>JARQOC010000004.1:277799258-277841760 GCA_033576535.1 Allobates femoralis | reverse complement strand
CATCCCCTTTAAGACATCTAATTTCCCTGACTACAGGAATCCCATACTCTCTTTTGTGGGTGAAGTACCCCAACGTGGCGTCCCGACCAGTGGGGCGCCACACAAGCACGTGTCCCAAAACATTAGCTGTGCCCTTAACAACGCAGCTCCTGTCAAAGTCCATCTAACCACAGACACATGGACAAGTGCTTGTGAGCAGGGACGGTACATCTCGCTGACAGCACACTGGGTTAATATAGTGGAAGCCGGGACCCAGTCGGACCTTGGGACGGAACACGTCCTCCCAACGCCAAGGATTATGGGCCCTACCTCAGTCAGGGTTGCCCCCCCAGTCTTCAGCTCCGGAACATCATCCTTCTCAGCCTCCTCCTCCTCTTCAGCCTCCACAACAGTCCCAAGCTGGAAGCTCTGCAGCACTGCCTCGGCCAAGCAGCAACAGGCTGTTCTGAAGCTAATATGCATAGGTGACAAACTCCACAATGCTGATGAGTTGTGGACAGCTCTGAAAGAGCAGGCAGATCATTGGCTCACAACGCTGAACCTAGAGCCAGGCTTGGTCATGTGTGACAATGGCCAGAACCTGGTGGCGGCTCTGAGGTGAGGCGAGCTTACATTTGTGCCATGCCTGGCCCATGTGCTCAACCTAGTGGTTTCAGTGGTTTCTTAAATCCTACCCGGAGCTGACGGATCTGCTCGTCAAAGTACGCTCCCTGTGTGCCCATTTTAGAAAGTCACCTACTGCTTCGGCCACCCTTGCCGGGTTTCAGCAGCGTTTGCAGTTGCCGGCTCACAGACTGGTGTGTAATGTCCCCAAGTGTTCGAATTCAACCCTGCAGATGTTGGTCAGGATTTGTTAGCAGAAGAGGGCAGTTGTTGACTACCAGCATCAACTAGGCTGTCGGTATTCGGTTCAAACTTCACACATGGCTGCGATGACGCCATCATTAGTGTCAACATCCCGCTTATCTGTCTTCTAAAACACTGCTCAAAATCAAAGACGATGCATTGCAGACGGGGCACTATGAGATGGAGCAAGGAACCATAGTGGGTGATTACACACAAGCCAGCCTCATCTCATCACAATGGGCATTAGGGGACAATGACGAGGAGGAGGATGAGGAGGAGGAGTTAGAAGAATAGGAGCTAGTTTCATGCGCAATTGACAGTACAACCTCCACAACCATCATACAGTCGGTTCAGAGTGGATGGCCAGAGGACAGGGAGGAGGAGGAGGAGGAGGGAGATGAGGACAGAATGGTCAGTCATTCTGTTGTTGATGACTCTGAAGTCTTGCCTGTTACCAGTCTGGCGCGCATGGCTGACTTTATGTTACGCTGCCTTTCCCGTGACCCTCGCGTTATTAACATCTTGGCGGACACTCATTACTGGTTGGTGACACTTTTAAACCCACGCTACAAAGAGAATTGTATTTCTCTTTTTCCCCAGGCGGAGAGATCTACAAAAATGCTGCAGTACGAGAAGGCCCTTGTTGTAGAATTAGTAAAAAAATTCACTTCGGAAAATGCTGGCGGCAGAGGTCACAGTTCGGTGGACAACCAAGGCGTCCGGGAGAGAGAGGGACAACTCCAATCCAGCAGAGCTAGGGGAACACTGTGAAAGATATGGGACAGTTTTCTCAGTCCCTCTGAGAGCACCGACCCTGAGACGCAGGGTTCTGTTACAAGGACTGCAAAGTTTGAAATAATGGTGAATGAGTATCTTGGCGACCGTACAAAAGTGCTCCAGGATTCCTCTGAGCCTTATAATTATTGGGTATCCAAGCTGGCTGGACACGTGGCATGAATTGGCTCTCTACGCCTTGGAAGTCCTGGCCTGCCTTGCCACTAGCATTTTGTCAGAGTGGGCTTTTAGTGCTGCCGGTGGAATCATTACTGATAAACACACCCACCTATCAACTGAAAATGCTGACAGGCTTACTCTGATCAAGAAGAACAAGGGTTGGATTGGGCCTGACTCCAGCACACCACCAAACGATAGCAGCGTAATCTAAAGTCAAAGCCATTGTATTTTTTGGGGAGGTACATGCTTCCTAATATTGGCTATTTTCTGTACTCCCCCTCCTTCTCCTTATCTGCCACCACCATATCATCAGGGCGACTGTGGTCCATGATGCCACGATAACATATTTTATTTACATGGTGTTTATGATGCCCCTAACCATTAAAAAGTTAGACAGTAGGTTCATGTATACTTCCCAAGTGTAAATGTTTTAGTCCATACTTAGTGCATCAGCATTTCAAGTATAGGAGAACCACTCCTTTGTAATGGGAACAATATTTAAAGAGGCTCTTCTCCATGTCTCTTCCCAGGGGCATAGGAGTGCCTCCCAATGTTTTGCAGCCCTGCCTAGGGCAATACTAGAAAACACTTTCTTCCAGGGGCGTAACTACCGGCATAGCAGACGTAGCGGTCGCTTTGGGGCCCGACGCTTGTGGGGGGCCTGGACCCAGCGCCGCTACGCTGCTATCGGTCAGCTGCGATACCTTGTGTTGCCGTCAGGTGGGGGGGTGGGGGCCCCCGTCCGACGGGGCCCCCCGGCGAGGTGGATGCCACCGCGACACGTCGCTGCTCTGATTCAAAGCGGCCGCTGTCGCCGCTCTCCACCGCGCTCCTCCGGGTCTTCATGCTTCTTCCTGGTTGTGACCGGCGGGCGCAGGCAATGACGTCATTGCCTGTGTGCCAGAGGAGGAAGCATGAAGACCCGGAGGAGCGCGGTGCAGAGCGGCGACAGCGACAGCGGCAGGGATAATTATAATGATGTATTCCTTTACAGGTGTGCAGCAGCAAGGGAGGGGGCCCTGTATACCACCGCTGGGGCCTGTATACCACCACTGGGGCCTGTATATACCACCACTGGGGCCTGTATATACCACCACTGGGGCCTGTGTATACCACCACTGGGGCCTGTATATACCACCACTGGGGCCTGTATATACCACTGGGGCTGCTGTATATACTGCTGGGGCCTGTATATACCACTGGGGAGGCTGCTGTAATACTGCTGGGGCTGCTGTATATACTGCTGGGGCCTGTATATACCACTTGGGAGACTGCTGTATACCAGTGGGGCTGCTGTATATACCACTGGGGAGGCAGCTGTATACCACTGGGGCTGCTGTATATACTGCTGGGGCCTGTATATACCACTGGGGAGGCTGCTGTATACCACTGGGGCTGCTGTATATACTGCTGGGGCCTGTATATACCACTCGGGAGACTGCTGTATAAACCAGTGGGGCTGCTGTATATACCACTGGGGAGGCTGCTGTATACCACTGGGGCTGCTGTATATACTGCTGGGGCCTGTATATACCACTGGGGAGGCTGCTGTAATACTGCTGGGGCCTGTATATACCACTGGGGAGGCTGCTGTATACCACTGGGGCTGCCGTATATACCACTGGGGAGGCTGCTGTATACCACTGGGACTGCTGTATATACTGCTGGGGCCTGTATATACCACTGGGGAGGCTACTGTATACCACTGGGCTGCTGTATATACCACTGGGGAGGCTGCTGTATACCACTGGGGCTGCTGTATATACTGCTGGGGCCTGTATATACCACTGGGGAGGCTGCTATAATACTGCTGGGGCCTGTATATACCACTGGGGAGGCTGCTGTATACCACTGGGGCTGCTGTACATACTGCTGGGGCATGTATATACCACCGGGGAGGCTGCTGTATACCACTGGGGCTGCTGTATATACCACTGGGGAGGCTGCTGTATACCACTGGGGCTGCTGTATATACTGCTGGGGCCTGTATATACCACTGGGGAGGCTGCTGTATACCACTGGGGATGCTGTATATACCACTGGGGAGGCTGCTGTATAACACTGGAGCTGCTGTATATACTGCTGGGGCCTGTATATACCACTGGGGAGCCTGCTGTATATCACTGGGGCTGCTGTATATACTGCTGGGGCCTGTATATACCACTGGGGAGGCTGCTGTATACTACCACTGGGGAGGCTGCTGTATACTACCACTGGGGAGGCTGCTGTATACTACCACTGAGGAGGCCTGTATATCAATGGGGGGGCCTGTATACCACACTGCTGGGGGCTGTATACCTGTGCTGGGGTCCACCCTCGGCTTATACACGAGTCAATAGGTTTTCCCAGGTTTTGGGGGCAAAAGTAGGGGGGTCGGCTTATACACGGGTCGGTTTATACACGAATATATACGGTAAACTGGGTGGCATCAGACTGTTAACACCGATTCGGTAAGGGGGTGTGTCTTGAAGGGGGCGTGTCTTGGAGGGGGCCCCGTTCAAAAGTTTGCTATGGGGCCCTGCCAGTTCTACTGTAAACTGTCAGACGACGAATGGTTTTTAGCCGGATATTGGAGATCAGATATACACCTGGTATAAATGCTGTGTACAGGTAGACAGTGTCTTGTGATGTCTAGAAAATGGAGCTATATACTCCACTTGCCTATAGAGATTTAAATTAATCCTTAATAGGACTGTTTTGGGATGGAGAGATGACAAATTAGATATTACCGGCTACACACGTGACGTGCTACAAATCCTGCATACAGGTAGACAGCGTCTTGTGAGGTATAGACAATTGGCCTATATTACCCCTCCTGACTATACAGATTTAAATTAATCCTTAATAGGACTGTTTTGGGATAAGAGAGATGAAAAATTAGATATTACAGGCTACACACCTACTACAAATGCTGCGTACAGGTAGACAGCGTCTTGTGAGGTCTAGAAAATGGAGCTATATACCCCTCTTACCTATAGAGATTTAAATGAGTCCTTAATAGGACTGTTTTGGGATGGATAGAGGAGATTTAAAGCCAGCACACCAGCACACCTAACTTTCCTATATACCCTGCCTCCCTGCTTGCTTGTATACTGCTAATTAGTCCTCAGAAGGACTGTTGTTTGTCTTAGATTAGCAGCCCTGCACCTACACTAGCTGAAAGCACAAAATCTGTCCCTGAATCAGCAGTAGCTCTCCCTACACTGCCTGTCTAGGACGCAGAGTGACGAGCACGGTCAGGTCTTATAAATACCTGATGACGCTGTGCGGCCAGCCAATCACTGTAATGCCACAACCAACATGACTGTGGTATTACAGTGTCTGGTAGCCAATCCCTGCATGTGGGCTGGCTCTGTAAAGAGCGCCAACATGCAGGGAGGTGGACCCGAGCATGAGTACGAGTATCGCACCATTACTCATTGCTCGCCAAGCATCCTGAGTACTGTGATACTCCTGCGAGTACCGAGTATTGGCGAGCATGCTTGCTCATCACTACTAAATATCTAAAGTTTAACTATCCTTCACAGTAACTGGGACAGAAGTTCATCAGTCCTTTCAAGATCAGTGGGATTGTGAGTTCTGTTGCCTGCTGTCTAAAGCTGCCTAGGACTATGAAAGTACATCCAGTATTAAATGTCTTTTAAATGAAGCCTGTGACTCCTAATACCTTCCAGGGATGTGTTGTGCCCCCTCCACAACCTGTAATGGTGGATGGGCAGGAGCAGTTATTGGTTGAAGAAATAATTGATTCCAGGATCCTCAGAAATTGACTCCAGTACCTTATAAGGTGGCAGGGGTATCCACATGAGGAAGACTCTTGGGAACCTGTCACTAGCATCTGTGCCCTGCAGAAGATTACTCAGTTCCATCAAAGATACCCTGAGAAATCAGGTCCGGGATCATCCTGAGGCTGCTTCTGAGGAGGGAGCAATGTCAGGTCTCTTGATCTACAGTTTACCTTTTGTGTATTCTAGCCCTTTTCAGAAATGGTTTCTGCTGCTTCACTCCTGTTTGTGATCCTCCTTCCCTGCCTTTATAAACCCTAGTTTACCTTCTAGCCAATGCTCGTGTATTGTGTTTTAAATCCCTGGCAATTTGCTTCTCAAAATTGCTCCTCCTCCAGAAAGTGCATCTCAGCTCCTCCAAGCAACCTTTCCTGCTCTCAGTGACTCACCTTCAACTTGCTGCTTTTGTGTCCCAGCATTTGCTTCAGCCTGCAAACCCTGATCATGCAAGCCTTGTTTGGACTTCCTAAAGCTCACTGCTCTGTTGACAAGACTCATTCTCAGAGACTTATTTAACCCAGTCCTTCTTCTTTGTGTGGACTGTGTGTTCTACTAAACAGCATCTTCAAGTGAGAGCGTCTTCCTAAAGACTTACCTTGCCAGCATTACTGTGGATGAACTATTTTAGTGTCTTCTATGTTTATTGTGTATCTGATGAACTCTGCTCACTTGCTGCATGTTGTGACGAAATGGACTCCTTCAATGTAGAACATATGATGATTTCTTTTGTAACCCAGACCATATTGTATATTGGCATGTAAACTTGTAATGGCCAAGGAGAATTTCCTACAGTATTTTCATAGATTACTGTGGTTTAAGTTTAGCATGGTAATGTAATTATCTAACTTGTTTGTCATTGAAGGCCACAGAACTTAATTATGCTAATCGTCCATTGTATATTACCATGTGGACTGTGGACTATGTAAATGGCTTCAGCTACTATTGTTTTAATGTCATGGTTTGCAGCGTGAATGTCTCCTACTAACATTCCATTGTAAGGACTAGGTCAATCAGTATGTCACTCTACCTTGTCAGGAGTACAATACTACTAAAAATATGTTAAACGAGACTTGAGGTCCAGCCAATGCAAAGACAGTGTTATTGCACCAATCGTGACGCTCCCAATATCCTGCAATGAGGGCTGAAGGTATATAAGGAGATGTGTTCATTAACCAGAGTTAGAGAGAGATTGAAGATTGGATAAAGGCAGCTAATCTAGGGTTTTCGGGTCCGATTAGCGAGCCATAACCCCAGGCCTAGGCATTTCGGTGCCGACCAAGGGGACCAGAACACGGACTATAGAACCACAAGGACTTCAGCATCAGATTATCGGATTCGGCTGTGATAAAGACTGCATAAGGATAAGGAAGCAACCCAGGTTGGGACGATACAGTCACCTGGCTACAGACTTTGCTGTGCTACATTCTAAACCCTGGTGAGCCAGCGGAAGGGTGAGACTCTGTTGCCTGTTACATTGTTGTGTTTTGCTGGTTATGCGTTATATGCTGTTAACTGTTTGGGGATCCAATAAAGCCTTTATATTGTGATTCCCTCACTCTGTGTTGTCTGAGTAGTGTCACGCCCACGGTTAAGGAGCTTGGGCGTTCAGTTGGGGATGAGCCCTGGTCCACGTTATCTTTGTAAAGGCGGCTGGGCCTGCGGACGAGAGCACCCACTGACCCCTTGGTCTCCACACATGTCACATTTATTTTCTATCACGTGTGTAAAATACAGACTTTATCATCAGAACCTTGCTCATTTGCCTCAAACAACAAGATTCCTGAGTGTTCCATTATAATTATTACAAAATCTGCATTCTAAATGTATGGAAGGAAAGGAAATAAAGGGACTGCCCAATTTTCAATAAGTAATATCTGTATTATAGTGTTTTATGAGTGTGAACAGACCTATAAGTGCATGTATGTTAAGCATATAATGGACATATGCTTTTTTTTATCTGAATTGCTAGCAGATAAGTGCAGAAGAGGTGGCCTCGCACGCTGGTGATCCTGTGCAATCATAAAGGGTTTATTTCTAAAAAATAATAATTAACAAAAAGTTAAAAAAAATTAAAAGCTCTCTTTGGATGTCTAATATGGTTCCTGCATTTCACAGCTGCTGCCACATCTGGCTCTTTTCCAAAAATGTCGCAACACCTGGAAACTCAAAGAAACTTAAAAACTGATAGACCTAATGACTGGGAACTCAACTAACTTTAAGTTTACTCGGATTTTCCATTCATGAACCAAATCATCAACATTCGTGACAAATTTGAAATTGCCAAAACTTGCTCAGTAAAGCTCACTTATCTCTAATCATTACCAGGATGGGAAACATATACCAGGATGAGGAACAGATACCAGGATTGGGGACTATGAGGCATGCCGGCACTATAGCACGTGGCCGGTATGACTCACATGGGCCTGCTGCAATCTGGGTGATTGCATAACATTGCAGTATGCACATGATTAAGTGCGTCTTAGCTCTGTAGTAGTACACATGGAGTTAACTACAGCTAGGTCTGAGGGGGTGTGCTGATTACTCACAGTGTCCCAGGATATGAGCTGCCTAGTGCTGTGATTGAGGGCAGAACAGAATGATCCTCTGAGGGAGAGGATGTGAGTCAGAGGAGTCCCGTCCCTTTGAGATGTGGAGGGAAACCTGGCTCTCCACATGGTAGACACCTGTCCCTCTGACTCGTATGGAGCTTCTGGCCAGACTTAGAGGTTGGTGGAGCTCCTGAGCATATGGGGGTACTGGCTGAACTTGGAGGGTGCTCACTCTGGACATGGTGAAGTTGCGGTCCTGAAGGTCTGCCTGGTTGGTAAGACTTGGAGGCGGCTGGGCAACATGAATAATGTGACGAGACTTTGATGACGCCTGGATTGCCCGGTAGCTCAGGTAGCCTAAAACCTGGTCTGTGCCTTGTAAAGGCTGGAGTCCATGGATATTGTAGGATGGACTGTATGTATGTGTGTGGAGGCTGTGTGCAGCTTAGCAGCTTGTCAGACACAGTATGACCTCAGTGAACAGGCGTGTACTGGCTGTGTACTGGATCCCTGTAGGTCTGTGAATGTCTCGCATGTTCGTGGGTCAGAGGCAGTATGACCTGTGTGAACAGGGGTGTACCGGCTGTGTACCAGACCACTTGTAATTATGTGAATGTCTCGTATGTTCGTGGGTCAGGAACAGTATGATCTGTGTGACCAGGGGTGTACTAGCTGTGTAACGGATCCCTGTAGGTCTGTGGATGTCTCATGTGTTCGTATATCAGAGACTGTGTGGCCCGTGTGGACAGGGGTGTACCGGCTGCATATCGGATCCCTGTGGGTCTGTAAGGGTCTCAGGTAATGTAAATAGTGTCAGACTGCCATAGCCGCCATTAGAACCAGATTGGGGGGACGCCTTAAGGTTCTGTTGATTATGTTTAGTGTGAATACTGCCAGGCGGGCATAGCCACCACTAGAACCAGACTGGGAGGTCGCTTTAAGGTTCTGTTGATCATGTATAGTGTAAATACTGCCAGGCAGACATAGCCGCCATTAGAACAGACTGTGATGTCGATATGTTCTGTTGACTATGTATTATGTGTAAATGAAAAGAGCAGATAAGGCTAGGCGGCCATAACCATCATCGGAACTGTTGTTATTGCTCCCGTTGATCTATGGAGATGTAATTAATGCAATGTTCTGTTATCTAAACTGTATTGACACTATGTGAATAGCGTTCTTGTTTGAATAGTGTTCTATGTATATCATGTATGTAACCAATGTATGCAGTTTATAACAGTAAAATAATAAACTGCTGTTATGTGTTACTTTAAAACATGGTTGTTGGTGTCACTTTCGCAGTGAGCAAGTCCCCTAGGCGAGGCGTGCGCTACCTCACATATGGTGGAGAATGCAGGCATTGCACCTGGTGAGGGCAGTTCAGTCTGATAGCTATGGCAGCAGAGTGAGTGCACCTGTATGTCATGCTTGCTATGGGCAATTGCACAGCACACTCAAGCATCTGGCTGGTGCCTCAGTGGGGCCACAAAAACATCACATCATCGCTTCTCAAGTCAAGTTTGCTGGTGGCTTGGTGGGGCCTTGAAGACATCACGTTACGCTCCCCAAGTCAAGTTTGCTGGTGGCTCGGTGGGGCCACAAAGATACCATTTCAAGGTGCTGGTGATTCGGCGGGGTTACGAAGACGTCGCTCTCAACCTGGTTGCTGAGGACGACGGCGGTGTTGCCCGCAGGCTCAGCAGGGACATTATGGACAGTGTGTGTCTGGTGTTGCATGTGTGTGCGTGAGACCGTCACAGTGCCCAAAACCAACGGTTGTGTGTTCACCCCCTATGGAAATAAACAAGGAGGGGGGAGGTAGGTGATGATATGAACGGCATAATAGCACATGGACGGTATACATCACATGTTATACGGGCCTGGAAGGGTGCCACGGGGTGCAGCGTCGTTGCCTCGATGTCTATGGCAATGTGTTCACCCCCTACGTGGATGAACAAGGAGGGGGTTATGTGAGGCATACCGGCACTATAGCACGTTGCCAGTATGACTCACATGGGCCTGCTGCAATCTGGGTGATTGTGTGACCTTGCAGTATACACAGGGTTAAGTGCATGTTAGCTCTGTAATAGCGCACACTATGTGAATGAATGTGCTGATTACTCACAGCGTCCCACCTAGGGGTGGCAGGCAAAGATATGAGCTGCCTAGTGCTGTAATTGAGGGCAGAACAGAATGATCTTCTGAGGGAGAGAATGTGAGTCAGAGGAGTCCCGTTCCTTTGGGACGTAGAGGGAAGCCTGGCTCTCCATGTGGGAGACGCCTGTCCCACTGACTCACATGGAGCCTCTGGCAAGACTTAGAAGTTGGTGGAGCTCCTGAGCGTATGGGGGTCCTGGCTGAACTTGGAGGGTGCTCACTCTGGCATGTTGGTGAAGTTGCGGTCCTGAAGGTCTGCCTGGTTGGTAAGGCTTGGAGGCGGCTGGGCAACATGAATAGTGTGAGGACACTTTGGTGACGCCTGGATTGGACGGAAGCACAGGTAGCCTAAAACCTGGTCTGTGCCTTGTAAAGGCTGGAGTCCATGGATATTGTAGGATTGACTGTATGTACTGTATGTGTGTGGAGGCTGTGTGCAGCTTAGCAGCCTGTCAGAGACAGTATGACCTGTGTGAACAGGGTTGTTCCAGCTGTGTACCGGATCCCTGTAGGTCTGTGAATGTATCGTATGTTTGTGGGTCAGAGTCAGTATGACCTGTGTGAACAGGGGTGCACCGGCTGTGTACCTGATCCCTGTAGGTCTGTGAATGTGTCGTATCTTTGTGGGTCAGAGACAGTATGACTAGGGATGAGCGAGTAATAAAATACTCAGAATCGCTATACTCGTACCGAGTAGATCGTAATACTCGGGTATTCGGTACGAGCAGCGAGTCCAATGTTAGTAAATGGGAAAATCAAGTAATTGTCTGCTGGACCCAAAAAAGCAGTCTGGGGGTGAGGGAAAGGCTGAAATGGGTGCATGATTGCCGTAAGAGCGAGTGATGATGGAAGTGATCTTCTGACAGCTCAGTGTGTAAGTGGTGTAAAGAGAGCGATCTGTCCTAGGAGCTATGTGATGGTTAATGCAGGAAAAAGCCACCCATCATCATCATCACAAGGGCTTCACAATTATAAAGCTTGAACTACTGTCATTATTGTTCCACTGCCACTGCACAATGTGCAGGCATAGTGTCTCCAAAAACTAGCTCGAGGGGCTGTACCATGCTTGATGACGGAAGCAGGCCTCAGGGGCCAAACAATTATGAAGCTAGGACTACTAGCAAAGTTCTTGATTTGCCCAATGTGCAGGCATAGCCATAGTTTCTCCAAAAATTAGCGTAAGGGGCTATATTATGGTTGATGTTGGAAGAAGGCCTCAAGGGCCAAACAATTATGAAACTAGCCTAGGACAACTAGTACAGTAGTTGCAGTGCCCACTGTCCAGGCATAGCCATAGTGTCTGACCTACTACAGGTGGGAGAGGTTTCCCTGGTTGTACCTGGATAATCACATGGGTAGGAGAGAGCCCGGTAATCCCATGCAAGACAGGATTACCCAAGGCTAGGCTGGGACCAGAGTGTCGGCTCTGAGGGGGGGACCGCAGCTAAATGCCGGATTCCCAGACAAATCGACGGGGAACCCTAATTCCAGGTTAGAGTTCCTACAACACGGGTTGGAGGCACAGCAGCATATAGGACCCGGCTTGCCAACCACACACATAGGGGGAAGTCAGACAAGGGACCGAGCTGCCGCCATACAACCCACCGGGAAGAGCAGAGAAAGGAAAGCCTGAAAGGTTACAGAGAGAGTGAGGGGTCTCAGGAAGACAACCTGGCTGCAGTGGGTTCAAAGTGTCTGGAGTAACCTGTGTAAAGTGTCTGTGTTGAGAACTGTACTGTTGGAACTGTGAAAGAATTTGTAGTAAACCCGGTGAACCCTGCTTCAGTCTCCCGTGTATGATTTCGGTATACAGAACTGTTTGCACCTTTTCACCCTGTCAGGAGCAGCCCGACCCATGGCGGGCTCATCCACCTTGCTGCAGCATCCATCCATCCTCCTGACAGAAGTACACTGCAGCGGTGGTCCCCCTAATGACCACAACCCGTGGGTGGCTTCACGACAAACTATATCCCTTGTAAATACCCCTTTTACTTGCAGAACCTGGGAGACGGTCCGGACCAAGACCCCTGTAATCTCCCCGGCAGTACCCCGGTACGGTACTGAGTACCCCGTCCCAGTGGGCTCCACATTATTATGCTTGGTCTAGCTATAATGTGTGAGTTATCTATTTGTGCCCTGTTATTAGTGGGACCAAAATTATCTATCATTTCTTCCCTATTTCTCTCAGCAGTGAATTATTGGTAATTTAGCACCAGCTTTTATTTGATAAGTTTTAAATGCAAGATTACTAACAGATTTTGGCCCTGATTTATTAAGACAGGCATTATTTATGCCAGTCTGAATGAAAGGAGGGCTGGAGTACGATGCCACAAATTCTTTTAGAGGTGAATGCTTCTTTAATGAATTTGGCACATTGTTCAACTGCCGCAGGCCAGCGCTAGAGATCTATACCTACAAGGCTCAGAAGAATATTTCTGACAAATTTTACACTACTTTGTCCCATAAATTATTACTTCATTGGGCACGCTTGGCCATGTCCTGTCCTGTCCAAGTTCTGCCAGCTAATCTAAAAGTTGGCAGACCTGGCCAGGATTGTTGATGTAAAAATTACAAAAGTGCCTGTATTTATTTTTGACAACTTTGAAAATATCTGGAGACTTTTCACTAAGTCTTAGGCAAAAACTGTGATTTATCAGGGCCTATGATTTAGTGGGGTAAAAAAAATGGTTTCAGCTGCACTTTTAACCAACAAGCTATTGGACTTCAATGTACCGGTTTTAGTGAAGAAATCATGTCAAATTTGTATATTTTTTTCTTGCAATTTCATAAAAGTGCTTGCTGAAATTCAAATAGGTGCAACTCATGGCAAGATCTTCATGCAAAGAGTTATGGGGACATTACACGCGCCAATATCGCGTGCAATATCGCTGCTGCACATGACGTTGCAGCGATATTGACGTGTGTGACAGGGCGCATCAACCAGCGATAAGTCGCTGGTTGATGGTCGCCAGGTTTTAGAACCTGTTCTAAAACCTGGCAATGGTCGACCGGTGGACACTCAGCATCGCTGCGTGTGACACCGGGAGACGAACGAGAAGCCAGCTCCCAGCGCCTCTCAGTAAGCGTTGGGAGCTGGTATCCATGGTAAACAGTGGGTAACTAAGCGCCGCACTTAGTTACCCGCTTGTTTACATGATTACCAGCGTTCTCGCTGGTACTTATCGCTGGTGAGTCTGTCTTTGTGACAGCTCACCAGCGATCAGCCTTCAATGTCGCCAGCGATAAGATCGCTGGCGGCATTGACGCGTGTGATGTCCCCATTAAATTTAGTTCCACAACGGCTTATAGGTAAGTTAATAAAAATAGGTCTGAATCCCTTGATAGCTTAGATGGATTTGCATATAAATAACAGTGTTGTTAGTAGTGCCTTCTGAAAGGGGACTAGTCACCAGTTGATCTGTTCTGAACCCCTACTTTTTTTTTTCTTCACAATTTCATAAGGACTTTTGGTAGATAAGATATGGCTGTTTTTCAGTTAAACAAAAGTGTATGTAAAATTATAGACGGTGTCCATACCATGGAAAATTGGAAATGTTCTGATAAATTTTCTTAACACATTGGAAACTACAGCTCAGGATTTCTAAATTTAACACAATGAAATAATATTCAGTTGTGTAGAATTGATAATTCTGTTACCCAGGACTACATAAATGAATACTTTAAAAGCAAATCTGTCACCAGATTTTTGCTACCCCATCTGAGAGCAGCATGACGTAAGGACAGAGACGGTAATTCCAACTATGTAGCTCCATGTTGTATTTTTTTTTAATGTATTTTAAAAAAAAAAAAAACTGTTAATAGATTCCTATCAAGAATACAAATTTTTCATCCCTTTAAAATCTATTTAACCCCTTCACGACATGTGGCATACTCATATATCATGGTCAGACAAGGGTTCCCAACCCATAATGTGTAGGTATGTCATGGCTATTGTGCATGGCAAAGGAGGTGTGACCGCATGCACACCACTGGGAGATTAATGTAAATTATAGCTGAGCTCTGGCTGTCACAGTCAGGGACGGTTACTGCACTGTCCCTGGCTGTTACACCCTCTACATTCAGTGATCAATAGTTATAGCAACATTTAGAAATCTGAGAGAGGAAGTGTGCTCCCTCTCCCATGCAATCAGGACCCCTGCAACGTGATCAAGAGGTGCGATCATTATCACAGTCACATAACTATGGCAAGTCTGTTAGACCATACCAGGAGCATGGTCTAAAAGACAATCTGTCAGTGCAGCACTGACAGGTATAATGTAATGCAATGATTGTCCAATGCAATACATTATACCAGCAATCAGAGTAATAAAGCGACTAAATAAAAAAAATAGGAAAATTGAAAAATTAGGTTTAACACATAGTAGAAAATAAAGAGCAAAAAAGAAATTAATAAATATGTATCATATAAAGCAATCAGGTATATGCCTCCCTATGCAATTATTTACTCCTGCTGTTCATATCTTCAAGACTCAGGTACACACTGCCGCGACTTTTGGCCATCATAGTAACATAGTAACAAAGTAACATAGTTTTTAAGGTTGAAGGAAGACTTTAAGTCCATCTAGTTCAACCAATATCCTAACCTGATGATCCAGATGAAGGCAAAAAAAAACATGTGGCAACACTAGCTCCACATTGGGGGAAAAAATTCCTTCCTGACTCCAGATATGGCAATCAGACTAGTTTCCTGGATCAACGCCCTATCAAAGGATCTAGTATATATAACTGGTAATATTATAGTTTTCAAGAAAGGCATCCAGGCCCTTCCTAAATGTTAGTAGTGACTCACTCATTACAACATCATGTGGCAGAGAGTTCCATAGTTTCACTGCTCTTACAGTAAAGAATCCGTGTCTGTGATTATGATTAAACCTTCTTTCTTCCAGACGTAGAGGATGCCCCCTAGGCCAGGTTCACACATACAAATCTGTTTTTTAAGCCCTTAGAAAAATAAATCAATTTTTCTAAGGGTGCCAATAGTGTCCCCTGAGGTCTTGGATGTTTTTGGCAAATTTTGGGACTTAGTCATTTTTTCATGAAAAACGCATATGCGTTAACGCATGCGTTAACGCAGGTGCCTATATGTGCCATGCGTTAACGCATGCATTTCCCATAGGGCCCCATGTTAAAAAAATGCATGCATTTTTTTAAAGCACCCCAAAAACACCGCTAGCAGCATTTTTGGGCTGCTGCATAAAAACACATGCGTTTTTTTTAAAAAACGCACACACATGCGTTAACGCATATGCGTTTTTGGACTTTGAAAAAAAATGTCCAAAATGTTCCCAAAAACTGATTTAAGGCAAAAAAGGATGGTATGTGTGAACCTGGCCATACAAGAAGAAAACGTGGGAGTGGAAGGAGTCTTCAGTGACTGTAGGCGAAACGCCAGAAACGTGTCGAGATCAAGACTGCATCTCCACTATCATGGGTGCTTTCATATTTTATGATTTGATATAATAAAGTAAAGTGGATTTTAAGGAAGTCTCCTCCCACATTTTGTTCTTGTTCAATAAGTATATATATTTATGTAAAAAACAAAAGTATACAAAAAAAATAATAAACATTTGATATCCCTGCCTCCGGAACAACATGATTTATAATCTGCCACATAAATTAAACCCTTAAGTTAACACCGTAAAAAAAAAGAAATTAACATAGCAACAGTTATGTCTATTCATCATGTATCTTAGAAAAAAGAGGAATAAAACGCAATCAAAAGTCATATGGAAAACAAATTATATCACTGAAAACGTCATCTTGTCTGGCAACAAAAAAAAAATCAACAGACAGCTCCATCAGTGAAACAATAAAAAGCTATAGCCCTCAAAATATAGCAATGTAAAAATAATTATTTTTTTCTACAAAATAGTTTTTATGGTGTAAAAGCAGCAAATCATAAAAAAAAACAATGTAAGTGTGGTATCACTGTAATTGTACTGATCAGAAGAATAAAGCTGACTGAATTAAACCTTATTTGTGACAAAGGTCCGTATTGTAACACACGGTGATTAAACAAAGTTTAGTGGAAAATCAAAGTTTATAAACACACAGAGAAAATATTGAATGACGCATTTTAGGAAACTGTCTTGAAAACCACACAAGAGCAAACAAATATTAGGGCAGTTTTTAAGCTCTGTACCACTAGGAGATGCTGTTAAAGGAAAGTCAATGGCAAGTTTCACTCAGAAAGGTGCTGTAGCAAAGTTAATAACTCAGTAAGACCCAGGGGGAATGGGAATTGTAGGCTCTGAAAAAAAACAAGTCCATAACCAGATACAGTGCAGTTTTACTAAAATGTCTTGTACTAATGTACCAGTCACTTACACTGCTTCTGCACTTTTAATATTTGAGGAAGCTACAATGAGTTTTTTAAGCAAGAAGCTTACTTGACACAGGGCAGCTCTGGCAAGACCCAAAGCAGAGGAAACAAGCAGAAGCAACTTGGAACACAAGATAAGCTGGCAGTAGGTGTAGGAAGCAGAACGTCTGATGAGCTATCACAGGAGAAACACACAAAGATTGCAGGAGAAGGAGGAGCAAGCTTTAGATGCAGCAAGGGCTAGAATCCAGGCTAACCTGTAAACGTGAGATAAATGCGCATAGGGTCTTATCCTTTTTACAAAGGGTTATAGCGGTGTATATCAGGAACTGCTCACCTGGCTCGGTTGTGTCACCCACAACCGGTATAATCGCCGGTAAGATGGCTTCTAGAATGGCTGCTGCAGGGCCGCACCTTCACGATAACCGTGGAAACAGGAATGCTGTAATGGGACAAAATGCCAGATTGCCCGAGGAAGGAGCTCGGATAGAGGCTCTGAAATGCGTAGGATAGAATAAAAGAAAAATCTGCCCAGTTAACTCTTTGTTTCCTGGTGATTCTTGGTGGCAGCGCGGGCAATCCGGCATTTTGTCCCATTACAGAATCCAGGCTAAATACTCTAGAGAAGCACTAATAGACATTCTGGGGTCTATAAAGGCTGGGAGACAAAAAGCACATGGAGAGGAATGAAGCTGAGGACACCATCTTAAAAAAGGGTCAAGAATGCACAAAATACCTACAGAAGATCTTGTCATATGACTAAGCAGTATTGTAAAGCCACATATGGGGTTCTGCCACATTCAGCAGAAAATCCATTTTCTTTTGTGAAAATATAAAATCTGAGTCAAAAATATTTTTTTTTGCTGGAAAAATTTAATTATTTTTTTCTTCATTGACCAATGATTAAAATCTGTGACACATCTATGGTGTTAATATGATCCTTGAACTCTTGGATAAATTAATTGATAGGTGTAGTTTGTAAAATGTGATCACATAAAGAGGGGGAGTGTTGAGGGGAAGTGATGGCATAATTAATTATTAATATGACACATAAATGTATATCTCTCTTTGTGGGCATGTATGTGTAGATATCTATATTTATGCCCACCTTGGTGGAATAGGCAGCTGTATCTGATGGAAATTGTTCATCTTCTGACATGGTTAATTACCATATCAGAAGATGTCCATTCTTGCATTTTAATGTGGGAAGCTATCAGATAAGACTCTTAATTTAAATATCAAAGATCTACAGGCTGCTGCCACAAAGGGTTATTCTCACAGCAGCCAAGATGGCTGGCGTGATAAGTAGACATGACTATTCCCATTGTTTGCCAATCTATAGTGGCAGGAGATACCTCATTTCAATATAGTGCATGGTGAGCGTGCACCCTTACAACCCTGTCAGAAGTGCACGGATGAGGAGGTGTGTCCGTCACGTGCACAGCTGAGGGACAGGTTAAAATGGACTGAAACACAAGAGCTCGCTCTCTTTTCTACCTGGACGCACGATGGAAGGACATCCTCATCTGGTCATAAGTATCATCCTATAACTCTATCACTCTCTCTATATCTCTCTCTCTCCCTATATTTATATCTTTCTATCTCTCTCTCTCTCTCTTATAATATAGGGATAGTTAGATAATTAATATAGTGTGCCTGTGTGTATATTTAAGGTAACGTGGGTATTAGTAACTGTGGGTGTTTTACATCATTGTAACAGTAATTGATTGTGTCTTAGTTATCGTGCTATCTAGAAATCTATATATTATTGTTGTAGACTTTTTGGGTGTGTTTAATAAATATTCATTTATTAGAACAGACTTGTTTTCATTAAGTAGTCGGTATATACATATATATATATATATATATAGTTAATCAGCATAGGAACAGAAAGTGGTAAGGAAGGGAAGATTCTGGATATCGGTGATTGTAGTCATAACCGACAATAATAACCGATAAACAGAATCAGCCCTACAACAAATTGGCGAGCCTAGGCCCACTGTTTGAGGTTGTTCTAGTGTCTTTTGTACTGAAAACCTGTGGTCATCATCTGGAGCGGATCAGGCCAGAGGAACGTGGACACAGATAACAGGAGGCACGGTGACGTGATCCGTTATTCTGTGCGTTCAGTGCCCTGATAGCTCAGACGGTGACACAGTTTTCAGTCTTAGTAAGACACAGGACACAGTCCTCATCAGAGAACCTTTTTCTGATTTTAACGATTTTTCTGATTCCTTTACACGATACACACGTCTAACGGCGAGGCAGATCATCACGTCACTTCGTTCAAACACCATCAACGTTTGGTTCATCTGAGGAGTCCAGCTGGTCGGGAAAGAAGGCATTCCGGAGTAAAGGACCTTTTTCCAAGCAGCACAAGAGGGACGAAGGAACAGACTGCACCAAGCACCATGGCCTCTGAACAGGTGAGTATGAACTTCTCCACCCTTAAACACCTGTGTAGAAATAGCACATTTAACCCAATACTGCCCACCGCATATAAGTCCACAGAGATGCTCTGGTCAACTTTACTGGACCAGGCATACGCACACGATAGAGTTTGTATTAGTAAAAGTGTTTTCCACAAAACTAAGAAACGTCTCCAAATGCTGGCAAAATTAGTATATACTTTTGAGGACAGCATTTGCAGGCCAGAGCATGTGGAAACACTTGCTAGCACAAGAAAGGCAGACACCGTTTCCACATCGGATAACCTACACTGCCATTGTTGTGTGGAAAGCATAAAACGTATACACACTCTAGAAACTGAGCTAGAAGAAAGGGCCCAGTGTACAGCCGACAGGGGCCGGGAAATCTGTGTGTTAGAATCTAGGATATCAGAGAAAGAAACCTATTATTCTGACATGGATAGAGAGCTCCTCAGTCTGTACACTGAGATAAATCAGTTCAAGAGCAGAGTTGCATCCATGGATGCACTAGTAAGCACACTTAGAGAGGATCTGGCTGCAAAGTCGCAAACGATTGGGAATTTGCAACAGGTCATCTCTAATCTGTCACGGCCTGGTACAAATAGCATGGTGCCTTTGCCCACGAAACAGGTTTGTGTTTCGGGTACTGCACAGGATGGGGAGACCACGGCAACATGGTCCACGTCTCCCATGGATCAGAGATCCGGAGCTATAGAGTCCAGGGGACAAGTGGAACGGTCGCTACATTTCACTCAAACACCAAGGGAGTATACACGTAGCGACCGCTTCCAGGGTCAGGACGAGAGTTGGGGATATGGAGGTAGGTGGGAAAGGGATCACACCACTTCCAATCCGCCAAATCGTTCAGTAAGGTCAGATGAATTTTATCCTAACCGTAACAGTATGGAAAGGATAAAATTTCTGTTACGGATCTGCAAGGAGATCCCAAAATTTGATCCCAGTCTAGAGGCGTTTACTGCATGTGATATCTTTGAAGGTCACTGCAATAAATATTCTGTGGCTCCAGAACTTCGAATGGAGCTATTCAAGTTGTGGTTGCCTACACACCTCAATCAGAGGTATGAGGCAATGGGGAGCACGGAACCCAGTAATGGACAGTTTCATGATAAGGAAGAACGCCTTTCCTTACTAATGACACTGGCAACGGGCCACGGGGACGTGACTCCAGAAATCCTGATGAAATTCAGACCAACTATACACGATGAACCTTTATCGCTGTGTAGTCGGTTTGAAGCTATGTACAGGAAGGTCACTATGGATCAAGGTATCGGTATTCCACAAGGCATGATCCGCATGTTTGTGGAAAAATTCCCATACCTTGATACTGCAATTAGGTTGAGTGCAGCGAGAGAACCATCGCTCACTGATGCGGCCATGATTATTGAGCAGTGTAGACAAGATATACTGCACAATAAAAAGTCGGTTAAGGTTAGGGAGCATGTGCCTGTACATGTTAGATCACAAGATGAACGTGTGCGCCATGCTAGAAAGAAGTCAGCTGTTCGCCCCTCGGCCCCACCATTTGAGAGGACAGGGAGCATTCAATGCTTTCTATGTTTGCAATTTGGGCACATGAAGAAAAATTGTCCTCAGTGGGTACGGAGCCGAAACAGCCCTGAAAAATCTGGCAATAATAATGGTTTCAAGATGAAACCTAATTATGCCAGAACAGTGGGGGAACAGGCTGATGGGTCTCGGGGATATTTACAAGAGCAGACACCAAAATGTGTTGCCACTGTAAATGCCCCAGTTGATAGTTCAGGGGTTGTGGAATCTACTGATTCCACAACTAGAACTACAGTTGAGGATCTCCAAATTGCAGTATGTACCTCCCAGGTACCTACTGGAAATCTTGTCAACATCGATTGACAATTAGGGATCCCTAAAGAGCTGGCTCCAGTATGTCCTGTCATACTGGATTCTTCAGGGAGGCCCCACATAAAAGCCAGAATTAAAGATAAGGACACACAAATTATGCTTGATACTGGTGCGGAAATCTCCATTACTAATATCAAACATGATTTGCATCCAAACAGCCCTCAGTGTGTGGTGATCGGATTTGATCACCAACAAGGGGGGGTGAAGGCCCACAGAATTGAGGAAGTGATTGTCCAGATTGCCAAACACTTAACCCTCAAGATCCCAATGTGGTATTACCCTGGTTCTGACAACATCATCGGAACTGATGTAATGACCCAAAATGGATGGATCCTGGATTTGGCAAACTGCATTGTGTGGAAGGGACCCAGACAATCCAAGGTGTGTGTCATACAACACCAGTGTCTGGGACCACCTTTGCCAGCAATGGAGAATTCAGTTGATATGCTCGAACACAAATGGCCAGAGGTCTCTCATAATATAGACCTTGAACCCATTGTGTATGAACATCCTGATCTGTGGGCCCAGGGTAAAAACGACTGTGGAAGATTGATTGGTGTCCAGGTGGACATACAGGGGCCAGACCCACCCCCTCAACGTCAATATCGCTTTCCACCAGAAGCGACACAGTCGATAGTCAACACTGTCCTGGAATTGGAGAACAAGGGTGTGGTCATAGAGGGGAATTCAAGGTGCAACAACCCTCTATGGCCTGTGAAGAAAAAGGACACTGATGCGTGGCGTCTCACCATAGACCTACGTGTCCTTAATAAGTACACTCCGATGTCTGCCCCCGTAGTTGCACAAACTCCTGACATAATGGCGAGGATAAGTGGCAAAAGCCGCATATTCTCGACCATTGATGTCGCCAATGGGTTCTTCTCTATTGAACTCACAGAAAACTGTAGGTACAAATTTGCTTTCACAGTGGGGAACAAACAGTCTGGACTCAAACTGAGTCCTCACAAGGCAAATTTGGCCAGAACAGAGGTGACTTTCCTTGGGGTGCAGGTCTCTTTTGGAGCCAAAGGAATTGTGGCGGCCCGAGTGGAAGCTATGGTCAAGTTACCTCAGCCTGGCACTCTACAGGACTTACGGAAGTTCCTGGGAGTGGCTAACTTCATGAGGGAATTCATAGAGGATTTTGCTGCCAAAGCGAAACCCCTTTATGAACTCCTCAGAGGAGAAGAACCCTCACTCCAGAGCTGGTCAGAAGCACAGGATGAGGCCTTTTCAACTCTGAAAAGAGACCTCTCCTCTGCACCTGTGTTAGCCACCCCCAACCCAGATGGAGAAATGGCCATCCAGGCACATGCTGGGACTGAGTCTATCTCTGTTGTCCTTCTACAGCAGATAGGACATGATAGCAGACCACTGGGATACTTTTCCCGACTCCTCTCGCCAGTCGAACGAGGGTTCGACGAATGTGCCAAACAACTGGCTGCCATACACTATGCCGTTAAAACCACTGAGCATATTGTAGGTTTCAGATCTCTGACTGTACAGACACCACATTCTCCTTTGGTTCTTTTACTCAGAGATACACTCCCTGGAGTCTCCCAACAGAGATTCGGGAAATGGATCATGGACCTCAGTGGCCGGAATCTGAAAGTGGACCACAAGGCAAAGTATGTTCTGTCCCAGTTGTTAAACATGACAGGGACCGAACATGACTGTGGTCAACCATCACTCTCCAGTACATCACAAATAGTCAGGACCGACAGACATCCAGAAGACAGGGTCATCTTTGTTGATGGCTCTCGTTTCTGTCTGGACGGCAAGTATTTGTCCGGATTTGCAGTGCTGGATGAGACCACAGGCACCCAGAGTCTTGTCTGGCTGCCTGGTCAAATGTCAGCACAACGGGCTGAACTGGAGGCTGTCAAGGAGGCTCTCCTCCTTCAACCTCCAGGGAATCGAACTATATATAGTGACAGTTCATATGTAGTTCGATCTCTCACCCTGCACCTGAACACGTGGAAAAAACGAGGGTGTGTGGACAGCCAGAATAAACCTCTGGCCCACGTTACAGTCCTAAAGGAATTGTGGGATTGGGGCATGGCACATCCAGCGGAGGCAGCCATTATAAAAGTCCCAACACATCAAAGAGGAGAACAGCCTTTGACCATAGGAAATAACAAGGCCGACGAACTGGCCAAGTTTGCAGCAGTGTCTGGTGTCCTTCGGGAACCAGGAACTGAGCAGATCCCTGCATTCCAGATTGCAGTGAAGCAAACCAAACTAAAAGAAGGCATTCTGAGTCCTGAAGATGTCACTGGAGCAGAGTATAGCGGGTGGTATATCTTACAGGCTACCTTCACTAGGAAGGATAGTCAAGATGGGTTGAGGGTAAAGACGTACTTTGACAGACCCGTACTTGTAAAAGGCACCCTTAAGGCATATTGTATGTTGAGGGATTCCCAGATGACCATCACCAGGGAATCCAAATATGCCCAAGGACATGTGTCCACAGATTACTTACGGACTAGTGTATTGATGTTAAAGTTAAACTGCAGTAACTCTGGCCAGGCATTATGGAACGATCAGAGTGGTCCAGTGAAACTGGAGGGCTTATACCGAGCAACAGTTTTAAAGGTACGGACTGATGCCAAGGATCTGAGGTATACTCGAGTAGAGGGGTCGCCATCCATACGGTCTTTCATGATTACGATCATGAGAGAAGTCTGTGTATCGGAGGTGACTGGATACTATTTCATGACCTATGCCCACTGGGAACCGGATACACAGATGGTAAAATTGGATACTAATCCCTGGAGGTGGGACTTAGTATGCAAGGGGGTGGACACCCTAATTGTGGATGTATGGATGGATGGCGCATCTATGACTGAGGAATACCGAAGCAAATACGTGTCTTCTGACTGGAAAGACCCCAGAGGCAGGGACATTAACTTTGACATCAATATAGACGGTCCATTTAAGTGGCCTTTTTGTGAGGCGGTGGACGAAGGGTGCTGGTCATTTACACAGTGGGTCTATCTGTCCAAATCCAAACCAATAGGAAACCTAGCGTTACAGGCAGGAGATAGAGATCAGTGGTACCAGTTCAGTGGTAGAGGACAAGTATGTGTGACCGTGGTAAGGGTCCCATATGAGGCTGAAGGTCTCCAACCAGTCAAACCGCACCTGGATTCTTGCAATGTTTCTACCCACCAATTGGCAGATCCCATAGCTCCTCAACTGTCATCCCCATGGAAGATCATCACAGGAACTAAATTCGTCCTATATACATGGCGAATTTCTGTAGATGACTTCAGAGTAGATCACTGGGATCACAGATGTGAGGAGTTTGTGAGGAACCAAATTGACATGATGAGAGGATGGGTAGAGGCGGGGCAAGAAGTGAGAAAAGATGATCCCCGACACAGGAAATTCAGGAGTAGGAGAGACTTGATAGAGATGGGAATTAGTGGAGGTGCATTGGGAGTAGGTGCCCTGAACACTATGGATATGGAAGTCCTGAGAGGTAAGCTCGGGGACATTGCGCGACATGCTGGGGAAGGGTTCAGAACTCAGCTTGATGTAAACCATGTCTTAGAGGGTTTGCAACATTCGCACATTGATGCCACTACCTCTCTATCTTCAGCTCTACGAGAGAAGTTTAGAAGGTTAGTTGCAGGTCTTGTAGAAGTGCAAGACAGAGTTCAGTTTGCCCTAGCATGTACGCAAGTCCAGAGTGAACTCTCTGACAACCTAAAGCATATAGTGTCCTCTCTATACAAGGGCCTCTTCCCATTCAACCTCAGACAAAGAGTAAGTTCCCTAATCTCCCCGTTTGCAGCCAACCATACAAACTGGTGGCTGGTTCAATGGCATGGGTGTCATAATCTCACCTGCACGGCATCTTCTTTGGCACCTGTATCTGGTAATATCAAGAAGGGGTACAGTGCCATGAATATAGGAATTGTTGTTAGCAATCAGACGGTGCTTCATCCACAGCTCACCCCAGACATCCTAACCTATGAGCAAGGCCATCCTTATCTGTTTGATACAGAGGGATGTTGGAGGAAAGAGGATGCTATCCTCTGTCAAGGGAGTCAAGATAGGGTGCTTAGGCACCAGTGTTGGGACTCTGAGGGGTCATGTGAGATGAAGACTAACACAATACCCTCCTCTCGTCTGAAATATTTGGGTCAAGGGTATTGGTGTTGGTACCAAGGGAAAGATGTAACGTATTCTTTATATGGCACTAATTGCACCGAAAGAGGCATACTCCTCCCAGGAGCATATTGTACCCTTAGTCCCGTTTTAGGTTTAGATGTCGCAGATCAGCAGGGGAGGACCCCGATAACACCGGAGAAGAGACTCGACATTCGCCCTGACACTCCTGTGAGACTGCAAAAGATTCCTCTTGGTTTTGGTCGTGAGCTCAAGCGTCTCTTGTTAGATTTCAGCAAAGAAGACGACATACTCCGAAATCTTCATGAGGCTGAGAATCAAGCCACTATTCAGCTTGAGCATGACAAAACCAAGATAACGAGAATTACCAATGCCTTAGATACAGACTCTAAGGTGTCCTGGTTTTTTAATTTCATTATCCACCCTGTGATTGTTCTCCTGGTTCTTGTTCTTGTTATGTACATTGGACTGTGCCTAGTTTACAGGAGAGTAAAGAGACTTGCCCACCAGATACAAGAGAACCAGGCAGAACTTCATGAATTTAACCGCCGAAGAAGGTCCAGGACTTAGCACTAAAAGTCCTGAAACCTTGAGATGATATTTGATAAGAGTGTTTAGGACATTACGTCAACTCCGCCCTGAAACCTCATAACATTGTATATTTTGTTTGGCTTTTACTTTGATTTATGGTTAAGGGATGGGGGAGGGAAATATGGTATCATTATATACTGTTTAATTTTTACATTGGGATATAGGTTTGTTTGTTTTTTTTGTATGAATGAGGAAAGAGTAGGGTTCTGTAGGGACAGGCCCCATCATTGTCTAAGGTATTTGCTACTTCAACCCTTGAGTCGGTAAACGTTCATAAGGGATGGATTGAAGGTCGGTTGGACTGCGTTCTTCTCACAGTCAACTTAGGTATGCTGATATCATCCCCTACCCAATAAACTCTGACCTGCCTAGTAGAGATTCAACTATCTATCCATGGAAGAACCACATTAACGATAGATGCTTCAATCAAGTTTACAGGAGAAGTCTCTGTTGAAAGTCGTGCCTCAGCTAAGAAGAATGCCATCCCCTGATTGATCTAATCCCAAGAAGGAGGTGCTCCAAGAAACCACCTGGTGAGGCCCAGCTACAGAGTGTGATTCCCGGCAGTTCCCTACACACCAGACTTGAGAAAAAAAAAAAAATCTGATAGGGAGAGGGGCGAACACAGGAAAACTCTGTGGGCCGATCAAGAGACGAAGGTGCAGCAACTCCAGAGTCTAAGCAGTCAAGCTGGGAAGAAGACTACCTGGGGATAGGCGTGTTTCTCGAGATTGGCAACGACAAGATCAGAAGTGTACTGACAAATAGAGAACTTTATTCCTGAACCAAAGAGACCAAGAAGATCCACAAAGATGACTATGGTGTAATCTATGGATGGAGACACTGGATTACGGCGAACGGCAGGGGAGAGGTGATGGCGATGGGTGATGTCTAGATACCTAAGAGCAAAATTTTACTTCATTTCATCCTGAACGGTTATTGGTGATATGATTGAGTAGGCAAATATATTCCACACTTCCCACTCATTTTATTGTCGTATTTTCCGACAAAAGGGGGACTGTTGAGGGGGAAGTGATGGCATAATTAATTATTAATATGACACATAAATGTATATCTCTCTTTGTGGGCATGTATGTGTAGATATCTATATTTATGCCCACCTTGGTGGAATAGGCAGCTGTATCTGATGGAAATTGTTCATCTTCTGACATGGTTAATTACCATATCAGAAGATGTCCATTCTTGCATTTTAATGTGGGAAGCTATCAGATAAGACTCTTAATTTAAATATCAAAGATCTACAGGCTGCTGCCACAAAGGGTTATTCTCACAGCAGCCAAGATGGCTGGCGTGATAAGTAGACATGACTATTCCCATTGTTTGCCAATCTATAGTGGCAGGAGATACCTCATTTCAATATAGTGCATGGTGAGCGTGCACCCTTACAACCCTGTCAGAAGTGCACGGATGAGGAGGTGTGTCCGTCACGTGCACAGCTGAGGGACAGGTTAAAATGGACTGAAACACAAGAGCTCGCTCTCTTTTCTACCTGGACGCACGATGGAAGGACATCCTCATCTGGTCATAAGTATCATCCTATAACTCTATCACTCTCTCTATATCTCTCTCTCTCCCTATATTTATATCTTTCTATCTCTCTCTCTCTCTCTTATAATATAGGGATAGTTAGATAATTAATATAGTGTGCCTGTGTGTATATTTAAGGTAACGTGGGTATTAGTAACTGTGGGTGTTTTACATCATTGTAACAGTAATTGATTGTGTCTTAGTTATCGTGCTATCTAGAAATCTATATATTATTGTTGTAGACTTTTTGGGTGTGTTTAATAAATATTCATTTATTAGAACAGACTTGTTTTCATTAAGTAGTCGGTATATACATATATATATATATATATATAGTTAATCAGCATAGGAACAGAAAGTGGTAAGGAAGGGAAGATTCTGGATATCGGTGATTGTAGTCATAACCGACAATAATAACCGATAAACAGAATCAGCCCTACAACAGGGAGTCTGCTGTTCTGGCACCTCAGGGGCTCTGCCAATGTTACATGGCATCCCCCAAACCATAACAGACAAATCTGCACTATAATGTGGCGGTACTTCTATTCTGAGCTTTGAATAGTGCCTCAAAAGTAGTTTTCAACCACATATATTTTACAAACTAAATCATGTCATCCAAAACATGTTTTAAAACAAACCTAGCCATAAGCCAGATTTGAGGTGCCTGAGAGCCACACGTTACTTTCAAATCACTTATTAAGATCCCCTGCATTATATTTCTTCTGACATGTTTATATGTATTTTTTTTATTATTATTTAGAACCATTGCTAATAAAAATATGTAAGCATGATTTTATCATTTTATCTGACATTTAAACTCTTCAAGTGAATGAATCCAAGAAAACCGTACTATGGTGCCATCCATCTGTCATGTGAGTGATGTCTAATGGGTAGGCATAATGTGAATTCTTTTTTACAATATTAAAAGCTGAAGGCACACAAAGTGTAAACATGGATGCACAGACATATGTGTAAAAATTTAATCCAACACATTGATAAAAAATTGGCTGTAAGGTCTAACTCAACACAAGTCAATCAGTAGGGGATCAGGTTGAATCCACATTTTGAACTACATTTTACTTTTTTTTAATTATTTTAGTAGAAATTGGCATTTTCAAAATACTACTGTCTTTAGAATTCATTCATCTTTATAATAGTCAAAAAGTTGGAAAAACAATGAATATGGCAGGGTGGTGGTGTTTTTGGTCATGCTTAGTAGTAATTGAATAGCAATGTGCACACAGTGTTCAGTGGTTACAATTTCGAAAAAGATCTTTTATTGTTACATTTCCTATTAATAGGTAAATGCCTCAGGATCTAATTAAGGGTGGCCATTTTATTTTTTTAATGACGCAGTTAATTAGCCAGTTGCAATTTTTTTCTGGTAGTAAAGATAAAATTCAAACAAGGTCTTCAGCATATGCCCTAAATTTAATCCTTTAATTATGTCAAAAAAGGAATGAACCTTTAGGCAGTTCATGTACAATGTTGGATCTTAAGATTTGGGAAAGACACTAGTAAACAAACATAATTTAACATTTAAAAGAGCAGAACTCTGGATACATTAAACTAAACACATGTATTCATATTGAGACATTGAACTCTTCTATAATGCTTTATGTATAGCAGTCTTTATTCTTTATTGTTGTCCTTCTGCTGATGTTTTTGATATACAGAGTGGGCCATTTATATGGATGCACCTAAATAAAATGGAAATGGTTGGTGATATCAACTTCTTGTTCATGGTATATTAGTATATGGGAGGGGGAAAATTTTCCCAGATGGGTGGTGACCATGGAGGCCATTTTGAAGTTGGCCATTTTGGATCCAACTTTATTTTTTTCAACGGGAAGAGGATCATGTGACATCAAACTTATTGAGAATTACATAAGATAAACAATGGTGTGCTTGGTTTTAATGTAAATTTATTCTTTCATGAGTTATTTACAAGTTTATGACCACTTATAAAATGTTCAAAGTGCTGCCCATTGTGTTGGATTGTCAATGCAACCCTCTTCTCCCACTCTTGACACACTGATAGCAACACCGCAGAAGAAATGCTAGCACAGACTTCCAGTATCTGTTGTTTCAGATGCTGCACATCTCGTATCTTTTTTTTTAAAACCATTTATTCTTTATTTCAACAAGGAACATACATGGTATAAACAGCGGCAGGAGCACAGATCCACACAACAGATGTAATAGATATAAAGATATTAACTAGCAAGGGGAGGAAAGGGTTAATAGGAGGCAACCTTATTCATAAAGATGCTTAGGTGGGTATTAAATTCCAAAAACTTGTGCAAGTGAGGAGAAAAAGGAAACAGACATTGCTTAATAAAAGTACTAGGCAAGTAAAGTCACATCTCGTATCTTCACAGCATAGACAATTGCCTTCAGATGAGGCAAACGTTTTTGTGAACGGTGAAGTTAACAAACAAAACCAGCGCTATTGGTCTGACACTAATCCACAGTGGATAGATCCCTCCAAGACTGTTGAAACACAAAAATTGATGGTATGGTGTGATATATGGGGTACAAAGATAGTGGGGCCATTCTTCATCAATAGAAACCTCAATACCACTAGATATCTGAATCATGTAGCAATTTCAGATATCCAGTAGCATTGAGGTTTCCATTGATGAAGAATGGCCGCACTATCTTTGTACCCTATATACTATGCCATACCATAAATTTTTGTGTTCCAGCAGTCTTAGAGGGATCTATCCACTGTGGGTTAATGTCAGACCAATAGCGGTGGTTTTGTTCGTTAACTTTACCAATCACAAAATAGTTTGCCTCATCACTCATCTGAAGACAATTGTCTATGCTGTGATGATACGAGATGTGGAGCATCTGAAACAACGGATACTGGAAGCCTGTGCTAGCATTTCTTCTGCGATGTTGCTATCAGTGTGTCAAGTGTGGGAGATGAGGGTTGTATTGATGATCCAACACAATGGGCAGCACTTTGAACACATTTTATAAGTGGTCATAAACTTGTAAATAACTCATGAAAGAATAGTTACGTTAAAACCAAGCGCACCGTTGTTTTTCTTATGATATTCTTAATATGTCTGATGTGTCACATGACCCTCTTCCCATTGAAAACAATAAAGTTGGATCCAAAATGTGCAACTTCAAAATGGCCGCCATGGTCACCACCCATCTGCAATGGTTTTCTCCCTTCCATATACTAATGTGCCACTAACAGGAAGTTGATATCACCAACCATTCCCATTTTATTTAGGTGCATCCATATAAATGGCCCGCCCTGTAGATGTGCTGTCAACACAGTTGAGAAAAACTGATAGAACAGCAATAACATATTCGCTATATACCAATGTACTGTTGGTGTAGCTACTAAAGTACTGAACACATACGGGTCTGAAATGTATTATTTTTTAGGAACAAAGCTACTTTGGTTCATAGCTTGTGTCTGATAGTCCCTTTCAAGTGAATAAATGTGAGATGTAATAAGTTACAACACACAGAGACAGACTATGGACAAGAGTGTAGCTATTTCTGGGTTATAAAATGGACCTTTTTGTTCAAATACAAAAAGTTGTACATTTGCTATACTGCCTCATGTCCTAAAATTGTGACTTAGTTTTGCTCATCTTATTAGAAAAAACAAACCTGAATATCATCTTGAAAAGATGAGCAGATCAGAAAATCATTTGAAAAAATTAACGTCACGTGCAGGATTTTACCTTGACTTTAATAGTTTTGCCTGTTGTATTGTCTTTGGAAAGACAAATAAAAAAGGATTATAAATTGTGTTTTTTTTCACTAATATTAAAATAGATGTCTCTAAACATGTAATACTTTTTTTGATAAAGTAACTTATTTTTCCTTCACCCATGACATCACCCCTGAGAGGGATTCAGCCACGAAGAACAGGAAACCTACTGACATAAAAGTGGACCACCTCTTCCGTGCCTAAGTCGGTTTCAAGGGTACAAAAACAAGAAAAAAAGGAGCGTTTAAAGTGCTGGTGCTCAGACAAGACTGAAAAAGCACAAAGGGAAGAAAAATATAATATAGAATAAAAAATATTTATTATAGCACTATGCATTATGGGGGCGTACTGTCACCTTCAGATGCAAAAAAAACATGCAGATAGAGAGCTCATTTAACTAGTCAACACGTGGTGAAAGACATGTGATAAAAATGGTCACATGATCACAAGTAATTTACAAGTGCACCCACATGACAACTGATTGCTTAAAAATAAGTCACATCTCCTACATGAAGACCTCCTCCCCTAGGTCAACAGGGAATCTTACTGGATTTTCAGGCAAGCTACACTTGCTCCAGAGGGCTTGAATTAATTTGTCTATAGAAAATGCTCAGTGCTGAAATGAAAAATTAAGTTGAATGATATAGTGGATGATTTCTCAATGTATTCTTATTTTATTTTTTCTTTGTATATAAATGTTTTATATTTAAAGGAAACCTGTCACCTCCTGAAAGCCACCTAACCTATCAATACGTGTCCCTGCACCTTCATATTACCATTATAACTATCCCTCGCTCTGCTAAATGCTTGTTTCCAATGTTGTAAAAAATGTTTTTATACTTACTCATTAGGATGATAATGAAGGGGGGGGCTGAATGCAATAGTCCCTCTGGGCATGTTGGTTTGCAGCCTCCATGATTCTTTATCACGCCCTGATGGGGGTGATATTGTAATAGGATTCATCTCTGGCCCTGCCTCTCTGTGCTGCCTCTGCTATGATGGCTCTGCCCTCCTCCTCTTTGTCACTCACAGCATGCAAATCATTTGTCTTGACATCAGATCCAGAGTCCTGCCCTGACAAAGCATAAACAGCACAGCAGAAGCATCACAGAGAGCCAGTGAGGAATGGAATGGCCACAGTCAATCAAGCTCACTCCAGCCACAGTGACTGCCTCCATAGCTTCTAACTGTAAGTTTCACAAAGGCTATATCTCGTGGTACACAGCACACAGACACATGGGGGACCCCTTCCATGAATGCAGCAGACATGCTGCATTCAGTGCTGCATTTAAATTGCCATGCAGCAGGGGGGTGACAGGTCCTCTTTAAGGCAACTGAATATGTGACTGTTTTATCATGTTCTTTTGTGTTTGTTTTGATCTAGGGGGAACAGGTATTCTTGTAGGTGATGTGAATATTTTTTATTCTATTTTGTATTTTTCTTCCCCTTGTGCTTTTACAGTATTGTCTGGGCAGAAGAGCCGTCAACACCATTTTTTCTTGTTTTCTTTACCCTGCACGTTAAGGGAGCAGCTAGCTGGCATATTGATTGGGACTGATCTGACACCTGTAAAAGGAGACCGGCTGAATGTAAACAGCAGCTTGAGGGACTCGGACCCTCAGCTTCCAAGAAAACTCCCCTGCATCAGTCCAGGAAGGAATCTGTTCTTAGAGGACTGTATCAAAGAGGTCCAAGATCCCAAGGTGCCACGGCAGTTGTGTCCATCAAATCCCCTGAGGGATTGTTGTGCGCTAACCCAGTATTGAACCTGTTCAGCACAACACAAGCAGGTGAATTGAACAAAATCATTTAGATTTGTTTTTACCTAGTAGACCCACACAGGAGTGCTCCTATTTCTTTCAGTTCATTTCCTGTCCTTCATGGGAACATTGTGCCAAAATTCGAGGTGAAGAATAGAATTGAGTAAAGATCTTACCCAGTCCTGTTCCGGTGTCTGGAAGTGCAAGCTACATGTTTGTGGTGCTGGCTTTCTTGAGGTGCCATTCACGGGTCACAGGGTCAGATGGGGCTCTGTTACACGTGCGTGTTCAGACAGCAAAGACGGAGATGTAATGGTGTGTTTTGTAATGCTGCACCGACCTCCTCCTTTTCCCACTCTGCGCAACATGCTGTAGTGTCTGTGATGCACAGCTAATGTCGGCACGGTCCACTTATGTTACGGGTGCAAGGCATGTTGGGGGTGTCACAGGGGGTTCATCGGGGTGCAAATTGGTGGCGCCCTATGCAAGCATCGCCAGCCGGGTCCCTATGGACAGAGTGCATTCTGGTTGGATCTTACAGGGGGAGGGCACAATCTGGAGGGACCACTTGAGGTGGACCCAAAAGAAAGCACAGTGAGACAGGCCACGGGGGAAGTGCTTCTGCTCCAGCTAGCCCTAGAGACAAAGATCTTGGGCCTGATAAAGAAGCAGATTCTGTGCGAGGTCCTGGAGAAAACAGAGAAGAGGATTTTGTTCCCCCCTTTTTTAAATAAAAAAACAGATGGTTCATCCAAAACCATCATCAACTTAAAGAACTTCAGCTGGTGAATAAAAAAAAAAAAAATTGCACCTTCAAGATGGAATCTGTGGACACGGCCCTAAAACTGTTTCATTGTGGTAGTCAATTTAAAGGAAAACTGTCAGGTAAAAAATCCACATGTAACTCATTTTTTAATTGCTCCCTCTAAACTCTCTCTAATAATATATTTATTTTATTTATATTCTCCTATCTTCTGTAAACTTCAAATAAAGAGACTCATTCCATCTGTCAATAACAGTGAATGATCCACTTAGTTCTCTGCTGTCCACTCCCCATACATAAATATACATGTCATATCACAGAACAGGAGATTAATGGGGGGACTATATTCTCCTCTCAGTTCTCTGTGTGCAGCATTACAAGAGCTGGACTACAACACAAACAGTCACAACAGGGATAACTGCTTAGAGTAACAAATGGAGTCAAGATCAGGCAGACCTGCAGTAGCTCTCTCCCTCTGCGGTGATATCAACTGAAAAGAGCTGTAAGTGAAACCTGACACTGCACTGTTATCAAAGGGAGGAGAGAGCTGCTGAGAGGGAGTGCATAATTACATGACAGTCTACACAGCACAGGACTAATCGTCTCTGCTTATAATGGGACAGGACTAATGCAGCAGCTCTCGGCAGAGTCTGACAATTGTGATAACATGGAAACTACAAACGGTACAATAATGATTTTACATGTTTTTAAAAGGTCTGCCCAGGCACTATTCAAGGGTAATATTAGTATCATACTGAAAAATGACCTGACAGTGTCCCTTTAAAGGATGCTTATTATCACATCTCGATTCATCCAGGCCATCAGAGCAAAGGTACCTGAGAGTAACTACCTAACAGCAGGGGTCCAATGGGTAGAGCCAGTAAAAGACAGTCACAACAGATTAAAACAACTAAGGTCAGAGGTCTTGGTCACTCAGAGGGATCAGTAGTTAAACCTGAAAGAGTTGTGGGCTTTATAAAGAGCTCTGAAAGGGCTTTCTTTCCTTCCTCTTTGGTTGCTACATTCGTGTCAGACATGGTGGTGTATGTCTATTACCAGGGAGGAACCAGATTCCACTCCCTAATGGAAGCAGCAAGTAGACTCTTTCAGCTGGCAAAGCAACACCTTTTGTCCCAAAAAATGCTGCACATAGAGAGGACAGAGAATGCCTAAGCTGCAACAGACTAAGACAAGGAGAATGGACCCTAAACTCCCAGGTGTTTCAGCAGATAGTTCTCTCATGGAGGTTGTTAGAGATAGAATTGTTTGACGCTAAACAGAACAGGAAAGTAAAAAAGTTCTGTTTGCTAAATCCAAGGGAAAATCCTTAGGGTGGGTTCACACTTGCGTACCCCTCCGCAGCGTTCTGCGGAGGGCATCCGCAAGCTGAGCGCAGGCACCTCAAGTCCCTATGTTTAACATGGGGAAGCAAGTGCCTGCGCTCAGGTGCAGATGGCCGTGCGCACCCATTCACTGCAATATGTGATTTGTGCGCATGCGGATGCCTGCACACAAATCACCCAGTCTCATCCGCACCAGGAGCACGACATGTCACGTTCAGGGTGCGGACAAGAGTGTGTGATTTGTGCGCAGGCATCCGCCTGCGTACAAATCATACACTGCAGTGAATGGGTGCGCAGAGGGTGCGCACGCCAATCTGCATCAGAGCGCAGGCACATGCGTCCCCATGTTAAACATAGGGACTTGCGGTGCCTGCGCTCAGCTTGCGGATCCCCTCCGCAGAACGCTGCGGAGGGGTCCGCAAGTGTGAACCGACCCTAATGCAGTAGATACCCTTCAGGTCTCCTGGAACTTCAGGGTTGCTTGTGCCTTTCCTCAGATAGCGATGATTCCAACAGTCATAAAAAAGATCAGGGAGGATCAGGCAAGAATGATTCTGATTGCCCAATTCTGACCAAAAGGACCATGGTTTTACCTATTAAGGGCAATGTCCATGTTGGATCCATGGATCCTGTGGGAGACCCCAGACCTTTTTACTCAGGGTCCAGTATTCCATTTTCAAGTGAAGGGCTTCCATCTAGCAGCATGGAATTTGAAAGGGCTATAGTGAGTCGTAAATGGTTTTCTCCAGTGTTAGTCTCTACTTTGTTAAGTAGATATAACCAAGCTATGACTTGCCTTCTTAGGACACATCATATGAAGAAAGAAAGCACTAGAGAAGGATATTATGATCAGAAAAATAATAGGAACAAAGTGAAGAGGAAGACCAGCAACCCGATGGCTAGATGCTATCAATAAAACAGAGCACACAGAAACCAGAGAAGACCTTGTGGACTTATCCAGTCTTGCACAAGATCGATCTTCCTACAGAGCATTCATCCATCAAATTGCAATGTCTCGAGATCGAGCTGAAGACCTTTGAATAATAATAATAATAATGAGAGTTGAAGTACCGCATAGACACCAAATCTATAAGTGCATATCTGGAGTTTGCAAAGCCCATCTGGGCAAAACTGATAAGATTTCTAATTGGCACTATTTACGGTTTGGTTATTCCTCTGGGTAGTATCTGGCAAAATGCTATTATGTCTGTTACATACTTGTTCTTAAATAACATTCTAATGGGTAATCCTAATCAATTTATTAGTTTTTATATAGCTACACATTCATTTTTAAGGTCTATAACTCAACATGTGCATCATTCCTTCCTTGACACAAGGTGCACAGAGCTTGTATGTAAGTAATTGAGTCTCACAGAATGACCTTCATATATCATGTTTGCACAGCATTAAACCTTAGAAACCGGAACAAATGAGATTGCAGCCTTTGAGAAAGACAAAGCCTGGACAGAAAACTGTAAAAGAAAATAGAAATGGTTTCTGCATCTATTGCTAATCTAGTGGAAAACAAAATGATCCATGACATGAAATTACTGCAGGGGAATTATTCTGCTCAGTACTTTTGCCTATTGAGCTGAACCTTAATACAACAGATTCCTTCACTCCCAGTATTTGCTGACAGTAATATTCCATTAGCGGTTACTTACCCCTGAATTATCTTTATGTCAAGCCTTATGTCTAATGCACATTTTCATAATTAGGAATCAGTTTTCCGCAGAGTCTATGAGCTGAGGTTACCTTTCGTATGTGTCACATTCTACTTCATTCTGATGAGTGCTAATAAAAACCTGGTGACCAGAAATGCATTGGATTGTATTCTCTACAGATGGCTTATATTGCTGCTTAGATAAATGACATTATGTGCTTCACTAGCAATTGTCTTTCCAGTTTTGTCTTGTTTGTTCTGTTTGATTTCTCCCAGTGGTGCCTCTATCCAAACGCCAGCATTTCACAAGAGCAGCCGGTAACCCGAGTCATTCTTCAATTACTTGGGTAAGGCAGTCGGAGAAAATGTTGGGAGAGAAAAGAATACAAAATAGGTTTCAGAACAGTGCACAATATCAGACCTTAATCACAACCTACAATACATCTACCAGAAAAGTCAACTGCCTAATCCAGAAGTTGGGATTGCTTTCTCATCTCAATATTACACAGTAATAATATCTATTTGATAACACCAGGATACTCAAAAGTGATATATTGTTTGGCATCGTGGAGAATGCAAGTAATAGGGGGTTCACAGTGTCCTCGTCCGGCGACCTTAGATCAACAATGTGTCTGCTAGTTCATGCTTCATCTAATCCTTTAGTTCATCTCTACTTTATACTCAAATATATGAAAATGTATAAAATGAATAAGAGTTCATGTGAATTTGGTGCTCTCGGCTTTTCATCCTTTCTTTTAGATCAAGTTTTTTTATTTTATTAAATCACAAGATCACTTTTATAAGCATCTCAACCATTTAATATCAATTAACAGTATTTGTATAGCACTATTTATCTATTTTATTTCCCACTAGTGATGGGCGAATCCTAAATTACTCGGAATCGCTTGACTCTAGCGAGTCCGAGCACAGGACTCGCTACTCGTTGCGAGTCTAGCGAGTCCAATGTTAATGAATGGGGAAGCGAGTAATAGCGAGTAGTGTGAGATTTACAAATCGCAGATGTGTCTCGGAAGCTTCAGCCTGAAGCAATCCTAGTTTTGTCATTTATTTGCATTGGACTCGTTTACTTTGTAAGTAATCGCTGCTGGGAAACTCGCACAGATAAGAGTCCTGCTTTCTCCTCTGTGCTGGCTGCCACAGCTCCAGGGTCCTAGAGCCCGCCTGCTGCCTGATGTAGCAGTGCTGAGATTGTTCCCAGTCTGCTCATTCCCTGTGTACAGACATGAATGTCTGTGCACAGAGATGATGTAGCAGAGCTGAGATTGTTCTCAGTCTGCTCATTCCCTGTGCATATACATCTATATCTATGCACAGGGATGAGCAGAGAGGACATCGCGTTTTGGACTGCGTCGGACGGAAGAGGATTTTTTTAATTAAAGATGGAGTCCCTAATGGCTTTTTTTTTTATTTCTAATAAAAAAATTTCTCTGTGTTGTGTTTTTTTTAAAACAATTTAATAGAAATTCATGGCGGTCATGTCTAATATTGGCGTGACCGCCATAAATTTCGGGCTTAGGGCCAGCTGATAATACAAAGCTGGCCCTAACCTCTATTACCCAGCGTGCCACCGCCACCAGGGCCGCTGGAAGAGCAGGGTTCAGCGCCAGAGGATGGCGCTTCAATGAACGCGCCATCTTCTGGGGCGGCTGCGGGCTGCAATTTGCAGCGGGGGGTGCCCAGAAAGCTTGGGCATCCCTGCGCTGCGGATTCCAGCCCCCAGCTGCTTAGCTGTACCTGGATAGACATAGAAATTGTGCGGAGCCCCACGCATTTTTTTGACTCCGACTGCGAGACGACTCCGACTCCGAGACGACTCCGACTCCGACTCCGAGACGACTCCGACTCCGACTCGACTCCGACTCCGACTCCGAGACGACTCCGACACGACTCCGACTCCGACACGACTCCGACTCCGAGACGACTCCGACTCCGAGACGTCTCCGACTTCGAGACGACTCCGACTCCGACTCCGACTCGACTCCGAGACGACTCCGACTCCGAGACGACTTCGAGACGACTCCGACTCCGACTCGACTCCGAGACGACTCCGACTCCGAGACGACTCCGACTCCGAGACGACTTCGAGACGACTCCGACTCCGACTCGACTCCGAGACGACTCCGACTCCGAGACGACTCCGACTCCGACTCCGAGACGACTCCGACTCCGACTCCGAGACGACTCCGACTCGACTCCGACTCGACTCCGACTCCGAGACGACTCCGACTCGACTCCGAGACGACTCCGACTCCGAGACGACTCCGACACGACTACGACTCCGAGACGACTCTGACTCCGACTCGACTCCGAGACGACTCCGACTCCGAGACGACTCCGACTCCGACTCCGAGACGACTCCGACTCCGACTCCGAGACGACTCCGACTCGACTCCGACTCGACTCCGACTCGAGACGACTCCGACTCGACTCCGATCCGACGACTCCGACTCCACTCCGAGACGACTCCGACTCGAGACGACTCCGACTCCGAGACGACTCCGACTCCGAGGCGACTCCGACTCCGAGGCGACTCCGACTCTGAGGCGACCCGACTCTGAGACTCCGACTCTGAGGAGACTCCGACTCCGAGACGACTCCGACTCTGAGGCAACTCCGACTCTGAGGCGACTCCGACTCTGAGGCGACTCCGACTCTGAGACTCCGACTCTGAGACTCTGACTCTGACTCTGAGACTCTGACTCTGAGACTCTGACTCTGAAATTCATTAAATAATAAAAAAAATGCGTAGGGCTCCTCGCAATTTCTATGTCTAGCCAGGTACAGCTAAGCAGCTGGGGGCTGGAATCCGCAGCGCAGGGATGCCCAAGCTTTCTGGGCACCCCCCGCTGCAAATTGCAGCCCGCAGCCGCCCCAGAAGATGGCGCGTTCATTGAAGCGCCATCCTCTGGCGCTGAACCCCGCTCTTCCAGCGGCCCTGGTGGCAGTGGCACGCTAGGTAATAAAGGGGTTAATACCAGCTTTATTATACAAGCTGGTATTAAGCCCGAGATTCTTAATGTCAGGCCACGTTTGACCCAGCCACTAAGAATCTCCAATAAAGGGTTAAAAAAACACAACACAGAGAAAATTTTTTATTTGAAATAAAAAAAAAAGCCATTAGGGACTCCATCTTTAATTAAAAAAGTCCTCTTCCGTCCGACGTAGTCCAAAACGCGATGTCCTCTCTGCTACATTCCCTGTGCATAAATATAGATGTCTATGCACAGGGAATGAGCAGACTGAGAACAATCTCAGCACTGCTACATCAGGCAGCAGGCGGGCTCTAGGACCCTGGAGCTGCACAGAGAAGACAGCTGGACTCCGCTCGCAATGTAACAGCAGTTATTTGCGAGTTTCCCTGCTATCACTGGCACAGTAGCTGAGTCTAATGCAAACAATGGCAATCCTAGTTTTGTCAGCGTTTCTGACAAAACTAGGATTGATATTGATTTGCATTGGACTCGTGCGAGTAATCACTGGGAAACTCGCCGAGTAGCGAGTCCTGCGAGTCCCTTACTACTCGCCGAGTAACGAGTCCTAGCGAGTAGATTCGCCCATCCCTATTTCCCACTATATCGCGATTAATTCCACAGTGCTGTACACACATCATAATCACTGTCCCTAGTGGGGCTCACTATATAAATTCCCATCAATAAGTATTTGAAGTTGCACATTCTGTTGGTGCATCTTCCCAATATGAAAACATACGGTAACTTTTAATTTCTATTTGGATAAAAAATAAAGCTTGAGGGGCTATCAGGAGATATCAATGAGGTTAAAAGTAACTAAATCATTGTTTCCATAAGGCGATGATTCACAAAGTAATAAACTGTGGCTACCAGTTGCAGCAAAACCAGTCTTTCTCCAGTTAATGGAGCACTGTGCATATCTCTGATGATCATGGTTCCCCTATTTTTTAAGTCCCTTTATAATAGATCCCCTCATTAATCCTCATAGAGGTAAAAGCTATTTGGGCACTGAATACCATTAGTGGTAGTTGTATACTTGGATACGGCCCTTGTCCCGGATTCAGAGAGACTATACCGATTTGAAAACTCAGTCCCGCTGTCCTGGCAGTCAGGGCTTTTCTTCTGACTTGCTCTCACGTCTCCAACTCTTTATGGATGGGGAGGCATCTCTCGGCACATGCATAAATTAATTTAACATTACTCCTCTCACCTTTTTCTTCACTCACCTTTTTCTTCCTAGGACTCAAACTTGTGACTTTCATGTTCCTCCTTGTTCACATTCAGCAGCTATACCAATGATTAAATACAAATCCACCAAAGAGATCACAATCCCTATTTAACAGATAGGCTTTGAGTATCAGAAATATCAACCAAACCCCAATGAAAATAGAAATAAGCTAAAAAAATTTTTAATTAAACACAACATGTTTATTAATCATATTAAAAATAAATAGGTATACATAATAAGGAGGGAATGAGCCCCACACAAAGATAAAAACACAATTTTAAATTGACTGGGGGACACCTGAGCAAAAATAATAGTGACAACTATATTAAAATACAGGTGGAAAAAAGTAACCTACAATAAAAACAATTCTAATATTATTGACTATTAGTCATTCTATCCTGTCAGGGGAATAAGGTAAATTCCCAGACGGCGAGATCAGCAAAATAAACCACGAGTGCAAGAACATAGAATAATAGCAACAGAGCAATAGTAGCTAAACAATAATAAAGTTGTCACCAGTAGATGTAAAGGCCTGGATGGTGTCACAGGTCAATTACTGAAGAAAGCACAGCGCCTCACAAGTTGGTGAATGGTTCAAAACTTTCTTTATTCCGCACCCATATTGCAATATGGGTGCGGAATAAAGAAGGTTTTGAAGCATTCACCAACTTGTGAGGCGTTGTCCTTTCTTTAGTATTTGGCATAGGTAGACTCGATAATCTTGACCTGTAGATCAGGCAGTGAACGCAGAAGCAGATTATTCAGATACGTAGATATGACTATGTACATAACAGTGTCTCTACATCCTTGTATTTTAGGGTGTGTGCCCACATAGTGGTTTAGTGATGTTCAAATCGTCAGTAAACCGCTGGATAATTCAAGGAGCCTAGACTCCTGAGCTCAGAAGTGTCCAGCGGTTTTCCGGCGTTTTTCCGGCGTTTTTTTCCAGCGTGTGCACAGTGTTTTTCAGTCGGTTTTTCCAGCGGTTTTTCTGGCGGTTTTCTATGGAGGATTTTTTTCATGGAACCGATCAAAAACCGCTGAGAAGAATTGACATGCTGTATGCTGATAAACGGCTGGAAAACCGCTCAGCCGCGGGCAGATCCGCTCTCATGAACCGACCATGTGTGCACAGCAGTTTCTAAATTACATAGGGTTACATGTAAGTCCTAACGCTGCTTAGGATTTACATAAATTTAAATAAAACCTATGCTAAACCGCCGGCGGTTTTCGCTGCTAAACCGTCGTAAAACCACTATGTGGGCACACACCCTTAAAGGTAAAGAGAAAGTCAGGTTTGTTTCGCTTCGATAAAAATGCTAAACATAATAAGGAACATTTACATAATAATGAAATTTTTTTTTTTTATTTCTCCTCCCCCAAAGAACTAAACCTTCACACCACAGGTACTGGTGATGTTACTGGTAAGATTTTTTTATACTAGAATCTGCAGTGCTGCCTTTGACTCCATAGGCAGATTACACTGGTACATAGAGATATATCGTACATAGCTGTGTATCTCTATGTCCCTGTATTTGTGAGAGAGAATAAAAGACAAGTTCTTTTTTCTTCCTATAAAATAACAAAAAATAATAAAAAACAATTAGAATAATGCCTTTTTTATGCTCTTCTTTTAAATAAACATCAGAAATCAGTAAATAGCATAGACATATTTAATGTCACTGTAATCATAACAACCCTAAGAACACAGCAATCAGATTATTTATGGTGATCATAGTGTAAAAATATGACAAGATTTAATATTTTTCTCTAT
>JARQOC010000004.1:277625216-277799158 GCA_033576535.1 Allobates femoralis | reverse complement strand
GCATTTTTATCGAAGCGAAACAAACCTGACTTTCTCTTTACCTTTAAGGGTGTGTGCCCACATAGTGGTTTTACGTCGGTTTAGCAGCGAAAACCGCCGGCGGTTTAGCATAGGTTTTATTTAAATTTATGTAAATCCTAAGCAGCGTTAGGACTTACATGTAACCCTATGTAATTTAGAAACTGCTGTGCACACATGGTCGGTTCATGAGAGCGGTTGAGCGGTTTTCCAGCCGTTTAGCAGCATACAGCATGTCAATTCTTCTCAGCGGTTTTTGATCGGTTCCATGAAAAAAATCCTCCATAGAAAACCGCCAGAAAAACCGCTGGAAAAACCGACTGAAAAACACTGTGCACACGCTGGAAAAAAACGCCGGAAAAACGCCGGAAAACCGCTGGACACTTCTGAGCTCAGGAGTCTAGGCTCCTTGAATTATCCAGCGGTTTACTGACGATTTGAACATCACTAAACCACTATGTGGGCACACACCCTAAAATACAAGGATGTAGAGACACTGTTATGTACATAGTCATATCTACGTATCTGAATAATCTGCTTCTGCGTTCACTGCCTGATCTACAGGTCAAGATTATCGAGTCTACCTATGCCAAATACTAAAGAAAGGACAACGCCTCACAAGTTGGTGAATGCTTCAAAACCTTCTTTATTCCGCACCCATATTGCAATATGGGTGCGGAATAAAGAAAGTTTTGAACCATTCACCAACTTGTGAGGCGCTGTGCTTTCTTCAGTAATTGACCTGTGACACCATCCAGGCCTTTACATCTACTGGTGACAACTTTATTATTGTTTAGCTACTATTGCTCTGTTGCTATTATTCTATGTTCTTGCACTCGTGGTTTATTTTGCTGATCTCGCCGTCTGGGAATTTACCTTATTCCCCTGACAGGATAGAATGACTAATAGTCAATAATATTAGAATTGTTTTTATTGTAGGTTACTTTTTTCCACCTGTATTTTAATATAGTTGTCACTATTATTTTTGCTCAGGTGTCCCCCAGTCAATTTAAAATTGTGTTTTTATCTTTGTGTGGGGCTCATTCCCTCGTTATTATGTATACCTATTTATTTTTAATATGATTAATAAACATGTTGTGTTTAATTAAAAATTTTTTTAGCTTATTTCTATTTTCATTGGGGTTTGGTTGATATTTCTGATACTCAAAGCCTATCTGTTAAATAGGGATTGTGATCTCTTTGGTGGATTTGTATTTAATCATTGGTATAGCTGCTGAATGTGAACAAGGAGGAACATGAAAGTCACAAGTTTGAGTCCTAGGAAGAAAAAGGTGAGTGAAGAAAAAGGTGAGAGGAGTAATGTTAAATTAATTTATGCATGTGCCGAGAGATGCCTCCCCATCCATAAAGAGTTGGAGACGTGAGAGCAAGTCAGAAGAAAAGCCCTGACTGCCAGGACAGCGGGACTGAGTTTTCAAATCGGTATAGTCTCTCTGAATCCGGGACAAGGGCCGTATCCAAGTATACAACTACCACTAATGGTATACAGTGCCCAAATAGCTTTTACCTCTATGAGGATTAATGAGGGGATCTATTATAAAGGGACTTAAAAAATAGGGGAACCATGATCATCAGAGATATGCACAGTGCTCCATTAACTGGAGAAAGACTGGTTTTGCTGCAACTGGTAGCCACAGTTTATTACTTTGTGAATCATCGCCTTATGGAAACAATGATTTAGTTACTTTTAACCTCATCGATATCTCCTGATAGCCCCTCAAGCTTTATTTTTTATCCAAATAGAAATTAAAAGTTACCGTATGTTTTCATATTGGGAAGATGCACCAACAGAATGTGCAACTTCAAATACTTATTGATGGGAATTTATATAGTGAGCCCCACTAGGGACAGTGATTATGATGTGTGTACAGCACTGTGGAATTAATCGCGATATAGTGGGAAATAAAATAGATAAATAGTGCTATACAAATACTGTTAATTGATATTAAATGGTTGAGATGCTTATAAAAGTGATCTTGTGATTTAATAAAATAAAAAAACTTGATCTAAAAGAAAGGATGAAAAGCCAAGAGCACCAAATTCACATGAACTCTTATTCATTTTATACATTTTCAAATATTTGAGTATAAAGTAGAGATGAACTAAAGGATTAGATGAAGCATGAACTAGCAGACACATTGTTGATCTAAGGTCGCCGGACGAGGACACTGTGAACCCCCTATTATTTGCATTCTCCACGATGCCAAACAATATATCACTTTCGAGTATCCTGGTGTTATCAAATAGATATTATTACTGTGTAATATTGAGATGAGAAAGCAATCCCAACTTCTGGATTAGGCAGTTGACTTTTCTGGTAGATGTATTGTAGGTTGTGATTAAGGTCTGATATTGTGCACTGTTCTGAAACCTATTTTGTATTCTTTTCTCTCCCAACATTTTCTCCGACTGCCTTACCCAAGTAATTGAAGAATGACTCGGGTTACCGGCTGTTCTTGTGAAATGCTGGCGTTTGGATAGAGGCACCACTGGGAGAAATCAAACAGAACAAACAAGACAAAACTGGAAAGACAATTGCTAGTGAAGCACATAATGTCATTTATCTAAGCAGCAATATAAGCCATCTGTAGAGAATACAATCCAATGCATTTCTGGTCACCAGGTTTTTATTAGCACTCATCAGAATGAAGTAGAATGTGACACATACGAAAGGTAACCTCAGCTCATAGACTCTGCGGAAAACTAATTCCTAATTACGAAAATGTGCATTAGACATAAGGCTTGACATAAAGATAATTCAGGGGTAAGTAACCGCTAATGGAATATTACTGTCAGCAAATACTGGGAGTGAAGGAATCTGTTGTATTAAGGTTCAGCTCAATAGGCAAAAGTACTGAGCAGAATAATTCCCCTGCAGTAATTTCATGTCATGGATCATTTTGTTTTCCACTAGATTAGCAATAGATGCAGAAACCATTTCTATTTTCTTTTACAGTTTTCTGTCCAGGCTTTGTCTTTCTCAAAGGCTGCAATCTCATTTGTTCCGGTTTCTAAGGTTTAATGCTGTGCAAACATGATATATGAAGGTCATTCTGTGAGACTCAATTACTTACATACAAGCTCTGTGCACCTTGTGTCAAGGAAGGAATGATGCACATGTTGAGTTATAGACCTTAAAAATGAATGTGTAGCTATATAAAAACTAATAAATTGATTAGGATTACCCATTAGAATGTTATTTAATACAAGTATGGAACAGGCATAATAGCATTTTGCCAGATACTACCCAGAGGAATAACCAAACCGTAAATAGTGCCAATGATAAATCTTATCAGTTTTGCCCAGATGGGCTTTGCAAACTCCAGATATGCACTTATAGATTTGGTGTCTATGCGGCACTTCAACTCTCATTATTATTATTATTATTTAAAGGTCTTCAGCTCGATCTCGAGACATTGCAATTTGATGAATGAATGCTCTGTAGGAAGATCGATCTTGTGCAAGACTGGATAAGTCCACAAGGTCTTCTCTGGTTTCTGTCTGCTCTGTTTTCTTGATAGCATCTAGCCATCGGGTTGCTGGTCTTCCTCTTCACTTTGTTCCTATTATTTTTCTGATCATAATATCCTTCTCTAGTGCTTTCTTTCTTCATATGATGTGTCCTAAGAAGGCAAGTCATAGCTTGGTTATATCTACTTAACAAAGTAGAGACTAACACTGGAGAAAACCATTTACGACTCACTATAGCCCTTTCAAATTCCATGCTTCTAGATGGAAGCCCTTCACTTGAAAATGGAATACTGGACCCTGAGTAAAAAGGTCTGGGATCTCCCGTAGGATCCATGGATCCAACATGGACATTGCCCTTAATAGGTGAAACCATGGTCCTTTTGGTCAGAATTGGGCAATCAGAATCATTCTTGCCTGATCCTCCCTGATCTTTTTTATGACTGTTGGAATCATCGCTATCTGAGGAAAGGCATAAGCAACCCTGAAGTTCCAGGAGACCTGAAGGGTATCTACTGCATTAGGGTCGGTTCACACTTGCGGACCCCTCCGCAGCGTTCTGCGGAGGGGATCCGCAAGCTGAGCGCAGTCACCACAAGTCCCTATGTTTAACATGGGGACGCATGTGCCTGCACTCTGATGCAGATTGGCGTGCGCACCCTGTGCGCATCCATTCACTGCAGTGTATAATCTGTACGCAGGCGGATGCCTGCGCACAAATCACACACTCTCGTCCGCACCCTGAACGCGACATGTCGTGTTCCTGGTGCGGATGAGACTGTGTGATTTGTGCGCAGGCATCCGCATGCGCACAGATCACATATTGCAGTGAATGGGTGCGCACGGCCATCTGCACCCGAGCGCAAGCACTTGCTTCCCCATGTTAAACATAGGGACTTGTGGTGCCTGCGCTCAGCTTGCGGATGCCCTCCGCAGAACGCTGCGGAGGGGTCCGCAAGTGTGAACCCACCCTAAGGATTTTCCCTTGGATTTAGCAAACAGAAATTTTTTACTTTCCTGTTCTGTTTAGCGTCAAACAATTCTATCTCTAACAACCCCCATGAGAGAACTATCTGCTGAAACACCTGGTAGTTTAGGGTCCATTCTCCTTGTCTTAGTCTGTTGCAGCTTAGCCGTTCTCTGTCCTCTCTATGTGCAGCATTTTTTGGGACAAAAGGTGTTGCTTTGCCAGATGGAAGAGTCTACTTGCTGCATCCATTAGGGAGTGGAATCTGGTTCCTCCCTGGTAATAGACATACACCACCATAGCCTGGTTGTCTGACATGACACGAATGTAGCAACCAAAGAGGAAGGAAAGAAAGCCCTTTCAGAGCTCTTTATAAAGCCCACAACTCTTTCAGGTTTAACTACTGATCCCTCTGAGTGACCAAGACCTCTGACCTTAGTTGTTTTCATCTGTTGTGACTGTCTTTTACTGGCTCTACCCATTGGACCCCTGCTGTTAGGTAGTTACTCTCAGGTACCTTTGCTCTGATGGCCTGGATGAATCGGGATGTGATAATAAGCATCCTTTAAAGGGACACTGTCAGGTCATTTTTCAGTATGATACTAATATTACCCTTGAATAGTGCCTGGGCAGACCTTTTAAAAACATGTAAAATCATTATTGTACCATTTGTAGTTTCCATGTTATCACCATTGTCAGACTCTGCAGAGAGCTGCTGCATTAGTCCTGTCCGATTATAAGCAGAGACGACTAGTCCTGTGCTGTGTAGACTGTCATGTAATTATGCACTCCCTCTCAGCAGCTCTCTCCTCCCTCCTCCCTTTGATAACAGTGCAGTGTCAGGTTTCACTTACAGCTCTTTTCAGTTGATATCACCACAGAGGGAGAGAGCTACTGCAGGTCTGCCTGATCTAGACTCCATTTGTTACTCTAAGCAGTTATCCCTGTTGTGACTGTTTGTGTTGTAGTTCAGCTCTTGTAATGCTGCACACAGAGAGCTGAGAGGAGAATATAATCCCCCCACTAATCTCCTGTGCTGTGATATGACCTGCATATTTATGTATGGGGAGTGGACAGCAGAGAACTAAGTGGATCATTCACTGTTATTGACAGATGGAATGAGTCTATTTATTTGAAGTTTACAGAAGATAGGAGAATATAAATAAAATAAATATATTATTAGAGAGAGTTTAGAGAGAGGAATTAAAAAATGAGTTACATGTGGATTTTTTACCTGACAGTTTTCCTTTAAATTGACTATCACAAAGAAACAGTATTGTTTTCAATGGGAAGAGGGTCATGTGACACATCAGACATATTAAGAATATCATAAGAAAAACAATGGTGTGCTTGGTTTTAACGTAACTATTCGTTCATGAGTTATTTACAAGTTTATGACCACTTATAAAATGTGTTCAAAGTGCTGCCCATTGTGTTGGATTGTCAATGCAACCCTCTTCTCCCACACTTGACACACTGATAGCAACACCGCAGAAGAAATGCTAGCACAGGCTTCCAGTATCCGTTGTTTCAGATGCTCCACATCTCGTATCATCACAGCATAGACAATTGTCTTCAGATGAGTGATGAGGCAAACTTTTTGTGATTGGTAAAGTTAACGAACAAAACCACCGCTATTGGTCTGACACTAACCCACAGTGGATAGATCCCTCCAAGACTGCTGGAACACAAAAATGTATGGTATGGCATAGTATATGGGGTACAAAGATAGTGGGGCCATTCTTCATCAATGGAAACCTCAATGCTACTGGATATCTGAAATTGCTACATGATTCAGATATCTAGTGGTATTGAGGTTTCTATTGATGAAGAATGGCCCCACTATCTTTGTACCCCATATATCACACCATACCATCAATTTTTGTGTTTCAACAGTCTTGGAGGGATCTATCCACTGTGGGTTAGGGTCAGACCAATAGCGGTGGTTTTGTTTGTTAACTTCACCGTTCACAAAAACGTTTGCCTCATCTGAAGACAATTGTCTATGCTGTGAAGATACGAGATGTGACTTTACTTGCCTAGTACTTTTATTAAGCAATGTCTGTTTCCTTTTTCTCCTCACTTGCACAAGTTTTTGGAATGTAATACCCACCTAAGCATCTTTATGAATAAGGTAGCCTCCTGTTAACCCTTTCCTCCCTTGCTTGTTAATATCTTTATATCTATTACATCTGTTGTGTGGATCTGTGCTCCTGCCGCTGTTTATACCATGTATGTTCCTTGTTGAAATAAAGAATAAATGGTTTTAAAAAAAAAGATACGAGATGTGCAGCATCTGAAACAACGAATACTGGAAGCCTGTGCTAGCATTTCTTCTGTGGTGTTGCTATCAGTGTGTCAAGAGTGGGAGAAGAAGGTTGCATTGACAATCCAACACAATGGGCAGCACTTTGAACACATTTTATAAGTGGCCATAAACTTGTAAATAATTCATGAAAGAATAAAGTTACGTTAAAACCAAGCACACCATTGTTTATCTTATGAAATTCTCAATAAGTATGATGTCACATGACCCTCTTCCCGTTGAAAAAAATATAGTTGGATCCAAAATGGCCAACTTCAAAATGGCTTCCATGGTCACCACCCATCTGGGAAAGTTTTCCCGCTCCCATATACTAATATACCATGAACAAGAAGTTGATATCACCAACCATTTCCATTTTATTTAGGTGCATCCATATAAATGGCCCACCCTGTATATCAAAAACATCAGCAGAAGGACATAAAGCATTATAGAAGAGTTCAATGTCTCAATATGAATACATGTGTTTGGTTTAATGTATCCAGAGTTCTGCTCTTTTAAATGTTAAATTATGTTTGTTTACTAGTGTCTTTCCCAAATCTTAAGATCCAACATTGTACATGAACTGCCTAAAGGTTCATTCCTTTTTTGACATAATTAAAGGATTAAATTTAGGGCATATGCTGAAGACCTTGTTTGAATTCTATCTTTACTACCAGAAAAAAATTGCAACTGGCTAATTAACTGCGTCATTAAAAAAATAAAATGGCCACCCTTAATTAGATCCTGAGGCATTTACCTACTAACAGGAAATGTAACAATAAAATATCTTTTTCGAAATTGTAACCACTGAACACTGTGTGCACATTGCTATTCAATTACTACTACGCAATGACCAAAAACACCACCACCCTGCCATATTCATTGTTTTTCCAACTTTTTGACTATTATAAAGATGAATGAATTCTAAAGACAGTAGTATTGTGAAAATGCCAATTTCTACTAAAATAATTTAAAAAAAGTAAAATGTAGTTCAAAATGTGGATTCAACCTGATCCCCTACTGATTGACTTGTGTTGAGTTAGACCTTACTCAGATGTCTATTTTTTACTTTTAAATAAAAAACAGCCAATTTTTTATCAATGTGTTGGATTAAATTTTTACACATATGTCTGTGCATCCATGTTTACTCTTTGTGTGCCTTCAGCTTTTTATATTGTAAAAAAAGAATTCACATTATGCCTACCCATTAGACATCACTCACATGACAGATGGATGGCACCATAGTACGGTTTTCTTGGATTCATTCACTTGAAGAGTTTAAATGTCAGATAAAATGATAAAATCATACCTACATATTTTTATTAGCAATGGTTCTAAATAATAATAAAAAAAATACATATAAACATGTCAGAAGAAAGACAATGCAGGGGATCTTAATAGGTGATTTGAAAGTAACGTGTGGCTCTCAGGCACCTCAAATGTGGCTTATGGCTAGGTTTTTTTTAAAACATGTTTTGGATGACATGATTTAGTTTGTAAAATATATGTGGTTGAAAACTACTTTTGAGGCACTATTCAAAGCTCAGAATAGAAGGACAGCCACATTATAGTGCAGATTTGGCTGTTATGGTTTGGGGGATGCCATGTAACATTGGCAGAGCCCCTGAGGTGCCAGAACAGCAGACTCCCCCTCTTTATGTGATCACATTTTACAAACTACACCTATCAATTAATTTATCCAAGAGTTTAAGGATCATATTAACACCACAGATGTGTCACAGATTTTAATCATTGGTCAATGAAGAAAAAAATAATTAAATTTTTCCAGCAAAAAAAAAATCTGTTTGACCCAGATTTTATATTTTCACAAAAGAAAATTGATTTTCTGCTGAATGTGGCAGAACCCCATATGTGGCTTTACAATACTGCTTAGCCACATGACAAGATCTTCTGTAGGTATTTTGTGCATTCTTGACCCTTTTTTAAGATGGTGTCCTCAGCTTCATTCCTCTCCATGTGCTTTTTGTCTCCAGCCTTTATAGACCCCAGTATGTCTATTAGTGCTTCTCTAGAGTATTTAGCCTGGATTCTGTAATGCCGGATTGCCCGCGCTGCCACCAAGAATCACCAGGAAACAAAGAGTTAACTGGGCAGATTTTTCTTTTATTCTATCCTACGCATTTCAGAGCCTCTATCCGAGCTCCTTCCTCGGGCAATCTGGCATTTTGTCCCATTACAGCATTCCTGTTTCCACGGTTATCGTGAAGGTGCGGCCCTGCAGCAGCCATTCTCTACAAGCCATCTTACAGGCGATTATACCGGTTGTGGGTGACACAACCGAGCCAGGTGAGCAGTTCCTGATATACACCGCTATAACCCTTTGTAAAAAGGATAAGACCCTATGCGCATTTATCTCACGTTTACAGGTTAGCCTGGATTCTAGCCCTTGCTGCATCTAAAGCTTGCTCCTCCTTCTCCTGCAATCTTTGTGTGTTTCTCCTGTGATAGCTCATCAGAAGTTCTGCTTCCTACACCTACTGCCAGCTTATCTTGTGTTCCAAGTTGCTCCTGCTTGTTTCCTCTGCTTTGGGTCTTGCCAGACCTGCCCTGTGTCAAGTAAGCTTCTTGCTTAAAAAACTCATTGTAGCTTCCTCAAATATTAAAAGTGCAGAAGCAGTGTAAGTGACTGGTTAATGTACAAGACATTTTAGTAAAACTGCACTGTATCTGGTTATGGACTTGTTTTTTTTCAGAGCCTACAATTCCCATTCCCCCTGGGTCTTAGGCTGGCTTCACATTTGCGTATGGAGCGCTGCGTACCAAACGCAGCCAAACGCTTGCGCACATGCGTTCCTATGTTTAACATGGGAACGCATGTGCCTGCGTATGGCTGCGTTTGGTAGCATTTGCGTTCGGATGGGCATAATTTATGTGCCCTCCGACCGTGCTCCAAACGCAGCTTGCAGCATTTTTTTGTGCGTTCGCGGCGCTTGTTCTATCCGCAAGCGCCTGCAAGCACACAAAAAATGCATTGATCTCAATGGGTCCGCAGTGTCCTCTGCATGACACCGCAGGAGAACGCTGCGGATCACATTGAGATCTCTCCCGGTGGCCGCCGGTGATGTCACAGGAGATCACCGACAGCCACCGGGAGATCAGCTCAGCCTCTGCTGATCTCCTCCTCCCCGCTGCCGGTAATCTGCTAGCGGTGTTGGCAGGGAGAAACAGCTGATTTGACAGCTGTTTGAATCTTCCCGCGCCGACATCTCCTCTCGGTGTCGGCGCGAGAGATTCAAACAGCTGTCAAATCAGCTGTTTCTCTCCGCCGACACGTCCCGGAGCTTACCGGCGGCAGGGAGGAGGAGATCTTCGGCACTGATCTCTGCCTCCGGCCCGCCCCTGGACACCTCCGATTGGCTGGCCGGGCTGCACAGTGATGTGTCCACAGGCGGACATTATCCGCTGCGGACACATAAAAATGTCCCTGCTTTTGACTGCATTTGTGTCTGCATGCCATCAGCATGCAGACACAAACGCTAATGTGAAGCCAGCCTTACTGAGTTATTAACTTTGCACAGCACCTTTCTGAGTGAAATTTGCCATTGACTTTCCTTTAACAGCATCTCCTAGTGATACAGAGCTTAAAAACTGCCCTAATATTTGTTTGCTCCTGTGTGGTTTTCAAGACAGTTTCCTAAAATGCTTCATTCAATATTTTCTCTGTGTGTTTATAAACTTTGATTTTCCACTAAACTTTGTTTAATCACCGTGTGTTACAATACGGACCTTTGTCACAAATAAGGTTTAATTCAGTCAGCTTTATTCTTCTGATCAGTACAATTACAGTGATACCACACTTACATTGTTTTTTTTATGATTTGCTGCTTTTACACCATAAAAACTATTTTGTAGAAAAAAATAATTATTTTTACATTGCTATATTTTGAGGGCTATAGCTTTTTTATTGTTTCACTGATGGAGCTGTCTGTTGATTTTTTTTTTTGCTAGACAAGATGACGTTTTCAGTGATATAATTTGTTTTCCATATGACTTTTGATTGCGTTTTATTCCTCTTTTTTCTAAGATACATGATGAATAGACATAACTGTTACTATGTTTATTTCTTTTTTTTTACGGTGTTCACTTAAGGGTTTAATTTATGTGACAGATTTATAAATCATGTTGTTCCGGAGGCAGGGATATCAAATGTTTATTATTTTTTTTGTATACTTTTGTTTTTTACATAAATATATATACTTATTGAACAAGAACAAAATGTGGGAGGAGACTTCCTTAAAATCCACTTTACTTTATTATATCAAATCATAAAATATGAAAGCACCCATGATAGTGGAGATGCAGTCTTGATCTCGACACGTTTCTGGCGTTTCGCCTACAGTCACTGAAGACTCCTTCCACTCCCACGTTTTCTTCTTGTATGGCCAGGTTCACACATACCATCCTTTTTTGCCTTAAATCAGTTTTTGGGAACATTTTGGACATTTTTTTTCAAAGTCCAAAAACGCATATGCGTTAACGCATGTGTGTGCGTTTTTAAAAAAAAACGCATGTGTTTTTATGCAGCAGCCCAAAAATGCTGCTAGCTGTGTTTTTGGGGTGCTTTAAAAAAATGCATTTTTTTAACATGGGGCCCTATGGGAAATGCATGCGTTAACGCATGGCACATATAGGCACCTGCGTTAACGCATATGCGTTTTTCATGAAAAAATGACTAAGTCCCAAAATTTTCCAAAAACATCCAGGACCTCAGGGGACACTATTGGCACCCTTAGAAAAATTGATTTATTTTTCTAAGGGCTTAAAAAACAGATTTGTATGTGTGAACCTGGCCTAGGGGGCATCCTCTACGTCTGGACGAAAGGAGGTTTAATCATAATCACAGACATGGATTCTTTACTGTAAGAGCAGTGAGACTATGGAACTCTTTGCCACATGATGTTATAATGAGTGACTCAGTACTAACATTTAGGAAGGGCCTGGATGCCTTTCTTGAAAACTATAATATTACCAGTTATATATACTAGATTCTTTGATAGGGCGTTGATCCAGGGAACTAGTCTGATTGCCATATCTGGAGTCAGGAAGGAATTTTTTCCCCCAATGTGGAGCTAGTGTTGCCACATGTTTTTTTTTGCCTTCCTCTGGATCAACAGGTTAGGATATTGGTTGAACTAGATGGACTTAAAGTCTTCCTTCAACCTTAAAAACTATGGTACTATGTTGCTATGTTACTATGATGGCCAAAAGTCGCGGCAGTGTGTACCTGAGTCTTGAAGATATGAACAGCAGGAGTAAATAATTGCATAGGGAGGCATATACCTGATTGCTTTATATGATACATATTTATTATTTTCTTTTTTGCTCTTTATTTTCTACTATGTGTTAAACCTAATTTTTCAATTTTCCTATTTTTTTTATTTAGTCGCTTTATTACTCTAATTGCTGGTATAATGTATTGCATTGGACAATCATTGCATTACATTATACCTGTCAGTGCTGCACTGACAGATTGTCTTTTAGACCATGCTCCTGGTATGGTCTAACAGACTTGCCATAGTTATGTGACTGTGATAATGATCGCGCCTCTTGATCACGTTGCAGGGGTCCTGATTGCATGGGAGAGGGAGCACACTTCCTCTCTCAGATTTCTAAATGTTGCTATAACTATTGATCACTGAATGTAGAGGGTGTAACAGCCAGGTACAGTGCAGTAACCGTCCCTGACTGTGACAGCCAGAGCTCAGCTATAATTTACATTGATCTCCCAGTGGTGAGCATGCGGTCACACCTCCTGTGCCATGCACAATAGCCATGACATACCTACACATTATGGGTTGGGAACCCTTGTCTGACCATGATATAAGAGTATGCCACATGTCGTGAAGGGGTTAAATAGATTTTAAAGGGGTGAAAAATTTGTATCCTTGATAGGAATCTATTACCAGTTCGTTTTTTTCTTAAATACATTAAAAAAAGAATACAACATGGAGCTACATAGTTGGAATTACCGTCTCTGTCCTTACGTCATGCTGCTCTCAGATGGGGTAGCAAAAATCTGGTGACAGATTTGCTTTTAAAGTATTCATTTATGTAGTCCTGGGTAATAGGGATGGGCGAATCTACTCGCTAGGACTCGTTACTCGGCGAGTAGTAAGGGACTCGCAGGACTCGGTACTCTGCGAGTTTCCCAGTGATTACTCGCACGAGTCCAATGCAAATCAATATCAATCCTAGTTTTGTCAGAAACGCTGACAAAACTAGGATTGCCATTGTTTGCATTAGACACGGCTACTGTGCCAGTGATAGCAGGGAAACTCGCAAATAACTGCTGTTACATTGCTAGCCGAGTCCAGCTGTCTTCTCTGTGCAGCTCCAGGGTCCTAGAGCCCGCCTGCTCACAGACATGATGTAGCAGTGCTGAGATTGTTCTCAGTCTGCTCATTCCCTGTGCATAGACATCTATATTTATGCACAGGGGATGTAGCAGAGAGGACATCGCGTTTTGGACTGCGTCGGACGGAAGAGGATTTTTTTAATTAAAGATGGAGTCCCTAATGGCTTTTTTTTTTATTTCTAATAAAAAAATTTCTCTGTGTTGTGTTTTTTTAACCCTTTATTGGAGATTCTTAGTGGCTGGGTCAAACGTGGCCTGACATTAAGAATCTCGGGCTTAATACCAGCTTGTAAAACAAAGCTGGTATTAACCCCTTTATTACCCAGCGTGCCACCGCCACCAGGGCCGCTGGAAGAGCGGGGTTCAGCGCCAGAGGATGGCGCTTCAATGAACGCGCCATCTTCTGGGGCGGCTGCGGGCTGCAATTTGCAGCGGGGGGGTGCCCAGAAAGCTTGGGCATCCCTGCGCTGCGGATTCCAGCCCCCAGCTGCTTAGCTGTACCTGGCTAGACATAGAAATTGCGCGGAGCCCCACGCATTTTTTTTTAAAATTATTTAATGAATTTCAGAGTCAGAGGCTCAGAGTCAGAGTCTCGGAGTCGGAGTCTCCTCAGAGTCGGAGTCTCCTCAGAGTCGGAGTCTCAGAGTCGGAGTCGCCTCAGAGTCGGAGTCGCCTCAGAGTCGGAGTCGCCTCGGAGTCAGAGTCGTCTCGGAGTCGGAGTCGTCTCGGAGTCGGAGTCGTCTCGGAGTCGAGTCGGAGTCAGAGTCGTCTCGGAGCCGGAGTCGTCTCGGAGTCGGAGTCGTCTCGGAGTCGGAGTCGTCTCGGAGTCGGAGTCGTCTCGGAGTCGGAGTCGGAGTCGTCTCGGAGTCGAGTCGGAGTCGGAGTCGTCTCGGAGTCGGAGTCGTCTCGGAGTCGTCTCGGAGTCGGAGTCGTCTCGGTGTCGGAGTCGTCTCGGAGTCGGAGTCGTCTCGGAGTCGTCTCGGAGTCGGAGTCGTCTCGGAGTCGGAGTCGTCTCGGAGTCGGAGTCGTCTCGGAGTCGGAGTCATCTCGGAGTCGTCTCGGAGTCGGAGTCGTCTCGGAGTCGGAGTGGTCTCGGAGTCGAGTCGGAGTCGGAGTCGGAGTCGTCTCGGAGTCGAGTCGGAGTCGTCTCGGAGTCGGAGTCATCTCGGAGTCGTCTCGGAGTCGGAGTCGTCTCGGAGTCGGAGTCGTCTCGGAGTCGGAGTCGTCTCGGAGTCGGAGTCGTCACGGAGTCGGAGTCGTCTCGGAGTCGGAGTCGTCTCGGAGTCGGAGTCATCTCGGAGTTGTCTCGGAGTCGTCTCGGAGTCGGAGTCGTCTCGGAGTCGGAGTCATCTCGGAGTCGTCTCGGAGTCGGAGTCGTCTCGGAGTCGGAGTCGTCTTGGAGTCGGAGTCGGAGTCGTCTCGGAGTCGGAGTCGTCTCGGAGTCGTCTCGGAGTCGGAGTCGTCTCGGAGTCGGAGTCGGAGTCGTCTCGGAGTCGGAGTCGTCTCGGAGTTGGAGTCGTCTCAGAGTCGGAGTCGGAGTCGTCTCGGAGTCGGAGTCGTCTCGGAGTCGGAGTCATCTCGGAGTCGTCTCGGAATCGGAGTCGTCTCGGAGTCGGAGTCGTCTCAGAGTCGGAGTCGGAGTCGTCTCGGAGTCGGAGTCGTCTCGGAGTCGGAGTCGTCTCGGAGTCGAGTCGGAGTCGGAGTCGTCTCGGAGTCGGAGTCGTCTCGGAGTCGGAGTCAAAAAATTGCGTAGGGCTCCGCGCAATTTCTATGTCTAGCCAGGTACAGCTAAGCAGCTGGGGGCTGGAATCCGCAGCGCAGGGATGCCCAAGCTTTCTGGGCACCCCCCGCTGCAAATTGCAGCCCGCAGCCGCCCCAGAAGATGGCGCGTTCATTGAAGCGCCATCCTCTGGCGCTGAACCCCGCTCTTCCAGCGGCCCTGGTGGCGGTGGCACGCTGGGTAATAGAGGTTAGGGCCAGCTTTGTATTATCAGCTGGCCCTAAGCCCGAAATTTATGGCGGTCACGCCAATATTAGACATGACCGCCATGAATTTCTATTAAATTGTTTTAAAAAAAACACAACACAGAGAAATTTTTTTATTAGAAATAAAAAAAAAAGCCATTAGGGACTCCATCTTTAATTAAAAAAGTCCTCTTCCGTCCGACGCAGTCCAAAACGCGATGTCCTCTCTGCTACATCCCCTGTGTATAGATATAGATGTCTATGCACAGGAATGAGCAGACTGAGAACAATCTCAGCACTGCTACATCATCTCTGTGTACAGACATTCATGTCTGTACACAGGGAATGAGTAGACTGAGAACAATCTCAGCACTGCTACATCAGGCAGCAGGCGGGCTCTAGGACCCTGGAGCTGCACAGAGCAGACAGGACTCTTATCTGTGCGAGTTTCCCAGCGATTACTTATAAAGTAAACGAGTCCAATGCAAATAAATGACAAAACTAGGATTGCTTCAGGCTGAAGCTTCCGAGACACATCTGCGATTTGTAAATCTCACACTACTCGCTATTACTCGCTTCCCCATTCATTAACATTGGACTCGCTAGACTCGCAACGAGTAGCGAGTCCTGGGCTTGGACTCGCTAGAGTCAAGCGATTCCGAGTAATTTAGGATTCGCCCATCACTACTGGGTAACAGAATTATCAATTCTACACAACTGAATATTATTTCGTTGTGTTAAATTTAGAAACCCTGAGTTGTAGTTTCCAATGTGTTAAGAAAATTTATCAGAACATTTCCAATTTTCCATGGTATGGACACCGTCTATAATTTTACATACACTTTTGTTTAACTGAAAAACAGCCATATCTTATCTACCAAAAGTCCTTATGAAATTGTGAAGAAAAAAAAAAAGTAGGGGTTCAGAACAGATCAACTGGTTACTAGTCCCCCTTCAGAAGGCACTACTAACAACACTGTTATTATATGCAAATCCATCTAAGCTATCAAGGGATTCAGACCTATTTTTATTAACTTACCTATAAGCCGGTTGTGGAACTAAATTTAATGGGGACATCACACGCGTCAATGCCGCCAGCGATCTCATCGGTGGCGACATTGAAGGCTGATCGCTGGTGAGCTGTCACAAAGACAGACTCACCATCGATCAGTACCAGCGAGAACGCTGGTAACCATGTAAACAAGCGGGTAACTAAGTGCGGCGCTTAGTTACCCACTGTTTACCATGGATACCAGCTCCCAACACTTACTGAGAGGCGCTGGGAGCTGGCTTCTGGTTCGTCTCCTGGTGTCACACGCAGCGATGCTGAGTGTCCACCGGTCGACCATTGCCAGGTTTTAGAACAGGTTCTAAAACCTGGCGACCATCAACCAGCGACTTATCGCTGGTTGATGCGCCCTGTCACACACGTCAATATCGCTGCAACATCATGTGCAGCAGCGATATTGGCGCGTGTAATGTCCCCATAACTCTTTGCATGAAGATCTTGCCATGAGTTGCACCTATTTGAATTTCAGCAAGCACTTTTATGAAATTGCAAGAAAAAAATATACATAATTTCTTCACTAAAACCGGTACATTGAAGTCCAATAGCTTGTTGGTTAAAAGTGCAGCTGAAACCTTTTTTTTTACCCCACTAAATCATAGGTCCTGATAAATCACAGTTTTTGCCTAAGACTTAGTGAAAAGTCTCCAGATATTTTCAAAGTTGTCAAAAATACAGGCACTTTTGTCATTTTTACATCAACAATCCTGGCCAGGTCTGCCAACTTTTAGATTAGCTGGTAGAACTTGGACAGGACAGGACATGGCCAAGCGTGCCCAATGAAGTACGGTAATAATTTATGGGACAAAGTAGTGTAAAATTTGTCAGAAATATTCTTCTGAGCCTGGTAGGTATAGATCTCTAGCGCTGGCCTGCGGCAGTTGAACAATGTGCCAAATTCATTAAAGAAGCATTCACCTCTAAAAGAATTTGTGGCATCGTACTCCAGCCCTCCTTTCATTCAGACTGGCATAAATAATGCCTGTCTTAATAAATCAGGGCCAAAATCTGTTAGTAATCTTGCATTTAAAACTTATCAAATAAAAGCTGGTGCTAAATTACCAATAATTCACTGCTGAGAGAAATAGGGAAGAAATGATAGATAATTTTGGTCCCACTAATAGCAGGGCACAAATAGATAACTCACATATTATAGCGAGACCAAGCATAATAATGTGGAGCCCACTGGGACAGGGTACTCAGTACCGAACCGGGGTACTGCCGGGGAGATTACAGGGGTCTTGGTCCGGACCGTCTCCCGGGTTCCGCAAGTAAAAGGGGTATTTACAAAGGATATAGTTTGTCGTGACGCCACCCACGGGTTGTGGTCATTAGGGGGACCACCGCTGCAGTGTACTTCTGTCAGGAGGATGGATGGATGCTGCAGCAAGGTGGATGAGCCCTCCATGGGTCGGGCTGCTCCTGACAGGGTGAAAAGGTGCAAACAGTTCTGTATACCAGGAATCATACACGGGAGACTGAAGCAGGGTTCACCGGGTTTACTACAAATTCTTTCACAGTTCCAACAGTACAGTTCTCAACACAGACACTTTACACAGGTTACTCCAGACACTTTGAACCCACTGCAGCCAGGTTGTCTTCCTGAGACCCCTCACTCTCTCTGTAACCTTTCAGGCTTTCCTTTCTCTGCTCTTCCCGGTGGGTTGTATGGCGGCAGCTCGGTCCCTTGTCTGACTTCCCCCTATGTGTGTGGTTGGCAAGCCAGGTCCTATATGCTGCTGTGCCTCCAACCCGTGTTGTAGGAACTCTAACCTGGAATTAGGGTTCCCCGTCGATTTGTCTGGGAATCCGGCGTTTAGCTGCGGTCCCCCCCTCAGAGCCGACACTCTGGTAACAGCCTAGCCTTGGGTAACCCTGTCTTGCAAGGGATTACCGGGCTCTCTCCTACCCATTTATTATCCAGGTACAACCAGGGAAACCTCTCCCACCTGTAGTAGGTCAGCGTTACCGTACTCCTCGGACCCGGTGACACCGGTCCGGTCTCTGTCCTCACTTCCTCATGGGCTGCAGGCTATGGACGAGCTTTGTCTCCAAGGATCTGTGTCTCTTTGGATTCTGCATCTCCAGGGAGCCCTATCCCTCCGGGAAGTGTCACTTTCTGTCTTGGCTGCTCGGCACCCACTGGCCTACTAATTCCTTCCGCCTACAGTTCCTCCTTTTGTACTGGTCTGTCACCTGACCTACATTCCCACCCACTTTCCTCTAAACCCTACCACCCTGCCCGCATAGAGTCCAGGGCTCCGGTTTGGGTGTTGTGCTCCTGTGCGTGTGTGTGCTGTGTGCGTGTGTGTGGCTGTGAAGGTGTTTGATGCACAAACCGTCTCCTATCTGCTTGGCTGCAGTTCCCTTATGTGGCCTCCTGATCGCAGGGGCGCCACATTCCCCCGGAGTTAAACCGGAGTGTCCCCAAGCCGTCCGGCATGTATCCCCCTGAAAAACATTTTATTTTATATTAGAACATTAGGCAGCATTTTTTTTCATTTAAGGAGGCACAGGTTCTTAAACGTTACGTTAACTACTTACATAAAACACAGTTCGCAGCCCGTCTATGGCTGTAAATGCGGAAGCCTCCGGGCCCTCGGGTCACCAACTTGTGGCCAAGTTGTTCCTCTCCGTGCCGGCATTTTACACCAGATTGTCCTTTAACCCTTCAGGGACACGGGTTACACAGTTCACTATTTAGTCCTAAGAGTCCTGTGGCATAAATACCGGCTCTCTATTAACATGCCGGGTTAAGTGCTAAACGTTTTAAAACTACACACATATAAAAGACATATAAGTTACATTACTTTTCTCTCAAAAAGTATAAAACTAGCAAAAGGCACAAGTGCTTCAAAAACAGTTCAAAAGCACTCCGCGGTTTCAGTTCAAGTTCTGCGTACCCAGTCTCACTGTGCTCTTTGGTCTTAAAACCAATGGGAAGCACCGGGTGCTCAAATATGTACAAGAAAGTTTTTATCACATCATCGTCCGTGATATCAATGTCAATAAAACATATAGAACAGACAGGGGTAAAAGTTATTCATTCATTCAAGTATGGGATGGGGTCAATAAGGATCACATCACATTCACACTTACAGTTCTTGCTTGAAGAATCCGGGTTCTTACTCCTCCCGAAGAAGCAGGCAGTGTGCCTGCGAAACGGCTGTAAGGTTCCTTCCCACAGCAGCTCCGGACTCACCCTTAGGCAAGTAACTTACTTAACTGCACTACATATATGCACTTTCTGTGGCCCACTGAAACACTATATATCTATACCTGATACCTGTAACTGGTTTTCTCAGACTGAGAGGCGCTTTCTCTGAGACCAATGGGGACATGTGCAATATCTTATGTGGTACTAATACTGCTCAGGACCTAATTAACTTGTAAGATCCCGGTGGCTGTGTATTGTTTGTATTCCTGGTGTTTTCCTGTTGTGAGTCCAGATTTAATAAACATTTATACGCATTTGAATCCTCGTTTTTTCTGGTTTGTAAATATTCTTATTGGCTGTTGCAATTGGGGGCGTAGACTCTTCATTGGGATTGATGGCTGGCTCCCCCGGAGTTAAGGGGAGCCAGGGCAGGTTTTTCTTTTCCCGCTCTGGACCGGGTCAGCCCATGATGCGAGGTCTTGGCACGCCTCCCCAGCACATGGCCTCAGGCTTCTATGGCCGCCATTATGCACAGATTTTTATAGAACAGTCCAAAACACAAATTCTAGGCATACGGGGTCCGGTTCTGTTGGACCGGATCCTTCCTGTTTGTGACACCAAGTTGTGAAGCTCACTGGGACGGGGTACTCGGTACCGGACCGGGGTATTGCTGGGGAGATCACGGCGGTCTTGGTCCGGACCATCTCCCGGGTTCCGCAAGTAAAAGGGGTATTTACAAGGGATATAGTTTGTCATGACGCCATCCATGGGTTGTGGTCATTAGAGGGACCACCGATGCAGTGTACATCTGTCAGGAGGATGGATGGATGCTGCAGCAAGGTGGATGAGCCCGCCACGGGTCGGGCTGCTCCTGACAGGGTGAAAAGGTGCAAACAGTTCTGTATACCGGGAATCATACACGGGAGACTGAAGCAGGGTTCACCGGGTTTACTACAACTTCTTTCACAGTTCCAACAGTACAGTTCTCAACGAAGTCACTTTACACAGGTTACGCCAGACACTTTGAACCCACTGACACGCCAGACACTCTGGTCCCAGCCTAGCCTTGGGTAACCCTGTCTTGCAAGGGATTACCGGGCTCTCTCCTACCCATGTGATTATCCAGGTACAACCAGGGAAACCTCTCCCACCTGTAGTAGGTCAAACACTATGGCTATGCCTGGACAGTGGGCACTGCAACTACTGTACTAGTTGTCCTAGGCTAGTTTCATAATTGTTTGGCCCTTGAGGCCTTCTTCCAACATCAACCATAATATAGCCCCTTACGCTAATTTTTGGAGACACTATGGCTATGCCTGCACATTGGGCAAATCAAGAACTTTGCTAGTAGTCCTAGCTTCATAATTGTTTGGCCCCTGAGGCCTGCTTCCATCATCAAGCATGGTACAGCCCCTCAAGCTAATTTTTGGAGACACTATGCCTGCACATTGTGCAGTGGCAGTGGAACAATAATGACAGTAGTTCAAGCTTTTAACCATCACATAGCTCCTAAGACAGATTGCTCTCTTTACACCACTTACACACTGAGCTGTCAGAAGATCACTTCCATCATCACTCACTCTTACGGCAATCATGCACCCATTTCAGCCTTTCCCTCACCCCCAGACTGCTTTTTTGGGTCCAGCAGACAATTACTTGATTTTCCCATTGACTAACATTGGACTCGCTGCTCGTACCAAATACCCGAGTATTACGATCTACTCGGTACGAGTATAGCGATTCTGAGTATTTTATTACTCGCTCATCACTAGTCATACTGTCTCTGACCCACAAACATACGACACATTCACAGACCTACAGGGATCAGGTACACAGCCGGTGCACCCCTGTTCACACAGATCATACTGACTCTGACCCACAAACATACGATACATTCACAGACCTACAGGGATCCTGTACACAGCTGGGACAACCCTGTTCACATAGGTCATACTGTCTCTGACAGGCTGCTAAGCTGCACACAGCCTCCACACACATACAGTACATACAGTCAATCCTACAATATCCATGGACTCCAGCCTTTACAAGGCACAGACCAGGTTTTAGGCTACCTGTGCTTCCATCCAATCCAGGCGTCACCAAAGTGTCCTCACACTATTCATGTTGCCCATCCGCCTCCAAGCCTTACCAACCAGGCAGACCTTCAGGACCGCAACTTCACCAACATGCCAGAGTGAGCACCCTCCAAGTTCAGCCAGGACCCCCATACGCTCAGGAGCTCCACCAACTTCTAAGTCTTGCCAGAGGCTCCATGTGAGTCAGAAGGACAGGCGTCTCCCACATGGAGAGCCAGGCTTCCCTCTACGTCCCAAAGGAACGGGACTCCTCTGACTCACATTCTCTCCCTCAGAAGATCATTCTGTTCTGCCCTCAATTACAGCACTAGGCAGCTCATATCTTTGCCTGTCACCCCCAGGTGGGACGCTGTGAGTAATCAGCACATTCATTCACATAGTGTGCGCTATTACAGAGCTAACATGCACTTAACCCTGTGTATACTGCAAGGTCACACAATCACCCAGATTGCAGCAGGCCCATGTGAGTCATACTGGCAACGTGCTATAGTGCCGGTATGCCTCACATAACCCCCTCCTTGTTCATCCACGTAGGGGGTGAACACATTGCCATAGACATCGAGGCAACGGCGCTGCACCCCGTGGCACCCGTTCCAGGCCCGTATAACATGTGATGTATACCGTCCATGTGCTATTATGCTGTTCATATCATCACCTACCTCCCCCCTCCTTGTTTATTCCCATAGGGGGTGAACACACAACCATTGGTTTTGGGCCCTGTGACGGTCTCACGCACACACATGCAACACCAGACACACACTGTCCATAATGTCCCTGCTGAGCCTGCGGGCAACACCGCCGTCGTCCTCAGCAACCGGGTTGAGAGCGACGTCTTCGTAACCCCGCCGAATCACCAGCACCTTCATGGCCCCACCGAGCCACCAGCAAACTTGACTTGGGGAGTGTAACGTGATGTCTTCGTGGCCCCACCATGCCACCAGCAACTTGCCTTGAGAAGCGATGACGTGATGTTTCTGTGGCCCCACTGAGGCACCAGCCAGATGCTTGTGACTCACCGTCAGCCCGTGGACTCTGGTTTAGACAGGCTGTAGCTCCTTCCTCCTTGTCACGGGTGGGCCGCGGTAGTGGGGCCCGGTTGAGTGCAGATCAAAAGTTGAAGACGTCTTGTAGGAACAGATTAAAGGGGTTAATTTATTCGTGACGCCACCTATGAGTAGTTTCGGTAATCGTTACCGACACTGCGGAACCTCCGGGGGATGGACAGCAGCAAGATGGAACGCTCCCCACAGGCTGAGCGGTGATCCCCGGAGGCTGGAGCTGCTTAAGATGTTGTGCGGCAGCTGCGGTTACATTGTAGTGCGGACGGACAGTTCATAAGGAAGCACGGACACAGAAAGTCTCTGCAACGGGTCTTTACTGTAACCAGCAGGCAGTACATGGTATACAGTTTACGGGTAGTGGATCGGGTGGACTCAGCAGTGATGGTGTCCCTTAGAGATCCGCAAGTGTTCCTCCATTCTAGCTAAGTGCTTTGCCATTGTCGCCCAGGAATACCAGATCGGGTACGGGGAGGCTGCTTCAATGCCCTATCCAAGATGTACGTTGTGGATGTTTTGGGGAGCCTTGGATCCCTCGGTGGGTACACCGCTGGTTAGACGACTGGAAGTTGGCTGGTGGTGGGGTGCTCCTGTGAAGCTGCTCCTCCACGCTTCTGGTTCGCGTAGCAGAGGTGAACTGCTGCCAGCTTCGGTACCAGTGAACCGGCTGTGAGTTGGGCACGGGGGTATTTTGGAACCCGTGGTTAGTGATGCCCGATCCCGGTTGTTGAGGCCTCAGGTGCTGACACCCGACCGGTGACGGCCCGGGGGCTGCACGAGGTGCAGAGCCCCCGCTCCTACTCCAAGTTCAAGTTCTCTCTTCTCTAGACTCTCGTTCTAGACTACTACTGACTAAGTGTCTGTACTTCCTACACACTTCCCTAGCACTCCGCCCACCAGGACCCTGGGTTGGCCCTCTGTTCTAGGTGATGCATGCAGGGTTGGATCTCAAAGTTAACCAGATCACTGCTGTGTCAGAGAATATTGCGGCTGCATTTATGGCTGCAATACCCTCCTGTGACGCACTTGTTGCGGGGCGCCACACTTGAGTGTGCTGTGCAATTGCCCATAGCAACCAAGACATACAGGTGCACTCACTCTGCTGCCATAGCTATCAGACTGAACTGCCCTCACCAGGTGCAATGCCCGCATTCTCCACCATATGTGAGGTAGCGCACGCCTCGCCTAGGGGACTTGCTCACTGCGAAAGTGACACCAACAACCATGTTTTAAAGTAACACATAACAGCAGTTTATTATTTTACTGCTATAAACTGCATACATTGGTTACATACATGATATACATAGAACACTATTCAAACAAGAACGCTATTCACATAGTGTCAATACAGTTTAGATAACAGAACATTGCATTAATTACATCTCCATAGATCACCGGGAGCAATAACAACAGTTCCGATGGTGGTTATGGCCACCTGGCCTTATCTACTCCTTTCATTTTCACATAATACATAGTCAACAGAACATATCGACATCACAGTCTGTTCTAATGGCGGCTATGTCTGCCTGGCAGTATTTACACTATACATGATCAAGAGAACCTTAAAGCGACCTCCCAGTCTGGTTCTAGTGGTGGCTATGCCCGCCTGGCAGTATTCACACTATACATAATCAACAGAACCTTAAGGCAACCCCCCAATATGGTTCTAATGGTGGCTATGCCAGTCTGACACTATTTACATTACCTGAGACCCTTACAGACCCACAGGGATCCGATATGCAGCTGGTACACCCCTGTCCACACGGGCCACACAGTCTCTGATATACGAACACATGAGACATCCACAGACCTACAGGGATCCGTTACACAGCTTGTAACCCCTGTTCACACAGATCATACTGTTCCTGACCCACGAACATACGAGACATTCACATAATTACAAGTGGTCTGGTACACAGCCGGTACACCCCTGTTCACACAGGTCATACTGTCTCTGACCCACGAACATGCGAGACATTCACAGACCTACAGAGATCCAGTACACAGCCAGAACACGCCTGTTCACTGAGGTCATACTGTGTCTGACAAGCTGCTAAGCTGCACACAGCCTCCACACACATACATACAGTCCATCCTACAATATCCATGGACTCCAGCCTTTACAAGGCACAGACCAGGTTTTAGGCTACCTGAGCTACCGGGCAATCCAGGCGTCATCAAGGTCTCCTCACATTATTCATGTTGCCCAGCCGCCTCCAAGTCTTACCAACCAGGCAGACCTTCAGGACTGCAACTTCACCATGTCCAGAGTGAACACCCTCCAAGTTTAGCCAGTACCCCCATATGCTCAGGAGCTCCACCAACCTCTAAGTCTGGCCAAAAGCTCCATACGAGTCAGAGGGATAGGTGTCTACCATGTGGAGAGCCAGGTTTCCCTCCACATCTCAAAGGGACGGGACTCCTCTGACTCACATCCTCTCCCTCAGAGGGTCATTCTGTTCTGCCCTCAATCCCAGCACTAGGCAGCTCATATCCTGGGACACCGTGAGTAATCAGCACACCCCCTTAGACCTAGCTGTAGTTAACTCCATGTGTACTACTACAGAGCTAAGACGCACTTAATCATGTGCATACTGCAATGTTATGCAATCACCCAGATTGCAGCAGGCCCATGTGAGTCATACCGGCCACGTGCTATAGTGCCGTCATGCCTCATAGTCCTCAATCTTGGTATCTGTTCCTCATCCTGGTGTATGTTCCCATCCTGGTTATGTTTCCCATCCTGGTAATGATTAGAGATAAGTGAGCTTTACTGAGCAAGTTTTGGCAATTTCAAATTTGTCACGAATGTTGATGATTTAGTTCATGAATGGAAAATCCGAGTAAACTTAAAGTTAGTTGAGTTCCCAGTCATTAGGTCTATCAGTTTTTAAGTTTCTTTGAGTTTCCAGGTGTTGAGACATTTTTGGAAAAGAGCCAGATGTGGAAGCTGTGAAATGCAGGAACCATATTAGACATCCCTTAAAGAGAGCTTTTAATTTTTTTAAACTTTTTGTTAATTATTATTTTTTAGAAATAAACCCTTTATGATTGCACAGGATCACCAGCGTGCGAGGCCACCTCTTCTGCACTTATCTGCTAGCAATTCAGATAAAAAAAAGCATATGTCCATTATATGCTTAACATACATGCACTTATAGGTCTGTTCACACTCATAAAACACTATAATACAGATATTACTTATTGAAAATTGGGCAGTCCCTTTATTTCCTTTCCTTCCATACATTTAGAATGCAGATTTTGTAATAATTATAATGGAACACTCAGGAATCTTGTTGTTTGAGGCAAATGAGCAAGGTTCTGATGATAAAGTCTGTATTTTACACACGTGATAGAAAATAAATGTGACATGTGTGGAGACCGAGGGTCAGTGAGTGCTCTCGTCCGCAGGCCCAGCCGCCTTTACAAAGACAACGTGGACCAGGGCTCATCCTCAACTGAACGCACGAGCTCCTTAACCGTGGGCGTGACACTACTCAGACAACACAGAGTGAGGGAATCACAATATTAAGGCTTTAATGGATCCCCAAACAGTTAACAGCATATAACGCATAACCAGCAAAACACAACAATGTAACAGGCAACAGAGTCTCACCCTTCCGCTGGCTCACCAGGGTTTAGAATGTAGCACAGCAAAGTCTGTAGCCAGGTGACTGTATCGTCCCAACCTGGGTTGCTTCCTTATCCTTATGCAGTCTTTATCACAGCCGAATCCGATAATCCGATGCTGAAGTCCTTGTGGTTCTATAGTCCGTGTTCTGGTCCCCTTGGTCGGCACCGAAATGCCTAGGCCTGGGATTATGGCTCGCTAATCGGACCCGAAGACCCTAGATTAGCTGCCTGTATCCAATCTTCAATCTCTCTCTAACTCTGGTTAATGAACGCATCTCCTTATATACCTTCAGCCCTCATTGCAGGATAATGGGAGCATCACGATTGGTGCAATAACACTGTTTTTGCATTGGCTGGACCTCAAGTCTCGTTTAACATATTTTTAGTAGTATTGTACTCCTGACAAGGTAGAGTGACATACTGATTGACCTAGTCCTTACAATGGAATGTTAGTAGGAGACATTCACACTGTAAACCATGACATTAAAACAATAGTAGCTGAAGCCATTTACATAGTCCACAGTCCACATGGTAATATACAATGGACGATTAGCATAATTAAGTTCTGTGGCCTTCAATGACAAACAAGTTAGATAATTACATTACCATGCTAAACTTAAACCACAGTAATCTATGAAAATACTGTAGGAAATTCTCCTTGGCCATTACAAGTTTACATGCCAATATACAATATGGTCTGGGTTACATAAGAAATCATCATATGTTCTACATTAAAGGAGTCCATTTCGTCACAACATGCAGCAAGTGAGCAGAGTTCATCAGATACATAATAAACATAGAAGACACTAAAATAGTTCATCCACAGTAATGCTGGCGAGGTAAGTCTTTAGGACGACGCTCTCACTTGAAGATGCTGTTTAGTAGAACACACAGTCCACACAAAGAAGAAGGCCTGGGTTAAATAAGTCTCTGAGAATGAGTCTTGTCAACAGAGCAGTGAGCTTTAGGAAGTCCAAACAAGGCTTGCATGATCAGGGCTTGCAGGCTGAAGCAAATGCTGGGACACAAAGGCAGCAAGTTGAAGGTGAGTCACTGAGAGCAGGAAAGGTTGGTTGGAAGAGCTGAGATGCACTTTCTGGAGGAGGAGCAATCTTGAGAAGCAAATTGCCAGGGATTTAAAACACAATACACGAGCATTGGCTAGAAGGTAAACTAGGGTTTATAAAGGCAGGGAAGGAGGATCACAAACAGGAGTGAAGCAGCAGAAACCATTTCTGAAAAGGGCTAGAATACACAAAAGGTAAACTGTAGATCAAGAGACCTGACATTGCTCCCTCCTCAGAAGCAGCCTCAGGATGATCCCGGACCTGATTTCTCAGGGTATCTTTGATGGAACTGAGTAATCTTCTGCAGGGCACAGATGCTAGTGACAGGTTCCCAAGAGTCTTCCTCATGTGGATACCCCTGCCACCTTATAAGGTACTGCATTCAATTTCTGAGGATCCTGGAATCAATTATTTCTTCAACCAATAACTGCTCCTGCCCATCCACCATTACAGGTTGTGGAGGGGGCACAGCACATCCCTGGAAGGTATTAGGAGTCACAGGCTTCATTTAAAAGACATTTAATACTGGATGTACTTTCATAGTCCTAGGCAGCTTTAGACAGCAGGCAACAGAACTCACAATCCCACTGATCTTGAAAGGACTGATGAACTTCTGTCCCAGTTACTGTGAAGGATTGTTAAACTTTAGATATTTAGTAGTGATGAGCAAGCATGCTCGCCAATACTCGGTACTCGCAGGAGTATCACAGTACTCAGGATGCTTGGCGAGCAATGAGTAATGGTGCGATACTCGTACTCATGCTCGGGTCCACCTCCCTGCATGTTGGCACTTTTTACAGAGCCAGCCCACATGCAGGGATTGGCTACCAGACACTGTAATACCACAGTCATGTTGGTTGTGGCATTACAGTGATTGGCTGGCCGCACAGCGTCATCAGGTATTTATAAGACCTGACCGTGCTTGTCACTCTGCGTCCTGGACAGGCAGTGTAGGGAGAGCTACTGCTGATTCAGGGACAGATTTCGTGCTTTCAGCTAGTGTAGGTGCAGAGCTGCTAATCTAAGACAAACAACAGTCCTTCTGAGGACTAATTAGCAGTATACAAGGAAGCAGGGAGGCAGGGTATATAGGAAAGTTAGGTGTGCTGGTGTGCTGGCTTTAAATCTCCTCTATCCATCCCAAAACAGTCCTATTAAGGACTTATTTAAATCTCTATAGGTAAGAGGGGTATATAGCTCCATTTTCTAGACCTCACAAGACGCTGTCTACCTGTACGCAGCATTTGTAGTAGGTGTGTAGCCTGTAATATCTAATTTTTCATCTCTCCATCCCAAAACAGTCCTATTAAGGATTAATTTAATTCTGTATAGTCAGGAGGGGTAATATAGGCCAATTGTCTATACCTCACAAGACGCTGTCTACTTGTATGCAGGATTTGTAGCACGTCACGTGTGTAGCCGGTAATATCTAATTTGTCATCTCTCCATCCCAAAACAGTCCTATTAAGGATTAATTTAAATCTCTATAGGCAAGTGGAGTATATAGCTCCATTTTCTAGACATCACAAGACACTGTCTACCTGTACACAGCATTTGTACCAGGTGTATACGCTTTAATATCTGATCTCCAATATCCGTCTAAAAACCATTCGTCGTCTGACAGTTTACATTTCTTTTTACATACCGATGCCCCTGGGAAGAGACTTGGATGAGGGCCTCTTTAAATAATGTGCCCATTATTAGGAAGAGAGCAGGGGCGTAACTAGAACTGGCAGGGCCCCATAGCAAACTTTTGAACGGGGCCCCCTCCAAGACACGCCCGCAATGACACGCCCCCTTCAAGACACACCCCCTTACCGAATCGGTGTTAACAGTCTGATGACACCCAGTTTACCGTATATACTCGTGTATAAGCCTACCCGTGTATAAGCCGACCCCCCTACTTTTGCCCCCAAAACCTGGGAAAACCTATTGACTCGTGTATAAGCCGAGGGTGGACCCCAGCACAGGTATACAGCCCCCAGCAGTATGGTATACAGGCCCCCTCAGTGATATACAGGCCTCCTCAGTGGTAGTATACAGCAGCCTCCCCAGTGGTAGTATACAGCAGCCTCCCCAGTGGTAGTATACAGCAGCCTCCCCAGTGGTATATACAGCATCCCCAGTGGTATACAGCAGCCTCCCCAGTGGTATATACAGGCCCCAGCAGTATATACAGCAGCCCCAGTGGTATACAGCAGCCTCCCCAGTGGTATATACAGCAGCCCCAGTGGTATACAGTAGCCTCCCCAGTGGTATATACAGCATCCCCAGTGGTATACAGCAGCCTCCCCAGTGGTATATACAGGCCCCAGCAGTATATACAGCAGCCCCAGTGGTATACAGCAGCCTCCCCAGTGGTATATACAGCAGCCCCAGTGGTATACAGCAGCCTCCCCAGTGGTATATACAGGCCCCAGCAGTATGTACAGCAGCCCCAGTGGTATACAGCAGCCTCCCCAGTGGTATATACAGGCCCCAGCAGTATTACAGCAGCCTCCCCAGTGGTATATACAGGCCCCAGCAGTATATACAGCAGCCCCAGTGGTATACAGCAGCCTCCCCAGTGGTATATACAGCAGCCCCAGTGGTATACAGCAGCCTCCCCAGTGGTATATACAGGCCCCAGCAGTATATACAGCAGTCCCAGTGGTATACAGCAGCCTCCCCAGTGGTATATACAGCAGCCCCAGTGGTATACAGCAGCCTCCCCAGTGGTATATACAGGCCCCAGCAGTATTACAGCAGCCTCCCCAGTGGTATATACAGGCCCCAGCAGTATATACAGCAGCCCCAGTGGTATACAGCAGCCTCCCCAGTGGTATATACAGCAGCCCCACTGGTATACAGCAGTCCCCCCAGTGGTATATACAGGCCCCAGCAGTATATACAGCAGCCCCAGTGGTATACAGCAGCCTCCCCAGTGGTATATACAGGCCCCAGCAGTATATACAGCAGCCCCAGTGGTATACAGATGCCTCCCCAGTGGTATATACAGCAGCCCCAGTGGTATACAGCAGCCTCCCCAGAGGTATATACAGGCCCCAGCAGTATTACAGCAGCCTCCCTAGTGGTATATACAGGCCCCAGCAGTATATACAGCAGGCCCAGTGGTATACAGCAGCCTCCCCAGTGGTATATACAGCAGCCCCACTGGTATACAGCAGTCTCCCCAGTGGTATATACAGGCCCCAGCAGTATATACAGCAGCCCCAGCAGTATTACAGCAGCCTTTCCAGTGGTATATACAGGCCCCAGCAGTATATACAGCAGCCCCAGTGGTATATACAGGCCCCAATGGTGGTATACACAGGCCCCAGTGGTGGTAAAGGAATACATCATTATAATTATCCCTGCCGCTGTCGCTGTCGCAGCTCTGCACCGCGCTCCTCCAGGTCTTCATGCTTCCTCCTCTGGCGCACAGGCAATGACGTCATTGCCTGCGCCCGTCGGTCACAACCAGGAAGAAGCATGAAGACCCGGAGGAGCACGGTGGAGAGCGGCGACAGCGACGCTTTGAATAAAAGCAGCGACGCGTCGCGGTGGCATCCACCTCGCCGGGGGGCACTGTCGGACGGGGGGGTTTCCCCGTCGGGCGCGGGCGCCCCCCGCTGGGCCCCCACCCCCCTCACCTGACGGCAACACAAGGTATCGCAGCTGACCGGATAGCAGCGTAGCGGCGCTGGGTCCAGGCCCCCCACAAGTGCCGGGCCCCAAGGCGACCGCTACGTCTGCTATGCCGGTAGTTACGCCCCTGGAAGAGAGTGTTTTCTAGTATTGCCCTAGGCAGGGCTGAAAAACATTGGGAGGCACTCCTATGCCCCTGGGAAGAGACATGGAGAAGAGCCTCTTTAAATATTGTTCCCATTACAAAGCAGTGGTGCACTAAGTATGGACTAAAACATTTACACTTGGGAAGTATACATGAGCCTACTGTCTAACTTTTTAATGGTTAGGGGCATCATAAACACCATGTAAATAAAATATGTTTTCGTGGCATCATGGACCACGGTCGCCCTGATGAAATGGTGGTGGCGGATAAGGAGAAGGAGGGGGAGTACAGAAAATAGCCAATATTAGGAAGCATGTACCTCCCCAAAAAATACAATGGCTATGACTTTAGATTACGCTGCTATCGTTTGGTGGTGTGCTGGAGTCAGGCCCAATCCAACCCTTGTTCTTCTTGATCAGAGTAAGCCTGTCAGCATTTTCAGTTGATAGGCGGGTGTGTTTATCAGTAATGATTCCACCGGCGGCACTAAAAGCCCACTCTGACAAAATGCTAGTGGCAAGGCAGGCCAGGACTTCCAAGGCGTAGAGAGCCAATTCATGCCACGTGTCCAGCCAGCTTGGATACCCAATAATTATAAGGCTCAGAGGAATCCTGGAGCACTTTTGTACGGTCGCCAAGATACTCATTCACCATTTTTTCAAACTTTGCAGTCTTTGTAACAGAACCCTGCGTCTCAGGGTCGGTGCTCTCGGAGGGACTGAGAAAACTGTCCCATATCTTTCACAGTGTTCCCCTACCTCTGCTGGATTAGAGTTGTCCCTCTCTGTCCCGGATGCCTTGGTTGTCCACCGAACTGTGACCTCTGCCGCCAGCATTTTCCGAAGTGAATATTTTGACTAATTCTACAACAAGGGCCTTCTCGTACTGCAGCATTTTTGTAGATCTCTCCGCCTGGGGAAAAAGAGAAATACAATTCTCTTTGTAGCGTGGGTTTAAAAGTGTCACCAACCAGTAATGAGTGTCCGCCAAGATGTTGATAACGCGAGGGTCACGGGAAAGGCAGCGTAACATAAAGTCAGCCATGCGCGCCAGACTGGTAACAGGCAAGACTTCAGAATCATCAACAACAGAATGACTGACCATTCTGTCCTCATCTCCCTCCTCCTCCTCCTCCCTGTCCTCTGGCCATCCACTCTGAACTGACTGTATGATGGTTGTGGAGGTTGTACTGTCAATTGCGCATGAAACTAGCTCCTGTTCTTCTAACTCCTCCTCCTCATCCTCCTCCTCGTCATTGTCCCCTAATGCCCATTATGATGAGATGAGGCTGGGTTGTGTGTAATCACCCACTATGGTTCCTTGCTCCATCTCATAGTGCCCCGCCTTCAATGCATCGTCTTTGATTTTGAGCAGTGTTTTAGAAGACAGATAAGCGGGATGTTGACACTAATGATGGCGTCGTCGCAGCTCACCACCTTGGTGGAGTCCTCAAAGTTTTGGAGGACTGTACATATGTCAGACATCCATGTCCACTCCAGAAGTCTTATGTGTGAAGTTTGAACCGAATACCGACAGCCTAGTTCAGTGATGGCGAACCTATGGCACGCGTGCCAGGGGTGGCACGCAGAGCCGCCTCCGCTGGCACGCGGCCTCGCCACTACACTGCCGCTTTGATCTGCCGGCGTGCGGCGCGGTGCCGGCAGATCAAAGCTGTGTTGGAGCAGAGGAGACATTTCTCCTCTCTCCGACACTCTTCCTAGATGGTGGGCGGGACTTTTCCCTATGGGCCGCCCACCTGTAGGGTGCAGGGGCCACCCTCTCCTCCAGCCTCAGTGCTGCTTTAAATCGGTCACCGAGCGGCCACGGCAGTGAAGGGGGCGGGGCCACGGACGTGAAGGGGCGGGGCCACAGACGTGAAGGGGCGGGGCCACGGATGTGAAGGGGCGGACCGTTTCCCAAAGCAGTGCCCTTCTCACAGCAATCAGGAGGCCCTCCCAGCGTCTTCATCTCATTCTGATCTCTCTGAGATGATCATGTGACCCCTGATGCCTCCCTGATGTGACATCATCACAGGTCCTACCGGTATATGTGAGTATCATATCTGTGTGTGTCTTTCTGAGTGTTGTTCTGTCTGTCTGGGTGTCTCTATCTGTGTGTTTGACAGTGTCTGTGTGTCTGTGTGTCTCTCTGTCTCTACACAACACTATACAGTATATACAGGTCCACACTACATGCTGTACTAGTGTGCCTATATACTGTATATATAGTGTGGACCTGTATATACAGTATAGTGCTGTGTATACAAGATATAACCAACAGTCTCAAATGTGCCCAGAGTCCCCAGCGTGTAAGGTGCCCAGGGTCCGCAGCGTGTAAGGTGCCCAGGGTTCGCAGCGTGTAAGGTGCCCAGGGTCCGCAGCGTGTAAGGTGCCCAGGGTCCGCAGCGTGTAAGGTGCCCAGGGTCCGCAGCGTGTAACGTGCCCGGGGTCCGCAGCGTGTAACGTGCCCGGGGTCCGCAGCGTGTAAGGTGCCCGGGGTCCGCAGCGTGTAAGGTGCCCGGGGTCCGCAGCGTGTAAGGTGCCCGGGGTCCGCAGCGTGTAAGGTGCCCGGGGTCCGCAGCGTGTAAGGTGCCCGGGGTCCGCAGCGTGTAAGGTGCCCGTGGTCCGCAGCGTGTAAGGTGCCCGGGGTCCGCAGCTTGTAAGGTGCCCGGGGTCCGCAGCTTGTAAGGTGCCCAGGGTCCGCAGCGTGTAAGGTGCCCAGGGTCCGCAGCGTGTAAGGTGCCCAGGGTCCGCAGCGTGTAACGTGCCCAGGGTCCGCAGCGTGTAAGGTGCCCAGGGTCCGCAGCGTGTAACGTGCCCAGGGTCTGCAGCGTGTAAGGTGCCCAGGGTCCGCAGCGTGTAAGGTGCCCAGGGTCCGCAGCGTGTAACGTGCCCAGGGTCCGCAGCGTGTAAGGTGCCCAGGGTCCGCAGCGTGTAAGGTGCCCAGGGTCCGCAGCATGTAAGGTGCCCAGGGTCCGCAGCGTGTAACGTGCCCAGGGTCCGCAGCGTGTAAGGTGCCCGGGGTCCGCAGCGTGTAAGGTGCCCGGGGTCCGCAGCGTGTAACGTGCCCGGGGTCCGCAGCGTGTAACGTGCCCGGGGTCCGCAGCGTGTAAGGTGCCCGGGGTCCGCAGCGTGTAACGTGCCCGGGGTCCGCAGCGTGTAAGGTGCCCGGGGTCCGCATCGTGTAAGGTGCCCGGGGTCCGCAGCGTGTAAGGTGCCCGGGGTCCGCAGCGTGTAAGGTGCCCGGGTCCGCAGCGTGTAAGGTGCCCGGGGTCCGCAGCGTGTAAGGTGCCCGGGGTCCGCAGCGTGTAAGGTGCCCGGGGTCCGCAGCTTGTAAGGTGCCCGGGGTCCGCAGCGTGTAAGGTGCCCGGGGTCCGCAGCGTGTAAGGTGCCCGGGGTCCGCAGCGTGTAAGGTGCCCAGGGTCCGCTGTGTGTAAGGTGCCCAGGGTCCGCAGTGTGTAAGGTGCCCAGGGTCCGCAGTGTGTCACGTGTATACAGCAGGCAGTTTCTAATGTTTTTACAGTCTGCAGTCTCTAATGTGTATACGGCCCGCAGTCTGTAGTGTGCAGCATCACAAAATTTTCCTGAGAGTTCTCTCTGTGTTCTTCACGGTGTCTCCATGGATCCTGTTCCTCTCTACGCCCAGCACTGGACTTTCTGCCGCCACCTTTCATCTTTCCCCATCTTTAGGATCAGGCTGAGTCTTGGCTATCTATATACCACAGCATCCTATCTATAAAGCACAGCCTCCTGGGTATGCTGGGTATAATTCTCCTGTTTACTGAGTGTAATCCTCAGTATCTGTAGTATTCTGTATATATACACTGCATAGTACCACTTCTCCTGTCCTGTATACTGGGTGTAATCCTCAGTATCTGTATTATCCTGTATATATACACTGTACAGTACCACTTCTGTCCTGTATACTGGGTGTAATCCTCAGTATCTGTATTATTCTGTATATATACACTGCACAGTACCACTTCTCCTGTTTACTGAGTGTAATCCTCAGTATCTGTATTATTCTGTATATATACACTGCACAGTACCACTTCTCCTGTCCTGTATACTGGATGTAATCCTCAGTATCTGTATTATTCTGTATATATTGTGGTGATGTGGCCCCTGGCCGGTGCATCACACCGGTTATCAATGCAGGTCTCTGTTCACATGGGCTGGTTTTCCTGATTGTGTATGCTGTGTGAAACCTGAATTGTGCACAGGGGGTTAATCACATCTCAGGTCTGTGTGTGAGTGAAGATGTGCTGATTGACTCACTGGATTGCAGCTGTGAGAGGCAGCCTGGATAAGAACCTGCCAGGTGTCTGAGTGAGGAGAGGACGATGGGAATCAGAGAAGTCCAGACCACTGCAATGTGAAGACGTGCTGGAAGTGATGGGAGCCTGCCAGCTCCATGCTACTGCCCCTGATGTGTGCATGCCAGCCAGTGTCCAGGACCGAGGACGGCTCAAGGGCCAGGTGGCCTAGGTGTCACGAAGTTGCCAAGTCAGCGCCACATCCGGATTTACTACAGACTCTATGACCTGTGTGTTGAGACTGTGTTCAACCCCTCCGCACGGGCTTGAACAGAGGGGGGAGGTATGTGGTGATGTGGCCCCTGGCTGGCATGCACACATCAGGGGCAGTAGCATGGAGCTGGCAGGCTCCCATCACTTCCAGCACGTCTTCACATTGCAGTGGTCTGGACTTCTCTGATTCCCATCGTCCTCTCCTCACTCAGACACCTGGCAGGTTCTTATCCAGGCTGCCTCTCACAGCTGCAATCCAGTGAGTCAATCAGCACATCTTCACTCACACACAGACCTGAGATGTGATTAACCCCCTGTGCACAATTCAGGTTTCACACAGCATACACAATCAGGAAAACCAGCCCATGTGAACAGAGACCTGCATTGATAACCGGTGTGATGCACCCGGCCAGGGGCCACATCACCACAATATACACTGCACAGTACCACTTCTCCTGTCCTGTATACTGGATGTAATCCTCAGTATCTGTATTATTCTGTATATATACACTGCACAGTACCACTTCTCCTGTCCTGTATACTGGGTGTAATCATCAGTGTCTATATTATTCTGTATATATACACTGCACAGTACCACTTCTCCTGTCCGGTATAGTGGGTGTAATCCTCAGTATCTGTATTATTCTGTATATATACACTGCACAGTACCACTTCTATTGTCCGGTATACTGGGTGTAATCCTCAGTATCTGTAGTATTCTGTATATATACACTGCACAGTTCCTCTTCTCCTGTCCTGTATACTGGGTGTAATCCTCAGTATCTGTATTATTCCGTATATACACTGCACAGTACCACTTCTCCTGTCCTGTATACTGGGTGTAATCCTCAGTATCTGTATCATTCTGTATATATACACTGCACAGTACCACTTCTCCTGTCCTGTATACTGGGTGTAATCCTCAGTATCTGTATTATTCTGTATATATACACTGCACAGCACCACTTCTCTTGTCCTGTATACAGGGTGTAATCCTCAGTATCTGTATTATTCTGTATATATACTCTGCACCTCTGCACAGTACCACTTCTCCTGTCCTGTATACTGGGTGTAATCCTCAGTATCTGTGTTATTCTGTATATAAACACTGCACAGTACCACTTCTCCTGTCTTGTATACTGGGTGTAATCCTCAGTATCTGTAGTATTCTGTATATATACACTGCACAGTACCACTTCTCCTGTCTTGTATACTGGGTGTAATCCTCAGTATCTGTATTATTCTGTATATATGTACACTGCACAGTACCACTTCTCCTGTCCTGTTCTATTTGTACATGGCAAAAAATGGAACAATGTGTCCATGATTTCATTGCAACCAGTGAGTTGCAAGCAATGTCTCCCAGAGATATCTCTGTGTGTGACAGTACCTTAAGGCTCCTTTCACATCAGCGGTAAACTGATGTTTGCGGCCAATCCATCAGGTGGCACCGCATCTGCCAGATCAGCCGACTTGCAGCCCAGATGCGGCAAGCCCCATGCATTCTGTATGGAGCTTGCAGTCTGGTGCAGCAAGTGGTGTTCTGCCAGGTGCGGCAGATCCGGTACTTGCGGCCGATGAAAAACAATGCTGTAAGTGGTGGGTTTTTTTCCCGCCGTCGCAAGGGCTGGATCTGCCGCACCAGACTGCAAGCTCCATACACAATGCATGGGGCTTGCCGCATCTGGGCTGCAAGTAGGCTGATCTGGCAGATGCGGTGCCACCTGATGGATTGGCCGCAAACATCAGTTTACCGCTGATGTGAAAGCAGCCTGCGAAAGTGATGAGGGCATGACAATGTAAAAGCAAATTTCACTGTTAAAGGCTGATGGGTGATATAGTGTGTGGGCTGGTGGGGCTTGTTTTTCAGGACTGCTTTTTGGTCCCAGTCCGGCCCTGAAGGTGAGTATGACTTTTTTTTTTCTTTCTATTTACAGCAGGATGGAGCATTACTAAGGGGGCAGGATGGGGCATTACTAAGGGGGCAGGATGGGGCATATTACTCTGCTGGGGGCAGGATGGGGCATTACTAAGGGGGGCAGGATGGGGCATATTACTCTGTGCTGGGGGCAGGATGGGGCAATAGTAACAGGGGGCAGGATTTGGCATATTATGTGATGGGGCATATTATTATGTGATGGGGCTGATGGGGCATATTATTATGTGATGGGGCATATTACTATGTAATGTGGGCAGGATGTGGCAGATAAATATGTGATGGGGGCAAGGATGGGGCAGATTACTATGTGATGGGGTCAAGGATAGGGCAATACTACCAGGGGGCAAGATGGGGCATATTACTATGTGATGGGGACAAGGATGGGGCACATTACTGCTGGATGGGGCATATTACTGCAAAGGAATAAGGATGGGGCATATTACTGCAAGGAATAAGGATGGGGCATATTAATGGCAAGTGGACAAGGATGAAACACATCACTGCAGGATGGGGCATATTACTTCAAGGGGACACGGATGGGGCATATTACTGCAAGGGGAGAAGGATAGGGCATTACTGCAGGATGGGGCATATTACTGCAAGGGGACAAGAATGTGGCATATTACTGCAGGATGGGGCATATTGCTGCAAGGGGACAAGGATAGGGCATTACAGCAGGATGGGGCATTACTACATGATAGGGGCAGGATGGGGACATTACCACAAGGGACCAGGATGGGACATTACCGAAGAGGACAAGGATGGGGAATACTACAAGGGGATAAGGATAAAGACATTACTACAAGAAGGGGGTCAGGATAGGAACATTACTGCCAGGAGAGGGTCAGGATGGAGCACAACTGCAAGGAGAGGGTCAGGATGGGGCCATAAATGCATGGAGATGGTCAGGATGGATCATATAGCTAGGAGAAGATCAGGATGGAGCACATTGCTACAAGGAGAAGATCAGGATGGAGCACATAACTGCAAAGATAGGGTCGGGATGGAGCACATTACTGCAAGGACAGGGTCAGGATGGAGCACCTTACTGCAAGGAGAGGGTCAGGATGGAGCACATTACTGCAAGGAGAGGGTCAGGATGGAGCACATTACTGCAAGGAGAGGGTCAGGATGGAGCACATAGCTACAAGGAGAGGGTCAGGATGGAGCACATTACTGCAAGGAAAGGGACCAGGATTTCAGCATGAAATCTGCTTGCATTCCATGATAAAATCTATCTCCTATCTGTCTAATATTCTGCATTTTTTCCATACAGATCAATCCACCTGCTGTTTCTAGAAAGGGCAGTGGCAGCGGCTCAGCTTCAATGTGCAGTACACATGAGCTGGATGACCACTGCCGAAGAGAAGAGAAGACTGCAAAGGTAAGTTTAAAATCAATTAATTGTTAAAATAATTGAATTGATCATCAATGTTTCAGGACTACAAGCCCTGTACAGGGAAGAGAGTTAGCATCTGCTGGCTCTCCCCCCTGTGCAGCGCTTATGATTACTACTGCTGTAATTTAGGTTATATTATCGTATTGGCACTTCGCCAAAAATAATTTCGTTTTGGGTTGCGGTTTGGGCACTCGGCCTCAGAAAGGTTCGCCATCACTGGCCTAGTTGATGCTGGTAGTCAACAACTGCCCTCTTCTGCTCACAAATCCTGACCAACATCTGCAGGGTTGAATTCGAACACTTGGGGACATCACACACCAGTCTGTGAGCCGGCAACTGCAAACACTGCTGAAACCCGGCAAGGGCGCCGAAGCAGTAGGTGACTTTCTAAAATGGGCACACAGGGAGCATACTTTGACGAGCAGATCCGGCAGCTCCGGGTAGGATTTAAGAAACCACTGAAACCACTAGGTTGAGCACATGGGCCAGGCATGGCACAAATGTAAGCTCGCCTCGCCTCAGAGCCGCCACCAGGTTCTGGCCATTGTCACACATGACCAAGCCTGGCTCTAGGTTCAGCGTTGTGAGCCAATGATCTGCCTGCTCTTTCAGAGCTGTCCACAACTCATCAGCATTGTGGAGTTTGTCACCTATGCAAATTAGCTTCAGAACAGCCTGTTGCTGCTTGGCCGAGGCAGTGCTGCAGAGCTTCCAGCTTGGGACTGTTGTGGAGGCTGAAGAGGAGGAGGAGGCTGAGAAGGATGATGTTCCGGAGCTGAAGACTGTGGGGGCAACCCTGACTGAGGTAGGGCCCGTAATCCTTGGCGTTGGGAGGACGTGTTCCGTCCCAAGGTCCGACTGGGTCCCGGCTTCCACTATATTAACCCAGTGTGCTGTCAGCGAGATGTACCGTCCCTGCTCACAAGCACTTGTCCATGTGTCTGTGGTTAGATGGACTTTGACAGGAGCTGCGTTGTTAAGGGCACAGCTAATGTTTTGGGACACGTGCTTGGGTGGCGCCCCACTGGTCGGGACGCCACGTTGGGGTACTTCACCCACAAAAGAGAGTGTGGGATTCCTGTGGTCAGGGAAATTAGATGTCTTAAAGGGGATGCTCATAACGTTCATCCACACACCTAAGAGAAGGGAACCGATCAAAAAGTCTGTTGTTAGGAACCGGTCCTGGTGGGCGGAGCTTAGGTGGGCGGTGGAAGAAGTTAGTGAGAACAAAGCAAGAGAGTTAGATGAAGGTGGTTGGAAAGGAACGGAGTGGGAACCCTGTGAGGAGCACAGGGGAGGGTAACTAGCCGAGGTAGCCCTAAGAAGAGAGGGTCCAGTTGCTCCAGTTAGCCGCTGCTTTCTGGGGGAGGAGCAGTCCTGGTACGGAGGTCTGGCTCCGAGAACGGTGCGGGAGTTTAACCTTAAGCCGTCAACACCGGAGGCCCGAGCCGGCTTTATGCGGTCGGTGCCAACACCTAGCGTAGCCACAAAAGTTCCTAAATAGGGTCCGAAGGTACATAAAGCCCCTGAAGAGGGACCCGAGGAACTGGCTGGAGGCTCTGTGTGCAGGAACGCTGGAGGAAGTCAAGAACAGCGAAGATCTCCTAAGTGACATACAAAATCCTTGTCTACTACCCAGGCCAGCGATACCGTAAACTGAAACCATCATATTGCCTGTGGTTTCCAGTATAGACCCATGCAAAGTGAAGAACTGTGTGCCATGTGTTATTTGCTATACTCCTGCTTCCTTCACAGAGAATGTGTGCTGCGCTGGACGCCTGCGTACAACCCCCATCATCCACTGCTGCCCTGAAGAAAATTTGCTACACCTATGGGGAGTATAGTCATCCCTGCTGCCATCAAATCTCCTCAGACGTTTTGCCCTGCAGCGCTGGTGCAATCAACAGACACTGTAGGGGGCGTCACGAGACATTTCCCTTTTTATTCCCTTTTTATTTTTAAACCACTTTTCATTGAGCACCCAGGGCACAAGGCCAGGTCTCGACCATCCGTGATCCCCAGCTGCAGTATTGCCTGGTTCCTGAGTACTCCATAGCCCTGCCAGTAGACTCAAAGGTATAATGTGGGGTTGGCACAGCAGGAGAAACAGTGGTGGCTGGGGACCGAGTAACAAGGGACGGCCTCCGCCATCAGGTTGTGGAATGCTTCCGTCTACACTAGCCTAAAAGGCAACATTTCCTGTGCAAGCAGTCGCAAAATGAGCGAATTTAGGAGTGTGGCCTGTAGGGCGTTGGCAGTGTATTTGCGCTTGCGTTCCAACGACTGGGGTATGGATATCTGAACACTGCGCTGGGATAAGGATGTGGTTGATGATGATGGCATTTCTGATTGTACAACAACGGGTGCAGGACAGGAGGCATCTTCACATGCACTATGGACAGGGGATTGGCTTGCATGCACAACAGTGGAAGAAGCAGAGGTGTCACCGGCAGACACTGCTCCTGGACCCTCTAGTACTTCCCATAAAGTCGGGTGCTTTGCTGCTATGTACCTGATCAGGCTGCTAGTTTTGCTATCCCTGCTGATGCTGGCATGGCAGGTGTTGCAAATGGCCTTTTTTTAATTATCTACAAACTCCTTAAAAAACAGCCAGACTTGGGAAGTCCTAACTGGCGTACTGGTGTGGCGCCCCACTACATAGGTGCCACAAAAGGGGTACTGCACCCAGAAAGTCAGTTTAGCATCTCTTACTTGTTCTCTTCAGGGATGAACTTCTCCTGAGACCCCCGGGCTTTGGCTGTAGCAATAAATGATTACAGCGTCGGACTCCAGTGTCTGGGTGTAGTAAAGGGCTGTAGTAACCGGTTCCCTTTCTTAGCTCCCTGCTTTCTCCTCTTGCCTCCGACCTTTTCCCTAGGGTGCACACAGCAGTCAGTGGTCCCTGGTCCTGGGTCTGGATCTCTCCCAGCGACCAGCTCCTCTGTCTCCTCTCTCTTCTCTCCTCACTGCAGACTAACTTCAGGGACTGATTAACTCCTCCCCTCAGGCCTGGATGTTGTTAAAGGGGAACTGGCATAAGGCAGCCAGTAGAGCTCCCCCTTCAGGTCTGGGGTGGAAGGTGTGGTGTGCTGTGCGAACCAAGGTGTAATTCCCTCTTTGCACCGGTGGATCCTGTGGCAATCCCTCGCAGGGGTGCAACACGAATGTCTGTGCGTACACAATGCTATATAAACGTTTCTAGTTCTTGTGGTGACTCTGAATGGGCTAATTCATCTTTTACAATGCTAGCCAGACCTCTCTTAAAAACTGGCAATTGTGCGTAACTGTCCCAATTAGTATCTACCGCTAGTCTCCTAAATTCACTAGCATATTCAATAAGTGTACGTTTACGCTGGCGTAAAGATAGTAATGTGGTCTCAGCAGTTGCATGGCAGTTAGGGTCATAAAATATTAATGCCATAGTGGCCAAAAATCATTCAAATCAATTAACCGTGGGTCACAAGTCTCGATCATCTGATTCACTCAGGCGAGTGCTCGTGATGTCAGCAGCATAATTCTACAGAATATTTAGGGTATGTGCACATCAGACGTTTGTGCATCTCTGCAGACCGACCGGGAACCGGTGTGGAATAGCAGAAACTGAGTTTTCTGTGCTCAGCAGTGTCCCTCGTTTTTTGCTCGTTTTTTGCTCGTTTTTTATAGCGTTTATACAGCGTTTTGTCGGCTGTTTTTCTGTTTTTAAAACTGAGTTTTTTGCTGCACTTGTAAGCTGGAACCGCTGGAAAAACGACCAAAAGAAGTCACTTGCTCTATCTTTGAAAACCGGTGGAAAAACGCTGAAGAAACTGAAAACGACCAGAATAAAAACGTTCTAATGAAGACAGCGTTTTCTAAACTCCATTGACTAGCATGTTAATCCAACCGGAGGCTAGGATTAACATAAATTAACATAAAACTCAGCGGAAAACGCCGACGGAAAACGCTGAAAAACAGCCCAGAAAACTACTGATGTGCACATACCCTTAGGATTTTAAACAGGAGGAAAACTTGAGTATATTTGCAAATTTAATTCACAGTCAGTGTATAAAGACAAAACATGTGACAAGATGAAAAGACACAAAGGGGGTTCCCCATAGGTTACAATTCCAAATGAAAATACTGTACAAGATAAAAAATGTCACATTAGATACATATCCATACAAGTGGGGGTATAAAGTACCAAATTTAGCACATGCAGGTATTTACTGTTAACATCATTATTAAACCCTGTGGTTGTTATACCACAATTCTGTCATTGGTTTTGAGCATTACATATTACTCAAACCATCTCATCCATAACCACTTGTGTAAACAAATCACACTCAATTTATAAACTACAGCCTCCTTATCATCCATAACCATTTGTGTAAACAACTTATAAACTACAGCCTCCTTGTATATGCAGTATTAAAAACCCCCCACTTAAATTACAAGACAGTATTATCCAAACAATATTATGGTGCCAAGCACCAACAAGGGAGATCCCCAAGGAAAGGCAAAGTACACCACGTGATTAGTATTACAGTAGTAGTACTACACGTGATTCTGTGCCTGATCTCAAAAGTGTGGGCCCCGTCAGAGGAGTGAAAGTGGGAAGCACGCTCGATGTTTGCGCAGGAAAGGCAGTGGCCACACGGAAAACGACCCGGTATTGGTCCCTGGGAGCCAAAAGGGGAAACTATATGTGGCACGTAGTGGCTGTCCACCAGGATGTCCCTCAGGTTCTTGGCCCTCCTGGGCGGCATCAGTGGTCTGTCCAAGACACATCTGCGCAATACTGGGTCCGAACGCAGAACGGACCAATGCTTTTGGAAAATGGAACACATAGTGCCCCATTCATGGTTGAATGTGCCTATAAATCTTGTCGTGAGGTCTTCCGTCACTAAACGTGTGAATGCACTCATTTTTTTATACTGCATGAGACTGCCCTGAAGTCTTCCGTCATGACATCCGAAGAACGTGGCCATTTGGAGAAGAACCTATTAATGTACCTTTGGAACCATCTTGCCAATTTTGTAATTATATTTCCACACATTGTGGTGCAAGGCAAGTCAATTTTATGAATGATGGAACAAGGGGACTTTGCTGATTGAACTATTCTCCTTCTGACTATGGTAAATCAAACTGGAGCGCTTTGCACGTCTCTCCTGTGTCGCCGCTGGGTTGCATACCGCCGCGCATGCCCGGTCGTCATGGTGACGCGTCCTGGGCCGGGAGCATGCACGGCGAAGCTGCAACCCATTTGGCTAGCGGTGAATGATGACATGCATATGACGTGTGCGTGTGAAATCACACACCCGGACGTTCGGGCGGACACCACCGCTGATGCCGGACATAAAAAGCGGCGGTTTACTAAGCAAATATTGCGGACTGCCTTACTGCACCATACCATACGTGTGAAACACCAGCAGGGGCAATATATAAGAACTTCTGCATTTCCTTGGGGATTTCCCTTGTTGGTGCTTGGGCACCATAATATTGTTTGGATAATACTGTCTTGTAATTTAAGTGTGATTTGCTTAATACTGCATATATAAGGAGGCTGTAGTTTATAAATTGAGTGTGATTTGTTTACACAAGTGGTTATGGATGAGATGGTTTGAGTAATATGTAATGCTCCAAACCAATGACAGAATTGTGGTATAACAACCACAGGGTTTAATAATGATGTTAACTGTAAATACCTGTATATGCTAAATTTGGCACTTTATACCCCTACTTGTATGGATATGTATCTAATGTGACATTTTTTATCTTGTACAGTATTTTCATTTGGAATTGTAACCTATGGGGTTTGAGTCTTTTCGTCTTGTCACATGTTTTGTCTGTATACACTAATTGTGAATTAAATTTTCAAATATACAGTGCTGTGCAAATTAACTGGGACAAAGCAAGTCTTTACTTGTTTTTCTTGCATTTGTTTTACTATTTCTGATAAGTGTTTGATCAGTTCTTGGTGTCGTTTTCCTTTTTCTTCCACATTTCCTTTTCGCTTTGGAGAAAACGATCCAGTTTCATTGTGTGTGCGAACTATTCTTGAAACGGTAGATTTTCCAATACCAACGGTGGAAGTAATTTCTCTTACAGTCAGACTTGTATGTTCATTAAGAGTAATAATTCTAAACCTCTTTCGTGGAGTAGCATCCATTTTTACAGGCACGAATCACACTGAGAGAAAAAGTACACTAAACCACTCCTCACAGAAACAAGCTCCCTACTGAAGCTGAGGGGGCAGCTAGCTGTTATTTTCTGACTAAAACCAGTCAAACCACATTTTGTTACTCAAGGTTGTACACTCACACCTGTTCAAAGCAGTTAAAACTGGTTTGAATCACTGACTTGTAACCAACTTACGATTTTACTTAAAAAAATGCTTTGACCCAATTAATTTGCACAGCACTGTAATCAAGTTAACCTGCTGTTTAAAATTGATTACAATGAGTATGCAACAAACCCCGGAGTGTTGAGACCGTTCAATAGGGGCTAAATAGTAATAATGCTTTATATGGGTCTAGTATTAATTTACCAGTAACAATACTTTCGATCTATCAGTATGAAAGCAGTCGGCATGCAAATCAAAATATAACATACATTGATTCACAAATCTGTAAAATTTGTTGTGATCTCCATTATATCTGAATGGTGGCAACTTAGGTGGCCTAGCTGGTGGCGGTAGCCCAGAAGGTAAAGTAACTTGTGTCACCATTTGCGTACTTATGTCCTTTAAAGCCTGTCTGTACTGGGACTCCAAGCCAGCAAGTTTGTTTACCTGGGCCACCATTTGGGGGCTCAGGTTCTGTAAAGTTTGTTCAAACACTTGCCCATTATGTTCAATGCCTACAAGTTTGTTTTGCAGACCTTCCACATCTTTCTGCAGAGATCTAAGCATGATGAACACCTGCTCTAATTTGTGTTCAGTAGGCATTGCTCCAGCAGACTCCTTTAGTGGCTAGAGTATCTTGTAAAAATTATCATGGATATCTCAGGAATCTTTTTGTGTAGAGGAAAGACACAGTTGAACACAGTTTATAGGTCAAAAGTCTATATTAAAAAACACAGTGAATAACAACAAAGTGCAGAGGAAAACTCAAAGTCTGTAATACACAGTGTAGATATTGAATGAAGTTTTAATGGAAAGTCTGTTGAAAAATCTCACAGGAAAATGTAATCAGCGGAGCAGTCTGTAAAGCGCAGTTTACACATGAAGAAAAAGGAAAGTCTATGGCAAGTCCAAACAAGGAGATGTTTAAGAAAGTTTATATAACACTTTAAATCATCTAGGGAGACCTGGGAAAGGAAGTCTTTCAGGTAGTCAAGAACCAGATGCAGAGCAATTACTAAGTCCGGAAGAACAGTCTCGTGCTCTGCATCTATTTGAACATAGCAAGCGACAGAGCACTTAATAAACAACCAGCTTACGTGTCAGCAAAGTCAGGTGAGGCAAGAGCCGCAGCAAAAAGACTAGCACGAGCAGCCAGAAGCGGAAGGAATGCTGGTAACAGGTGTAGGTAGCAGGACCTCTCATGAGCAGCAACAGGAGATTTATACAGGGTTTGCATGAGTAGGAAGAGATTTTGATAAAGCACTAGGAGCAGTGAACCAGGCAGAATACTGTAGCAATAACTAGGGGCTGGGGTGGGGTTTAGAAAAGCAGGAAGAAAAGATACACATGAAACAAAAGACACCATCTTGGTAGAGGGCAAAAATGCCCAAAAGGTAATCAAAATATTCAGAATTCTGACATTATGTTTATGCTCAAATCCAAATGGTATGTTTAGATACTGGGATACTGTATATACTGGGTTTTACATAAACGGTCTAATGGGGGTGTCTAGTGTTTATAATCTATATCAGGATACTACTAGTGATGAGCAAGCATCATCGCCAATACTTGTTACTCGCACGAGTATCACGGTACTTGGGATGCTCGGTGAGCACCGAGTAATTGCGCAATACTCGTGCTCAAGCTTGGGTCCACCTCCCTGCATGTTGGCGCTCTTTACAGAGCCAGCCTACAGGCAGGGATTGGCTACCAGACACTGTGATGCCACAGCCATGTTGGTTGTGGCATTACAGTCATTGGCTGGCCGCACAGCGTCATCAGGTCTTTATAAGACCTGACCGCACTGTGCTTGTCACTCTGAGCCATAGACAGTCAGTGTAGGGAGAGCTGCTGCTGATTCAGGGACAGATTTCGTGCCTTACAGCTAGTGTAGATGCAGGGCTGTGCTAATCTAACACAAACAACAGTCCTTCTCAGGACTAATTAGCTCAATACAAGTAGGCAGAGAGGCAGGGGATATAGGAAAGTTAGGTGTGCCAGTATACCAGCCAGCATCACATCTGTGGCTGGTGTGCTGGCTTTAAATCTCCTATATCCATCCCAGAACAGTCCTGTTAAGGATTAATTTAAATTTTCAATTTTTCTAGACCTCATAAGACGCTGTCTACCTGTACGCAGCATTTGTAGCAGGTGTATATGCTTTAATATCTGATCTCCAATATACATCTAAACAGCATTTGTTGTCTGACTAAATTTACATTTCTTTTTAAATTCCATCAGCCAGATGTACCATCCCTGCCCACAAGCACTTGTCCACATGTTAATGGATAGGTGGACTTTGACAGAAACTGCATTGTTAAGGGCACAACTAATGTTTTGGGACACTTGCTTGTGTGGCGCCCCACTGGTCGGGACGCCACATAGGGGTACTTCACCCAAAAGAAAGAGTGTGGGATTCCTGTGGTCAGGGAAATTGCATGTATTAAAGGGGATGCTCATAACGTTCATCCACACACCTAAGAGAAGGGGACCAATCAAAAAGTCCATTGTTAGGAACCGGTCCTGGTGTGCGGAGCTTAGGTGGGCGGTGGAAGAAGTTAGTGAGAACAAAGCAAGAGAGTTAGAAGAAGGTGGATGGAGAGGAACAGAGAGGAAACCCTGTAAGGAGCACAGGGGAGGGTACCTAGCCGAGGTAGCCCTAAGAAGAGAGGGTCCAGATGCTCAAGTTAGCCGCTGCTTTCTGGGGAGGAGTAGTCCTGATACGGAGGCCTAGCTCCGAGAACGGTGCGGGAGTTTAACCAAAAGCCGTCGACACCGGAGGCCCGAGCCGGCTTTATGCGGTCGATGCCAACACCTAGCGTAACCACAAAAGTTTCCTAAATAGGGTCCGTAGGTACATAAAGCTCTTGAAGAGGGACCCGAGGGACTGGCTGGAGGCTCTGCGTGCAGGAACGCTGGAGAAAGTCAAGAACAGCAAAGGTCTCCTAAGTGACATACAAAATCATTGTCTACTACCCAGGCCAGCGATACCGTGAACTGAAACCATCACATTGCCTGTGGTTTCCAGTAAAGACCCATGCAAAGTGAGGAACTGTGTGCCATGTGTTATTTGCCTGCAAAAGAGGAGCTATACTCATCCTTCCTTCACAGAGGCTGTGTGCTGCGCTGGACTCCTGGGTACAACCCCCATCATCCACTGCTGTCCTGAGAAAATCCGCTACACCTACGGGGAGCATAATCAACCCTGCTGCCATCATATCTCCTCAGAGGTCTTCCCTGCAGCGCTGGTGCAATCACCAGACACTGTAGGGGGCGTCACGAGACATTTCCTTTTTTATTTTTATTCCCTTTTTATTTTTAAACCACTTTTCATTGAGCACCCAGAGCACAAGGCCGGGTCTGTACTGAACTGTCTAACCCCTTTCCCAGGCCAGAATTTATAAGGAAGCTCCCCTGAAACTAGTTAACATGTAGACCAAAGATATATTTGCCAATATACTGAATAAAAATTTTTTCCTGTCACCCAATTTGTATTTTGAATTAGAATATAAAAAATTCTATTGTACTTTATTAAAGTGACTTTTTAAATATAACACTTTATGTAAATTAATCTTCTGCTCTTGTATCAGAATTCATAATAAATATTCTAAAAACATGATGTAAGACAAGGGCAAAAACTTTCCTAAACAAGACTTTTTTTTTAAATTATACTAAGGCGGCCGTCACAACGCATCAATATCGCTAGTGATATTGCTAGCGATCACGTGCACTCGCGATCGCTAACAATATCGTTCACATCGTTGGTGAGCTGTCACACAGGCAGACTCACCAGCGATGTGGGCCAGCGAGATCGCTGGTAACTATGGTACACATCGGGTTACTAGGCGCCGCGCGGCGCTTAGTAACCCGACGTTTACCATAGATACCATCTCCCAGCATAGGCTCTGCTGCTGGGAGATCGTTCATCGTGGTGTCATACACCACGATGAAGCAGATTGAACAAGCGTTTATCGCTTGATATGAGCTCCGGCTCTCATATCTGCGATGTAACTATCAAGCGATTTTACATTGTAAAATCGCTTGATTGCACGCAGCGATGCACAAACGATATCGCTTAAGCGATCAAAAAGCAGATCGCTTAAGCGATATCGTGCATTAAATTGAAGTGTGTGACGGCCGCCTTAGACACACAAAATAAGATTCCTCATTATATAGAGTACGGTATTCTTAAATAAACAGGCCATTGTATTGTTGAGATTTTTAAATGAGGTTGACTAGTATGAGGTTTTGGAATGTGTCATAAGACCACAAGAAATTTGGATGCGGATTCATTTGTACTATATGAAATATCTGAATTAATCATATAGTCATTTATGTGTATTGAATTTCACATAAAAGGTTATCATTTAAAAGTAAAATGCCTGAATTCACTCTTTTAGAATGATGACTGAAGCGTTGAAAATGATGAGAAGAGACCTGTCGGTTCACACCAATCTACACGTTTCATATCCCTGATTTTTTAAGACATTTTCCACATTTGCATTATGAAGCATGCCTAAGCTAGTGGGCTAAAGACTCTCAGTCACTTACTGTATGTATTTTATTCCAAATATGAGCTAGTTCACATTTCCAGTAGCCAAAATGGCACTAAACAAATATTTAATACTAGATGGTGGCCCGATTCTAACACATCGGGTATTCTAGAATATAGAAATAGAGATTGCATGGGGAAGGCGGTGAGGGCTGAATTGGGAGGAACTTTGAAGAAGGGGTGGTGGGGGAAGGCCGACGTGGCAGGGGGGAGGAGGGAGGACAGAGCAGTAGGATGGAGGAGGATGGAGGACAAAGGAGGTAGCGGCGGGGTAGGGGAGGATGCAGCGGCACAGGCAGGGGGAGGATGAAGCGGCAGGGGAGAGGCCGAAGCACAGAGCTGTAGGGGAGAGGAGGATGGAGAACGAAGTGGTGGGGTGGGGGAAGCCGAGAGCAGCACAGGCAGGGGGAGGATGGAGCGGCAGGAGGAGGACGGAGTACAAAGCGGCAGGGGAGAGAAGGATGGAGGACAAAGCGGCTGGGTGGGGGAGGCCGAAGCAGCAGAGGCAGGGGGAGGACGAAGGATGGAGTGTCAAAGGGGAGGCGGACAAAGGAAGAGGAAGCGGTGGGGTGGGGGAGGACAGAGCGGCAGGGGAGGATGGAGCACAGAGCGGCGGGGGGAAGGAGGACAGAGGACAAAGCGGTGGGGTGGGGGAGGACGGAGCAGCACAGGCAGGGGGAGGATGGAGGATGGAGTGGCAGATGGCAGAGAGGAGGAGGACAAAGGAAGGAGGAGGAAGCGGTGGAGGAGGATGGAACAGCACAGGCAGGGGGAGGCTGGAGCACAGAGTGGTGGGAGGAGGAGGATGGAGGACAAAGTGGCGGGGTAAGGGAGGATGGAGCATTGTACGGCAGCTCAGTGGTTAGCAGAGTATACAGGGGCTCAGTGGTTAGCAGAGTATACGGTGGCTCAGTGGTTAGCACTGCGTGGTGGCTCAGTGGTTAGCACTGCGCGGTGGCTCAGTGGTTAGCACTGCGCGTGGCTCAGTGGTTAGCACTACGCGGTGGCTCAGTGTTTAGCAAAGTATCGTCGCTCAGTGTTTATCACTGTACGTTGGCTCAGTGTTCAGCACTGTACGGTGGCTCAGTGGTTAGCAGTGAGTGCGGTGGGCAGAGTGGTCAGCCCAGTGCAGTGGGCAGAGTGGTCAGCGCAGTGCGGTGGGCAGAGTGGTCAGCGCAGTGCGGTGGGCAGAGTGGTCAGCGCAGTGCGGTGGGCAGAGTGGTCAGCGCAGTGCGGTGGGCAGAGTGGTCAGTGCAGTGCGGGGGCAGAGTGGTCAGTGCAGTGCATTAGGCAGAGTGGTCAGCGCAGGATGGAGGCTCGGTGGTCAGCGCAGGACGGAGGCTCGGTGGTCAGCGCAGGATGGAGGCTCGGTGGTCAGCGCAGGACGGAGGCTCGGTGGTCAGCGCAGGACAGAGGCTCAGTGGTCAGTGCAGGACAGAAGCTCGGTGGTCAGCAGAGGTCGGCGGCTAGGTGGTCAGCGCTGTGCGGCGGCGCTCAGTGGTCAGCGCTGTGCGGCGGCTCAATGGTCATCACTGTGCGGTGGCTCAGTGGTCAGTGCTGTGGGCGGCTAGGTGGTCAGCGCTGTGCGGCGGCTCGGTGGTCAGCGCTGTGCGGCGGCTCGGTGGTCAGTGCTGTGCGGCGCTCGGTGGTCACACACACACACTGTCCGCTATACTTACCACCGGCCCTGCTTCTTTCCCGCCGCCGCCTGGATCCTCAGTCCTCCGTTCTACCAACATGTCGCCGCCCCCGGAGGACTGGATCCAATATGGCGTCCGGGAAGTCTAGCGAGACGCCCCTGGACGCCATATTGGATCCAGTCCTCCGGGGGCGGCGACATGTCGGCGGAACGGAGGACTGAGGATCCAGGCGGTGGCAGGGAAGACGCAGAGCCGATGGTAAGTATAGTGGACAGTGCATGGAGGTGTGTGTGTATGTATGTGTGTGTGTGCATGTATGTGTGTATGTGTGCAGGCGGCCATATTAGAACACCCACAGTGGGTGTAGAGGCTACTTCAGCCAGGATGTGACGTAGCATACCGTTACATCCTGACGGAAGTAGCCTTAGGGTTTTATTATACTAGATAGTTACTCTGAATGATAACAGTATAGACCTGAAACATAGATCACATATATTAATACATTTGTGCCTTTTTGGAGCATTTAACTATAAACAACATGTGGTTTATGCATTACCATATGTTGCCAAAAAAAACCTTTCATCTACACTGGTACTGGCATATAAAACATGGCAACATTTAGGCCACTATACAGTGGCGTAACTTCAGGCCCAGGAGCCTCGATGTGAAAGCTCCAACGGGGCCCCCGAGTAGTGCAAATCTTTAATAGTATTAGTCTTTTTCTATAGGCCAAAGGGACTTTTAGGGCCTCCCTAGGCTGCAGGGCCCAGGTGCGATCACAACCCCTGTACCTATTGTAGTTATGCCCCTGCCACTATAAAGGTTAATGGAAGTGATGTGTTGCAACATATTTATTGTTTTAAAGCTACTAGTAGCCTTAAGGTACCTTTACACGCCGCTACAGCATGGTGGAAACAACCGGGCGTTTCACGTGCACGAGCACGTAACAACGGTTACAAACGGTACCCGATACTGCCTTTACACGCCGCTACAAGGTGCTCTACAGAAGGTTCAATCTATCTCTGGGTGCACCGCCAGGTGCTCAAGTTACCTTCTGCAGAGCACCTTACCCCATTTACACGCCACTACAACAAGGTAATATGGGCGGACCTGGTGCAGCAGGGACAACACATAGGCGTGCCAGAATTGTGGATTACGAGACGCTCGTACGATGATTGGACAATGCAAAACCATCATGATTGGCCAGGCAGCACAGGAAGGCTGGCTAATACATGACGCTATAGCAAATGTGTAGTGAGAGTGGTCAGCTCCTTAAATATGCCGCCCTATGCAGCGTCAACCAATCGTAACGCAGGAGCTTCCACCAATGATCGCTGAAGGGGGGCGGTTTCCCGGAGGCTGTGTCACGCCCCAGGGAGTTAACTAGGTGGCGAAACAACCTTACCGTACCTTATTTAGACGCCACTACCACCGGGTTGAAATCAACCTGTTTTAGAGCACTGCTCTGAAACAGATGCCGCAAGTGACGGGTGGCAACAACCCACTTTACACGCCGCTACCTCGGGTTGATTTGACTGTGCAAGATACATTTGTCTCATAAACCCGGTTGTTTCCACCATGCTGTAGCGGCGTGTAAAGGTACCTTTATGGAACAGGATTTTCTTGTGCTATTTTTGCTACCTCTGAATGTATGTATCTTAACACACCTGAAATATGTTGCCTCTACATAATTTTCAAGCCCAACATTTTGTGCTGTTTCACTTATTTATACTTCTCAACATTGAAACTGCATCTTTAAGAAGGAATAGTTGTGGAATTGTAAAAAATGATTTGCAAATTATGAAAAATTGGAAATAAAATTTTCAAACCATCTCAATTTATTCAGTATCAAGCATGAGTGCCATTGAGGGCTTCTTCTAGTGTTTACCATGTGGATTCCAGACCAATCTCTTGCTATCATTGCGTCTAAGACTAAGCAAAGGCAAGACTCATCACCTAAAGGGGATAGACCACCATAGATAGAAAGACCAACAACCATAGGGAATAGATCATCATAGGGGATAGACCACCAACCTTGTCATCTTGCACTGCGCAATATTAACCTTTAAAAGTGGTGGTACGAGATCAAAGAAGAGACCTTAAAGGGAACCAACCACCTAAAAATTCCTATCTAACCTATAAATATCTGTCCCTGGAGCCTAAAATTACTATTCTAACCATCCCTGACTGACTAAATCTACCTAACTAGATGCACAATAAATCACTTTTTAAACTAACCAAATCCTTGACTGATGGGCGTTCCTCCAGGGTCTTTGACCGATAGGCGGGTCTCCTTGCCGCGCTCGCTCCCGCCTTGCTGCTGTCCATCTTCTTTCCAGGATTCAAATTACCCGCCCATCGCGTCCTCGCAATGAGCGTGTCACGTGCTGCAGGCCCCGCGTCACTTCCGCCCGCCGCGTCACTGGTACACCCAGGCCGTCTTCAGAGCATGCGCAGATGGCATGCTGAAGCCGGCCTGGGCGCATCATAGACAGCACTCACCCCCATTAGCCCTCACTCTCCCCCCCTCAGTGTCCACTCAACTCCACTCAGCCCACACTCAGCCCCCACTCAACCCCTCAGACTACAATCAGCCCCCACTAACCCCCTCAGACCGTACTCACTCCCGTTCAACCATCACTCACCCACGTTCAACCTACAGTCACCCACCTTATCCTGCACTCACCCCCGCTCAGCCCCCACTCACCCCACACTAACCGCTCTCAACCCCCACTCATCTCTTTCAGTCCACACTCACCCCTCTCAGCATGCACTCTCCCCCTTAGCCCCTATTCACCCCCTCAGATCACACTCACCCTGCACTCACACCCCAGTCCCCACTTACAGCCCCTCAGACCACACTCACCCCCTCAGCCCACATCCACCCCCTTCAGCCCGCACTCACCTCCCCAAGCTTGCATTCACCCCCGCTCAGCCAACACTCACATTTGCTCAGCATGCACTCATCCCCTTCAGCCCACACTCAGTTCCCTTAGCCTGCACTCACCTGACTCAGCTAACACTCACCCCCCTCAGACTGCTCTCACCCCCACTCAGTCCACACTCACCCCTGCTCAGACCGCGTTCCTCCCACTCACATTGCTCTCTGCCTTGCCCGCTCACCGCTCAGCTCACTCACCCCACTCACCACTTGGCCCGCCTGCACCACTCACCACTCGGCCTGCTTGCACCACTCACCACTCAGCCCACGAGCCCCGCTCACCACTCACCCCACTCACCACTTGGCTTGCTCACCGCTCAGCCCACTTGCCCCAATCACCCCTTGGCCCGCTCCTTCTGATCACCACTCGGCCCACTCGCCCTAATCACCACTCGGCCCGCTCGTTCTGCTCACTACTCAGCCCACTCGCCCTGCTCACCACTCAGCTTGCTTGCCCTGCTCACCACTTAAAAACCTTGTCTCTTGCTGTACATGTAATACCCTGATGAAGGTGCCAGGATAGGTGCCTAAACGCATTGGTGAATAAAGGAGATTGCTGCTTTGGAACCTTGCCTTCCTTGTGACTTCTTGGAGACAGCCATTCCTTGTGATTCCATTGAGACAGCAGCGCGGACCATGACACACCATCTTCCCTATATATGAGCGTTTTTCCACGTACGAGTGGTTGGTGGAGGTCCTGCAGCAGCTATAAATCGAATGCTTATAAACCAGTTGTGGGTCACACAACTGGACCAGGTGAGTGTACACCTATTGATATACTCAGTGTGTCACTAGTGATAGGGCACTATTGCGCCTCTTGTCTCCCCCCTTTTTGTATGTATACTGAGGCCTCTGGTATTTTTGGGTATAGTCATCCCAACAAGGGATTCTGCCCCTGTGGTCACTGTGCCGCATGTGCTAATCTCTCTCACAGGTGATTGTGTCAAGCTACGGACGTAATACTTACACTATGAACCAATATATTACGTGTAGCGCACACATGTAGCATATTCTGCCACATGTGGCTGCCAGAAATTATATGTTGGCGTTACCTCTGGAGAACTCAGGGTCAGGGTTAGAAAGCATGTGAGGCAGATTGTGCAGCAGATTCAATGGAAGATATTACCACTTTGAAAATGCTGCCACAACATATTATAATGTACTACAATTGCAATCCCAAGACACTGAAAGTGCGTGGGATTGATGTGGTACATGACGGCATTAGGTGGGGGTAATCTAAAGAAAGTTCTGGCACAAAAAGAACTAAAATGGATAGTTACGCTGGATACAATGGCTCCAATGGCCTTAACGAGTCCCTCAGTTTTGTTCCCTTTTTATAGATGTAAAAAAACCTTGGTCTTTTGACCCGCTTTTTGCAACAGACACCATCTTCCACCTTGTCAAATAAGCAACTCTGTCCTTTTCCCCTTTCTACTCGAATTGTATATAATTGTATATATTATCTATATTCTTTTAAATTATTGTTTTTAATGGTCTTGTATTTTCTTGTGCCTATGTTTGCACCAACAGTGCCTTGTTTGGCTGTGTCATTTGGATAAATATATACTTGTTCTATTGGAATACTCCGGACTTTAATCTAATTATGGATCAACAATTATGACTCCCTGGCACCTGAAGAGGAGACACTGGACATATTTGGCAAGATATCCACTTGATGTGCTTCTACTTATGATATAATTTGTCTCAGTTTGTCTCATCTGTGGTGAAATTATTAAGTACCTCTTGGGAATCATGTGCATGTGTGTATTTACATGGCTTCCTCTGCTTTCACTGTGGTGTCTTTTAGTTTCTTGTTTACGCCCGATGTCTGGTGACGTTACCTGGCTTCTGGCCATGCGCAGGTGATCGGACCATGTGACTGGACATTTGACGGCTTTTAAGATCCTGTCGGCGTGGATGCAGACACTCCCCATGATTAAGCTTATCCATCAAAACATGCGAAACATACATTGGGGTTTTTGATTCAAGGGGGATCTCCCTCTGTTGCTTATCCTGCACCTGACACTTTGAGTATGGTTGCTTTTTGTGTAACTATATATCTTTCATTGATCCTGTACACTTGCACTTTATATGTATATGTTTTTGTAAAGCATATTGGCTCCACACATTTAGTCTCCTTTAATGACAACCACCACACTTGCTTCACAACTCCCCAAGTTCAAGACCAAATGAAAGACACAATCTGTTATTACATTATTTCTCTTTATTTTATTCGGCTTTGTCATATAAGTATTGCATTTCTTTTAAATATTTATTTCATGATTTCACACTATGATTGCATGGGATCAATGTATACTGCTTCTTCTTACATTGTCACTACATAATATTTGTCTTTGTATCATGCCTGTATCTGTTACCGCATGTGCTTTTTTGAACGCTAAGGTACCTTTACACGCGGCTACATTTCTGGGTGGCTACAGGTAACTTACTGGTTGCAGTGAAATCATGGGACAAGGTTCTATCTTGTTGCTGTGTACAAATGGAATAATCTCTCATGATTTCACTGCAACCAGTAAGTTACCTGTAGCCACCCTAGAAATGTAGCCGCGTGTAAAGGTACCCTTAGTGTGCTTTTTTATATATGCGGTGATTATCCTATATGCTTTAATGGGATTTGACCTGAAGAAGGAGCTCTCAGCTCTGAAACGCATTGACAAATAACATCACTTCTTGTCTTTATCTATATTTTTGGTCTTTATATGGCAGCATCTTGGAAGTTGTTGGAACTTGTTGTTCTGATGTAGTATGTTCCTTAGACCCTAGGATGCTGTGGGTTATGGGACTACAGGGAAAAACAGAAACAGTTGTCATTGAAGGAAAACTTTAGGTGCTATGGCAGATGAAGTGGTTAACTGTGCAGAACACTGACTTCAGCTGATGGATGTTGTTGTCAGGCTACATCATCCTTCTATAATTGAGGTGATTGGTGTGACAGATATTCAATTACACACTCTGCTTCTTCCCTACTAATACATTTAAAGGCAAAAAAGGCCAAATGTGACCAGCGTTTGATACTACTACAGCCACAATGGTTGCTGCTAACTGTGCAGGTGGTGTTGCTCCTCCTAGCGACTCTCACATTTTTATCTGAGGTTTTTTTCTATCATGCTTCCATGTCCATTGCCTGTACCAATACTACATATTTTTCCTCGGTGGATAAATGCTGTATCAATGACATTAACCAAAAATGCCAGCAGTGGGGTAACTTGATTTCACTGCCGTGGGACCACAGTGACTCACGGAATGACGTCACCGCTCATTGCTGGCACTCAATGTGATCATAGAGTCAGCAGGGAAAGGACGTTTTGTTCCCTCTCTGCAGAATCTCAATGTAACAGAGGCGAGTGAGCTTCGTGGGACCATCATTGTGGATTATCTGCGGAAGGTTATGTGTGAGGTAATAGTAAGTTAGATATTGAGGTCTGTCTGTCTGTCTGATTTATTTCAAATAAAGTATTTTTCTCTGTCATTTATTTCAAATAAAGGATTTTTTTCTGTGTATGTGTTTTTTAACTATTTCCTCACAGGATTAATAATGGGCGGTTCTCATAGAGGACTGACATTATCAATCTGAGTTTAATAACAAACTGTCATCATCAGCTATCTTTAATCCTTTCTATCACCCTGATACCACTGCACTAGGACATCGGAAAGAGAAGGTAAAGCACCAGGAATTGACACTTTAAAGGAATGCACCAATTTCTGGGGCAGCTGCAGGCTGCTATTGTTTAGGCTGGGGGTCCCAACAAATATGGACCTCACCATGCTGAGAATACCAGCTGGCTGGGCTTTACTTTGGCTGGGCTTCCTTGTATTTTTATTGCCAGCCAAGGTAAAGCCAGGCAGCTGGGTATGGCAGCCCATAACTTTTTTAAAAATTGTTTATTTATTATAAATATTATTATGGCAACCAGTCACAGATGTCGGCACAATGGGTTAGGGGTAAAACAACCAATCACAGATGCTCTTTCAGAGAGTGGGCATCTGTGATTGGCTGTTGGAGCCAGTGCAGTAACCTGGAAACAGCCCAAACAATCTGGAATCTAGTTCAGAGATCTCCAACTCCAGGTCTCGAGTGCCGCAAACATGTCATGTTTTCAGGACTTCCTTAGTATTGGAATAATCACCAGTGCAAGTGATTCAATTATCATCTGTACAATACTAAGGAAATCCTGAAAACCTGACCTGTTTGCAGCCCTCAAGGCCTGGAGTTGGAGATCCCTGATCTAGATGCTGGAATGTATGAGATGTTTACATGGTACTACAGTGAATAACCAGGAAATTATTGAAAGGCTCAGGAAGTTAATGAAAGACCCTGGAAGTACAAGCACGCGGACCCGATATATGTGAGCAGATGTTTAATCACTGTTTTCTTTCTTTTTACAACCTCCCAGCCCCTGGACCCAAACAGCAACGTGGACTTCCAGGGAAGTCCGAATACGGGGTCCGTGCTTGCGCTGCCGTCGCTTACCGACGGTAATGATACTTCCTGCTCTACAACTCTGACAAGCAGGCGTCGCTTAGCAACGGAGATTATACTTCCCTTCAGACCTACTCACCGGGTGTTTCCGGATGCTGCAGGGAGGCAACACCTCACCGCGGCAGGTAATCTACATCATTAAATGCCTATTTAAACACAAAAAAGCATTGTGTTCACAGGCTCCAGACCCCTGATGAAGCTGTCATGGAGTAGCGACACACGTAGGGCATACAGGGTGCCTCTGCCATCTGCCCACATCTCTTTAAGCCCAAATACAGGTGACATGTCTATTTAGCCTGTCTATTAAGCCTTCATGGCTTGTTGGCTCATTTTCTTAATGCAATTTTTGCACTAATTTCAGTACATGCAGTCTGGTATGATCCAGTTGCAGTTTCACTATCATATGATCTCTGTGCATACTTTCCAATAATCCTTTGCTTTTGTTTGCTTGGTTATCTTATGTGATCCTATTAATGGTGTTTAGCACCTAAGACTGATTTTTTTTTGTTTGTTTCAACTTTGGAGTATAATATCTGGTTCAAACCACAACTTGGACAGGTTCTGTCTGTACCATCCTTATGCATATGATGTATTATTACGGACCTTATGATTTTTATGCTTAGTTACTTCTCTGTGGCTCTTCTAATGGTGCTTCGCACACAGGTATTTGATTTCTCCTGTTTATTTCATTTTTTGAATGTATCACAATATCTCATGTATCAGCACATGTAACGTGTGAATTTACAGCCTAACGGTTTATAATGTACCCCTGACTTCCTCTTTTTGTCAGTTATTTCCCATCTAGGGGTTACTGCTAATTAGGTATACATTGAGAATTTTTTTTTAAATTATTATTTTGTTAAAACTATATAAGGAAATTCCGAAGTTTCATATTGAGAACTTTATATCACAGTTTTGTATCAGTATCTTAGAACATTTATGACTATTTTCATCTACAGATCCTTCTTGACCTGACCAGCATGATACTCTTATTATAATGTCACCTAAGGGAATATTCAACCTAAGGGTAATATTCTGCTTTTTTATAGAGAAAATATACCTCAGAAAGTGACTTTATACATGTTTTGTGGGCAGTGAGTACATGGCTTGTACTTTTTTAATTGTTTTTAATCGTGTACTTTTGTTTGTCTTTTGATACTTCAATAAAATTATACCTTGATATTTCTAAAAAATACTAAATTGTCAAAATCTCTTTGATCCCGGTCAATTATACATGTTTCTTTTCACTACTCTCATATTCATATACATGTGACTGGTGGATCACGTCCTAGTGCCACCCAAAACCTTTGTTTTCCGTGTTCGGGGTCCGTGCCCAAGCACTAGGCATTCGGGTACAAACCCAGAACTTTACAGTTACGGTTTGCCCATTTCTAGTGGTGAGCTGAAAAAGACTATTATTATATTTTTCTTATAACTCCTCCACATATGTGAGGCTTCAATAATCACTCCCATAACTGCAAGCCCAGGTGTTACCTGTGGTATGAGGAATGGGATTTGTAAATCAGGTGCTTTCTGCAGCTCACTCCTGAGGATTCATGAGGAACTAGGAAACAAGATTGGGCAAACAATAATATCCTATAAGTGATTGGGTCCTGATGCTGTAAGAGACTGGACCCTAGGAAAAAGAAAGATGCTTCACTGCGGAGGCCAGTGCCATCTTGGGACTGTGGTACAATGCAGCAATACTGTGCTACTGCGACTCCCACCAGGGCTGTGGGTTCTTGGGACGGCCGGCAGTTCTTTGGGAGATCATGTGGGAGTGACCCAGCTCCGTGACCCTGGTGTGCTGTAAAGGGGGTATTTATAAGGGATATTCATGAGGCTACCTGTAATGTTCAGCCAGGGGTGGACGATGCTGCAGATTAGGACTACTGGGACAGATTGTAGTGCAGCTGGAATTGTATTGCTCCCCACAGGAGGAGCAGGGCCCCAGGGATAAGTGAAACAGTCTATTAGGACAGTGGTGATGGTCGTTGGGATGCAGGACAGAGGGTGTGGAAAATAAGCAGAAGACACAAAAGGGTGCAGTTTCCGTTACCTTTACTTAGCAGTTGGTGCATTCCGGGGCACTGGTTACAGGTGGTAGATGAAGTCTGGACAGCCTGTAAGCATTTGGGGATCCACCTCGCCAGGTGAGATTGGAGGCCTTCCTGCTGCACTCTGCTTTTAAGTGCCTGCTGTCTGTAGATATGCTGCACCCTTCTTCCAGTGTGTTGGTTCTTACCTGTATGGCAGGCAGCAAGAGCCTATCACAGGTACCACGATCTGGTGGCTACTTTGGGCTCTCAGGATGCTGCTGTGACGCCGTGTGCTTGGTGTGGCCAATAGATTTGCAGTCTCCTGCCCTCTAGATTCGGCTGCCGGGATGTACAGTGCCCGCACAGCCAAGGACTCTGGCGTCCTTTCTTCAGCGCTCTGCTCCGGGGTGAGCTCTTTCACAGCTTCACTCCCAAAGCTCTTCTCTCCACTTCCTCTCTCTTCCCTCTCCTCAGACGTTCTAACTAATCCCTCCTCCTGGCCACAACCAGGGCAGCTCCCTGAAGTCAGGTTCTAGAGCTCTCCCTTGTGACCTGGAGTCAAGAAAAGTCTTGCTTGCTGGTGTTACCTAGCATGGGGACCTCCTCCTGCTTCCAGGCATGACATCACCCCCTGTGAGGGAGGCAATGCCACTGTGGCAACCAGACCACTGGCATGCCTCACTACCATGTGCCTGTAGTCCGCACTCTGGAGGTGTGATGGATCCACTTCAAGGGATACCTGCTCTGGAGGATGTGATCTTCCTTATCACCCCAGGGGCCAAGTGTGCTTAACCACAGCCAGAGCAGCCCACAGAGGAGATGTCTACATGTGTGAGCTGGAGTATGACCATGCTCCCTGCACTGGGCCTGATATGCAGCGAGGTCAAGATCCAATGCTATCCCTGCATGCCTGAAGAGGTCCCACTGGAACGCAGCTCAGAGCCAGGAGGTCAAGTATTCTGTATGCCAGCTGGGAGTTGCACCAGCCCAGGTCAGAGACAGGATGCTGCAACATGCCTGGCCTTATTAAACCTTCAGCCAGTGCTGCAGCCGGTGGATCGGCAAATTTGAGGAGGAAGGAGAGGATGAGGAGGAGGTAGTAGTGGCAGAAGCCCCTGTTTCCCTGCCTTGTGTAGCATCCTTGCCAGAGGCTTTCGAATTTGAGAATGCCATGTGGGACCCCCTCCCACCAAGTGTCCCTATAGTCATGAACCACCCCAGCCCTTGTCACTTCTGGAAGAAATTAGGCTCTCAGATACCCTGAGAGTGTTTGCAGGGTCCGAAGTGTAACGCCTTTGAGGAGCAAAGTCCCTAGGGCCAGGTGGCAACCATCTTCCAGAAAAGAGGGTTTGGGTTCCTAGCTGAAGATGGCACTGGTGACAAGAGCTACATAAACTGGTCCACCGTGCTGTGTGACCATCTGCCTTCATGACTCTGCACTCTCTATGTTTGGGAGGTAGTCACCTTCATGAACGTGAAAGGCAGCAAGAGGTGGTATGCAGTAGGCATAAGTCAGGTCGCCACTGCAGAATAATTCCAAGACTTGCACCAGGAGGCTGACATCGAGAGGATGGAGCATTGGCTGCTGTCAAAGTTTGATCTTGTTAGCCAGCAAGCTGCAGAGAAGCCCTCAAGGGCCAGAGATCCAGAAGGGCCTGTTGGGGTTGCCCAATTTTCTCCCGTGTCTCCTAGAGGGGTGGCCATCCCCAAATTCCTACATCCTCTTTTCCAGCGGTGACTATGACTGATTGTGCTGTGGGGCAGATGGTGGAGGAGAATGACCCTGGAGGAGTAGCCCCTGCGACACTTTAGTTCGGCAGTGGACTAAAGTGTGGAACAGCAACGTTCATCTGGACAGTGTCCAAAAAGCTGGTACAGTCTTTTTACTCCAATTAAAGAGGATTAAAGAGAACTGTCCTATAGAAGACGTTTTGTTGAAGTTTCCCTAATAGCCAGGTTAGGACTATTTGGAGTTCTCGGAATAGCTAGGCCTGTATTTCTTGGTTAATTTTTTCCCTTTCCAAGTTTAGTGGTGGTTGCACTTCCCCCTGGAGAATTAGCGGTACTGCATCTTCTGACCTACACCTCAAAGCGCTTATTGGACTGTGCCCTTAATGAATTTTGCCCCATTATCTTGATGACCTGTATCTCATTTTAATGGAGTCTGCTGATCCTTATGGGACCTACTTATATACTATGTATATTTATATATGTGTATCTGTTAGACTTATTATCATCTCTGCTAAGTGCCTATTTTAAAATTATCAGTGTTTGTGAAAAATTACATCATGTACCAACATGTGCTTTTTTTAAAAGTTGCTACTGTAAAGCTAAAGGCTGATTTCATACTGCAGGATTTTCCCTGATCAGTGTCCATCCAGTTTGTGTGCCAAAACCAGGAGAGGATTTTGCAGAGGAAAACTGTAATTGAAAGATTGACACCTGTTCTGAGTTTTGGAGACACTCCTGGTTTTGGCACACAAACCAGATAGACACTGATCAGGGAAATTCCGGCAGAGTATAGTAGGATCAGGGTGAGGGTCAGGGGCGTAACTACAACAGGTGCAGGGTTGCGATCGCACCCGGGCCCCGGAGCCTAGGGGGGCCCAAAAGTCCCTTTGGCCCATAGAAAAAGACTAATACTATTAAAGATTTGCAATAATTGGGGGCCCCATTGGAGCTTTCGCATCGGGGCCCCTGGCCTGAAGTTACGCCACTGGTGAGGGTAATAGCTGCTCAACCACAATTATTCACGGCTCCTCGGCTTCCAGGTGAAGTGGATTGGCTGCCACTGGTCAACATGAATAGATTTTTCCTGGAGCCAGACTCAAGTATTCAGGTTCTTCTTTACTTGGTGTAAACTTGATAAAAACATCACACAATCCCACATGGGGGATCAGGAAACAGCAGACGTGTTTCGGGGGAACCCCCTTAATCGTAGGTAAGTATAAAAATGACACACACATATATATATATATATATATATATATATATATACTGTATATATATATATATATAATAAATATATATATATATATATGTATATACAATCTGAAAACCTCACACCTGTATCACATTAGATTTAGATGTTAACCCTTGTCTGCCTTAAAAGCACAAATCAATCCCAATTCATTATAATGTGAATACCCAGGAAACCAACAGAATAAGCTTATTCATATAATATGCATAAGTACAGAATAAATTCATACAAATTTTCACATTATAAAGAAATTAATGATAATCAAATTATGAATTCATTTTTGTATCTAATAAAAATACAACATATCAGTTCTAAAATTTAGTCCATTGGGATGGCGTGCATCTAATGCCAGTATCCAATAAATTTTGCGATTACGTAATGCCTTTTCCCAATCTTCGCCTCTATATGGGTGTGATATTCTCTCAATACCTTATACTTTTAGAGTTGAGAGATTCCCCCCATCAATATCTTTAAAATGCCTGGATAAACCAGACATGGTTGTACGGGGTGTATTTAAGGCTGCCTTCACATTTGCGGACCCCTCCGCAGCGTTCTGAGGAGGGGATTCGCAATGTGAGCGCAGCACAGCAAGCCCCTATCGTTATAATGGGAGCGCACGGTGCAGCGCTTGACAGCGCATGACCGTGCGCACCCATCCACTGCCATATGTGATCTGTGCGCAGGCGGATGCCTGCGCACAAATCACCCAGTCTCTTCCGCCCCACGAACGCAACATGTTGCATTTCTGGTGCGGACAGATCACATATGGCAGTGAATGGGTGCGCACAATCATGCGCTGTCAAGCACAGCACCGTGCGCTCCCGTTATAAGGATAGGGGCTTGCGGTGCTGCGGTCACATTGTGGATCCCCTCCGCAGAACGCTGCGGAGGGGTCCGCAAATATGAAGGTAGCCTTAGTCAGGTTTGGCTGCTGAAATGTGCTCAGCCATTCTCTTTTTCAGAGTGCAAGTTGTGCATCCAATGTAATACTTATTACATTCTACACACGTTACCATACAGACAACATGTGTGGAATTGCAGTTCACATATGGCTTTATAGGAAATTTCCTATTGTTACATTATTATGAAAAACCGCACTAGATTCCACATACTGACACAAATTATACCTGTTACTGCCGCATCTGAATGAACAATTATAATTAAGCCAAGTTGGAATCTTTTGAGGCTTATGGCCAATTTACACACACCAACTTATCTGTCCAACTTCTGACCAACTTACTGGTTGCAGTGAAATCATGGACACATTGTTCCATTTGTACACAGCCACAAAATGGAGCAATGTGTCCATGATTTCACTGCAACCAGTAAGTTGGTCAGAAGTTGGACAGATAAGTTGGTGTGTGTAAAGTGGCCCTCAATGGTGTAAGCGCTTGGGGATACGATGCTGACTACAGTTAGGGCCAGAAATATTTGGACAGTGACACAATTTTCGCGAGTTGGGCTCTGCATGCCACCACATTGGATTTGAAATGAAACCTCTACAACAGAATTCAAGTGCAGATTGTAACGTTTAATTTGAAGGGTTGAACAAAAATATCTGATAGAAAATGTAGGAATTGTACACATTTCTTTACAAGCACTCCACATTTTAGGAGGTCAAAAGTAATTGGACAAATAAACATAACCCAAACAAAATATTTTTATTTTCAATATTTTGTTGCGAATCCTTTGGAGGCAATCACTGCCTTAAGTCTGGAACCCATGGACATCACCAAACGCTGGGTTTCCTCCTTCTTAATGCTTTGCCAGGCCTTTACAGCCGCAGCCTTCAGGTCTTGCTTGTTTGTGGGTCTTTCCGTCTTAAGTCTGGATTTGAGCAAGTGAAATGCATGCTCAATTGGGTTAAGATCTGGTGATTGACTTGGCCATTGCAGAATGTTCCACTTTTTTGCACTCATGAACTCCTGGGTAGCTTTGGCTGTATGCTTGGGGTCATTGTCCATCTGTACTATGAAGCGCCGTCCAATCAACTTTGCAGCATTTGGCTGAATCTGGGCTGAAAGTATATCCCGGTACACTTCAGAATTCATCCGGCTACTCTTGTCTGCTGTTATGTTATCAATAAACACAAGTGACCCAGTGCCATTGAAAGCCATGCATGCCCATACCATCACGTTGCCTCCACCATGTTTTACAGAGGATGTGGTGTGCCTTGGATCATGTGCCGTTCCCTTTCTTCTCCAAACTTTTTTCTTCCCATCATTCTGGTACAGGTTGATCTTTGTCTCATCTGTCCATAGAATACTTTTCCAGAACTGAGCTGGCTTCTTGAGGTGTTTTTCAGCAAATTTAACTCTGGCCTGTCTATTTTTGGAATTGATGAATGGTTTGCATCTAGATGTGAACCCTTTGTATTTACTGTCATGGAGTCTTCTCTTTACTGTTGACTTAGAGACAGATACACCTACTTCACTGAGAGTGTTCTGGACTTCAGTTGATGTTGTGAACGGGTTCTTCTTCACCAAATAAAGTATGCGGCGATCATCCACCACTGTTGTCAACCGTGGACACCCAGGCCTTTTAGAGTTCCCAAGCTCACCAGTCAATTCCTTTTTTCTCAGAATGTACCCAACTGTTGATTTTGCTACTCCAAGCATGTCTGCTATCTCTCTGATGGATTTTTTCTTTTTTTTCAGCCTCAGGATGTTCTGCTTCACCTCAATTGAGAGTTCCTTTGACCGCATGTTGTCTGGTCACAGCAACAGCTTCCAAATGCAAAACCACACACCTGGAATCCACCCCTGACCTTTTAACTACTTCATTGATTACAGGTTAACGAGGGAGACGCCTTCAGAGTTAATTGCAGCCCTTAGAGTCCATTGTCCAATTACTTTTGGTCCCTTGAAAAAGAGGAGGCTATGCATTACAGAGCTATAATTCCTAAACCCTTTCTCCGATTTGGATGTGGAAACTCTCATATTGCAGCTGGGAGTGTGCACTTTCAGCCCATATTATATATATAATTGTATTTCTGAACATGTTTTTGTAAACAGCTAAAATAACAAAACTTGTGTCACTGTCCAAATATTTCTAGCCCTAACTGTATATCAGGTGATTTTTTTGCAATTGTCCTCCATCCCCTGGAAAGAATTTTGTAGAGATGGTCATCTTGGTAAAAAATCGGTATATTTTTATCCAATAATTTCTTAATCTCTCCAAAATCGGAACTATAAAATATAACAAACGTAGGTAAATTTTGATATGGATTTTTGTTTTTCTTCGTCCATTTTTCACAGCTTTTTTTATGCTGATTATTCTCAAGAGTGTAATCAATCGCAGTAAAATCACTATTTTCCAGCAGTGATTTTCTGCTTCTTTTAACAATTTGTTTAGCTCTATCGAGCATCCATAGTTTACCGTGTATACTCGCGTATAAGCCAATTTTTTCAGCGCAAAAATTGGGCTGAAAAGTGCCCCCCTCGGCTTATACGTGAGTCATGGTGTATTTGCTGTGGGGGGGGCTGTGACCGGGTGCTGGAGGAGGCAGGACGGGGCCGCGGTGACTGTGGGCGGTCACGTGGGGCTGCCTCATTAGTGTAATGAATATGCACGGCATCCCCCCATCCATCAGCGGCGGGGGATGCCGTGCATATTGCAATACACTGGCCCCCAGCAGTAATCCACAGCCCCCCCTCCTTATTATGTGTCCCCCAGACTGCGGCACCTGTTAAAATAACAAATGTTTCATACATCACCTTTCCGGCGCAGTTCCTCCGGTCCCGGCTTCTTCCTGCTTGTGCTGGTGTCATGTGACTGGGCGCAGGAGATGACGTCATCTCCTGCGCCCGGTCACAGCACTAGAAGCCGGCACAAGCAGGAAGAAGCCGGGACCGGAGGAGCTGCGCCGGAAAGGTGATGTATGAAACGTTTGTTATTTTAACAGGTGCCGCAGCCTGGGGGACACATAATAAGGAGGGGGGCTGTGTATTACTGCTGGGTGCCAGTATACCTCCACAGGGGGCCTGTATACTACTGCACAGGGGCCTGTATACCACTGCACAGGGGCCTGTATACCACTGCACAGGGGCCTGTATACTACTGCACAGGGGCCTGTATACCACTGCACAGGGGCCTGTATACTACAGCACAGGGGCCTGTATACCAATGCACAGGGGCCTGTATACCACTGCACAGGGGCCTGTATACCACTGCACAGGGGCCTGTATACCACTGCTAAGGGGCCTGTGTACCACTGCTGAGGGGCCTGTATACCATTACTGAGGGGTGCTATATACCAGTGACGGGAGGCTATATAATAGGATGGGGGTCTGCTGCATTTCATACCCTAGGCTTATACGCAGTCAATAACTTTTACCAGCTTTTGGGGCAAAAGTAGGGGGGTCGGCTTATACACGGGTCGGCTTATACATGAGTATATATGGTATATCCTCTAGAGAATAATCTTTTTTCCATAACCTTTATCTCAGTCTGATAGTCTGCTACCCTCTTCAAAAATTCTCCCAATGGAAGGTTTTTAGTAACATGTCCAGGGTGACAGCTATCTGCTCTGAGGACCGAATATCCACTAATGGGCTTTCTATATAACTTACATTCCACCTGTCCTGTTCTTTTATCACCCATCAACATTAGAATAAAAAAGGGAGCATTATCACCATGCACCTCCAAGATAAAAGATAGATTGTAATTATTTTGTTGAAACCTATCCGAAAGGGCTTGGGGGGCCATCTGATGATACAGTGGGAGTGAAATTTTCGCCGTTGCCGCAAATCTTTATATGTGTCGGTGGGATTAGGAATTTATTTTTGATCCGGACGGTCCCTATGTAGAGCAGATACGATGGTACTGGAGCTACGACGATATGGTTCTGATATGGACTGTATTGTCTTTGAGGGTTCAGAAGTGCAGTGCCATGTTGCTTTTTTTTCTAGCAGATTTTGCGCAGATAGAAATGCAGATTTTGATGCAAATTCACAAAATCTGCATAAAAAAAGCATTAAACAATGCACTCTAGGCACAGGGCCTTGCAAGCACATGGAGGTAACATTCACAGAAAGCATGGCACTGATGACAGCATGAAAAGCTGTGTCATCACAAAGATTAATAGAGTTTAAACTCAAAGGGTCACACAAGGGCTATCCTGCAAGTTTGAACTGCACTGCACTCCCTGTTGTTATCACTCCTCAAATGCGCTGTCTCATGATACAGGCAAGATATACCCACTAAATCTCGCGTGATATCGCAGCTCTCGCAAGACAGCTAGTATTATGAGTGCTGATGCCACTGAGTTTATCTCAGGTCACACAGCAGGATTCCTTGCTGCATGATACCCGCCATGTAATCTGAGAGAACCTCAGTGAAGTCACGGCTTGTCACACTGCCGGGAGCTGTGCAGTGCCTGCTGTCTCACCATATGGGGATGCAGTCACTGATCTTGCCCCCAATTTGCTGGGACTTTTTCAGGATTTACTTGGGTTTAATTTTTTTTTCTTTGCTTCTAATTATTTTTTCCATGCTTTTTTTTGGTTGGGTGGGCGGCTGGTATACTTAAAAAAATTGATTTTAATGTAAAAAAAATGGTGAAAGAGCAATATATTGGGATTAATTTTCAAATACAATATTTATTGGTGTGGTTATTTGTGTCCTTACTGACTTGGTTAGTAATATCGGGTAATTGACACCTTGGTATTACTAACTTCTAGGCTTCATGTCAGCTAACATTACCCAGCTGGCATCAACTCCAAATACCATTATCATGTTTGCCAATGAACCAGGGCAGTGAGAGAGCTGGGGAGAAGCACCAACAGAGGCCCATGTAATGGAGGAGCAACTCCTGGAGCAGCTGCGGCTTGATAATTTTTTTTAAAGATTTTAAAGATTACTCAAGTTTTCAGCTGTTCAACTGGATGGATGGATACATAGAAAGAATAGATGATTTATAGATAGATGGATGGATTGAAAGAATAGATAGATGTCAAAACAGCTCTATAATGTCCCACCCACCTATATATTCTAAGATTGCACCCTTTAGTGCCTTTCATGTTGCACAAAAGGGTCTTGTATTTAACTACAAAAAAATTAATGAAATAAAAAAACGATGTGGGGTAGCCCCTATTTTTCAACGCCAGTTAGGGTACCGCAGACAGGTGCAGCGTGCAGACCACAGCTGGTGGCTTAACCTTGGCTGGGAATCCAAAACAAGGTCACCCCAAGCTATTTTTTCCAAATTATTTATTTAGAAATAATAAAATAATAATAAAAAAATTGCTGGCATAGGGTCCCCGGTTTGGTTCAACAGTAAGCAGACAGCTGGGTTCTGATATTCTCAGGGTGGGAATTGCCATCTTTCACTGGCCTTCACAATCCTAAAAATAGCAGGCTGCAGCCACTCCAGAAATGACACCTCCATTACATGCACCAATCAATCCTGGCGCTTCACCCAGGCTCTGGTGCAGTGGAAGTCGGGTTAATAACAGATGAGTATTGTCAGCTGTCATCAACCTCTGAATTGTTAATGTTGAGGTATATATAATAGCCCCACATTACCAATCCAGTGATTAAATAGTTAAAAAATACAGACGCAGGTAAAATCCTTTATTACAAATAAAACACAAGTAGAAATTCCTTTATTATAAATAAAACACACAGGCAACCTGCTGTCACCCATCAATTAAGCCCAAACATACCCTCCGACGATAATCCACAGCGTTGTACTTTGAAAATCTGCAGCGCTGCTACATCCTGCTAGCAGACACAAGTTCATTCACCTGGAGCAGCAGGCTCACACTAACATATCGTTTGCCTGTTGTCATGGTGACATGAGAGAGTTCCTCTGAGGACTCTGCGTAGTCGTGCAAGCTCTGTCCTCAGATGAATTGTCTGACATCACTACTCAGCTCAGAAAGCCAGCTGGCCGCGTTGAAGCGCTACTCACGGTGGGCGGACACATCTCCATTCATCAAGATGTAGCAGAACTAAGATGGCTTGTCAAGGAACAACTCTTGCTGGTTGTGGATTACCATCGTACGGTAATAGAGGGGAAATAAAAAGGTGATAATGAGGGGTAATAAAGAGGGGAAACAGGAATGTCTGTTTTATTCCAAACAAATGATTTTCTCAGTTTTGTTTTTTTTACTATTTACATATAGATTGATAATGACCAGGTCTAACATAGAACTGTCATTATCAAACTAGGGCTTAGTGTCAACTGGCTAATACTCAGATGTCATTAACCCCTCATTAACTAGTCTACCACTGGCACCACAGCAACTGGTAAAGTGGAGTAACTGCCAATTTTGGCATCTCCCATGGAGATGCCATTTCTGTGGTGGCTGCGAGCTGCAATTTTTAGCATGGGGGCCCAGAAAGCTTGGGCCTCACCACGCTGATAATTCCAGGCTCCAGCTGCCTGAGTTACCTTGGATGGCAATCAAAAATATGGCAAAACCAATCACAGGCACTGGCAGAGTGGATGGGCAGGGCTAAGTCTGACTTTAACCAAACAATGAGGAGGACGCAGTGAGGTTAATGATCAGGCCCAGAAGCAGGGTAACAGCAATGTTGAAGCTTGGTAATTAAGAGTCTAAGAAGTTAATGGCTGTGCTAAAACAGCGGGGCTCCACTGAAAAACAGTTGGAGCTGTGCTTGGTAGCTTTAGGGCCCCTTTAAATGTGTATTCTAGGCCCTTGATTTACCCTCAAATTGATTTGAATGGGATTCACAAGTTGGCAAACTGTTTGCCAATTATTCAGCGAAGATTTGGCAATTCTGCCATCCAAACCCGAACTTCAAAAGGTTCGCTCAGCTCTACTTTTGAGCATTTTCTGACGAAGCCCCTTCTTTGTAAGCAGCTCACTGGAATTAGATAATGTACACACAGAGCTGTAATGTGGGCAGTGTTAGCTTACTCTGCTACATGTTACATCTAAAAACTCTGATAGTTTACTGGTAAAGCAGTGTGACACAAGTGATACATCATTGGAATCTGGGTCTATTTTCATACATGATGTTGCTCTCAGATGAGGTAGAAAAAGCTGGTGACAGATTCCTTTTAATTTTCATACAAGACGTAAAATAATAACAAACTCATTGTATTTGTAGTTTTAATACATTTATTTTATTTTCCTTGGCTGGGCATCACCTCAAAATCATTTTACCTTTTGGACCCAGTTTTCATATCCCTTTCTGGGTTTGACAATGAGTACTGCAGTCCACTAAGGCTGGTTTCACACTGAGGTCAGATCAGGTCAGGTCAGGTCAGGTTTTGTGTTTTAAAACCAGAAGAGGAACTTGCAGAGAAAAAGTATAATTGAAAGTTTGACACCTGTTCTAGGTTTTGGAGTCACTCCTGGTTTTGAAACACAAACGACCTGACCTGACCTGACCGCAGTGTGAAACCAGCCTAACTCTGCTTTCACCAGTGTTATGCTAGTGATTGCCAAACCCAGGTGAGCCTTTTTATCATTACACATTCACACTCTCACCTGCACGGATTCACACAGAGAGCACCACATTTCTTCGTTCTTTACATCCCTGTCCATTCACTCATTTAAGAACACACCCTTCTATTTCAGACCTTTGGCTAAGTAGTGTAATTTTTATAATTCTTCCTGGATGTCTAACCGGTATACACAAAGCTTAACCTTATTTGAGGTCACTTATGTGGTCACTTTGTTCATGTATTTGTTAAAATGACTATTCAGGATGTGTGATGCCCTTAAGGGTGGAAACACACTAGCGTGAAAAAAAACGGTCAGATTCTCATCCAGGAGAGTTGGACGAGTGACATCCACTTTTTGATCCGTGTGGCATCCGTGTGCAATCCGTTTTTTTTTCTCAGCAGCTATTTACTGTATAATCATTTACAAGAACATTTTACAGTTGTCTGAGCTACAAAATGATAATGTATCAGTGAAAAACACGGATGCCTTTCAGATGGTCTGTGTGCTGTCAGTGTGCTGTCCATGATTTTGTCAGATCCATTGACTTGCATTGGCGTGTCTCGGCCGTGACTCGCATACTATTGTAGCATGTTGTAACTTTTTCCTCATCCAGATTCTGGATGAGAAAAAAGCGTCTGACACACGCAAATCTGTTCTGAGTCTTTAAATAACATTGGTCCAAGTGCAAGGCGAGATTTTATCGCATTGCACTCGTCTGTTTTTCACGCCAGTGTGTCTGTACCCTAATGGTCCCTTTACACACGGCCACAGGAAGGTAGAAACCGGCAGGCATCGGACACAATTGTGCCTGTTGCCTTGAAAAGACCACGATGTGGCGGCGTGTAATTCAGGACTTTCCTTCCTGTGTCTTCCCTGAAGGAAGGAAAGTCCTGAATTACACGCCGCCACATCGTGGTCTTTTCAAGGCAACAGGCACAATTGTGTCCGATGCCTGCCGGTTTCTACCTTCCTGTGGCCGCGTGTAAAGGGACCATTTCTGTTCGCTCCCATAGGAGGGTTATGAAACAAAGAAAGGCTACTTTCACATCAGCATTTCTCGCCATTTGTGGCATATCCGGCTGTTTTGCCTGATTTGCCAGAAGCCTGAATACTTGCCGCAGGATTGCATTCGGCCTAATGCATTCCCTATGGAACTTGTGGACATGTGCCACATTTGTGGTTTTGTACTTGCAGCACTTGAGGTGAGTCAAAAGCTGCGTTTTTTTTACTTGCCGCAAGTGCATAACCACAAGTGCCGCACATGTCCGCAAGTCTCGTAGGGAATGCATTAGGCCAAGCGCAATCCTGCCGCAAGTGTTCTGGCTTCCGGCAGATCAGTCAAAACTGCCGGATCTGTCACAAATGCCAAGAAATGCAGACATGAAAGCAGCCTAAAGCAGCAGTCAACACTGGTGTAAAAGTGGAGGTGGAGGCAAGGTTGGTTTTTCCTTAAAGAGGATGTCCATTACAACCCCTTCTTAAATGATATTGTGCTCATAAAAAAACAAACAAACATATTCATCTCCTAGACCAGTACTGCTCCAACAATGTCACAGCCATCTTTCTAAAGGGCCCGTCACACAGGGACATATCGCCGGCGATGTTGCCGGCAACTGAGGGGCGTGGTCAGGTTGCGGCGACATCGCCGGCGAATTGCCGCGTGTGACAGGGCGATAATCAGGCGATGAATCGCCTGAGTCACATCGCCAGGTTTCCCAACAATGTTGGGAAATCTGGCGATGTTGCTCAGGCGATCATGCCTGATCGCCCTGTGAAACGCAGCAACCAGCAATGTTGCGGGCGATTCCGCCTATGTACAACATTGCGAGTTATCGCTCGCTGGGTTGCTGGGCAACCCAGCAAGCGATAGCCGCAGCAACTAGCCGGCGACATCGCCGGTAAGTTGCTCCGTCTGACAGCTCACCGGCGATGTTGTCAGGGATGCGCGCTCCCGCGATCCCCGGCAACATCGCCGGCGATATGTCCCTGTGTGACGGTACCTTTAGTGATGTAACAGCTAATCTGTGGCCACTGATGGGCTGCAGTCTTAACAGCTTTGTCTGATGGGCAGAAGACACAGTGCATACATTGCTGCAGTGCCGCTGGTCAGAGAGTTTTTTTGATTTGTTGCACTTTAGCATTTAAGAAAAGTTGTTCAGCAAGGAACAATACCTTTAAACTTTGGCAAGGTGAGGTAACCTATTTCTCATCCTTGAAGTGTCTTTTTGTGTCCAGCAGCTTTGTTGGAGGCCCTCCTCCTCTGAGGGAGAGGTGGACCCAATCATTTCTCACATTCGTGTTGTGTGGCACACTGTATATTATCCTGCACGTGGATGAAGCAAGTATTTTCTCAGGCATTCAAAAGGCAATTCATAGAATTTGGAGCTTTGTGAACACAAAGTAGGAATTTAGCTGCAATAAATCTATCAAAACAGAATTATAGCCATATTTAGCAATACCAATGCAAAATGCTGGTGGGGAGAAGGAAGGCACTTCAACAGTGTGAGTGAGCATCTGAGTGCCAATGACCACTATATGGTCAAAGTTCTTCAGTTTCTTCAATATAATCCTCCTTTGTGAAGTTTTTGCCATAAGTTGGTAAGTTGTATTCTACATTCAACAGGCAGTTATTCAGAAAAGATCATTACCTTTTTTAAGATTTTTGGATATATATTTTATTTGACAGTGTTTTAGAATATCATACAGTAAACAAGATTTATGTAAAAGTTAATTTAACCGTAGTGGTGCATTTCATAAAAATAGTTGCTCACTTACAGCCTTTCTGTGACTATTAATACATGGAATTATATTTATAGAGATACAGCTGTACAAGGTAAATCCACAGCTAACACTACACAGATTTATCATCTGGAATGGGGTTTAGGTGATGTGTTCTTCTCAGACATTATCTGGTATAGCTGTAGAAAACAATTACTTCATTGGTAATTGCAAAATGTTCTGCAACATAGACTTTATAATGATATTTTGTGTAGTGTTTCCTTTAGTTACCAACTTGGTCACGTATGGAAATGAGAAATTTCGGGACGTGCACGTACACTACAGAAGCATTTTACAAAACTGGATTAGGCAAGGTAGTGGTAACTGCCTAACATGAAAGCACAAGCAAGAGGTGGGCATGAACATCAGTAAAATGCTCTGTATTTGTGCTTTATCATTGAGGATGGTCATTTATCTTTAAAGCTGCAAATTCAATTGGCATCCAAATGCTCTTGTTTTTCATAGACTTACAAGATGGAACATTAAACATTTGATGCACCGCTTATTAAAACAGGACAAACTAGGAGATGTCCAAGAACAGGGACAGACTGGCAAGTCATACCAAAATTGCACATCTGATGAAAAGCATAGTCAGAAGTGAAATGAAATGCGCCCTCAACTCTACTCAAACATCCCTCTAAAATATATTTTGTACAATTCTTAGATATTTATGTATAATACTTTCATGAAAATAGGCTTCTCAATAAACTGCTCTTGGTTGCAATATAAATATAGCAAACCCTTTGAAAGTGCAGATGCGAATTTATAATTCTCCCCCAAAAGTAGATAATGGAATCCAGATATGTGGTATGGTGGAGTGTAAGGCAATAGGGGAAACCCTTTTCAGTTTTTTAACCTTTAGTAGTTGTAATTGGCAACCTGAATATATGACTTCACGTGTTTTATTAAATTTATTGTGCATTGGAAATGCACAATTTACAGAAGGCATACTTATAAATTTATACCCAAGGATCCCCTATGTTGATATCTAAAAAGTGACTTTGTGTAAATGGTATGGACTATACAAGGTGCTAGTATTGCTTACAATGCAGGGTCAGAAAATAAGTTAAGCTGCAGATTAGCATGCTATATAGCCTAAATGTCATTCTAGAACTCATACCCTTGAAACTAGGTCAGACTTGCTGGTAGACACTGGGAGATTTTGTGTCATCCACAATCTTTCCATATAGTTTTGCCCCGGATGAAGTCTTATCCAATCATGTGGTTTACTTTTACCTCTTTTTTTCGGGGATGATCACATCTTCTTCTTCCAGACCTATGAAAGCTAGCATGTACTGTTGATACAATACATGTACACTGAAACATGTACAAATGTACACATCGGACTCCAATTTAACTTTCTTTGAAATGTACAGAAATATGGTTATTCACAGAAAAATGGCATTTAAATGGAGCCACATCAGTCAGTAAACTAAGTGTCCAAGTTACCAGGCAGCGCACACACCTACCTACATATGTTGCATGATCAGGCGGGTTAATGAAGATAACGTTCCTACTGACACATTGTGGTCTGCAGATTCAAAGCTTCAGAGAAATATCTTAACCCCTGTCTAGATATGTTGATAGCAATATATTTACAATACCATTGTCGAATTACAAGGCATAATTCGTTTTCTCCTTCATCTTACTCAGTGCAGTTTGATTTAAGGCGATGTTCCAGTTTGTGATTGCTCTATGTTTGTCCTCTTATTTTGCTACAGACAACACTGGGGTGGATCCCACATCCTTCATTAAGTGAAAAAATATACTAAAGCTAAACTGCACTTTCTGCCTCTGGTTTACTCCTTGCTGTTTTGGTTCTTCCTTAGCTGGTAGGCCCAGAGATATAAGACCTGTGAGCTCCAGGTACTCATGTACAGTTGCTTCATTATACTGGTTAGACATTGTGCACAACCTTAAAGAAATACAAAATATATGCTCCTGGTCCCAGATGCACTTGTGTAGGTAAATACATGTGAAAATTAAAATAAATAAAAAGAAAATCAAAATTAAATTATTTAAGATAGACGCTAAGAATAATGTTCCAAGTCTACGTGAAACAAGTAAAGGGAACAGTCATATTTTCAGTTATCTGCTCATGGCTGAGGTGCCAGACTTCAGGGTGCTAGGTAGCTTATCAGAGCCAGGAATTTTCCATGGTCCCGGTGAGACAGTTGCTTTCCGAGGTGCAGTGCTAGTGCTGCGGGTGCTGCTAGCATGTAGATGACTTTCCTTTTGGGATTCACTGCATTTAGCTTCGCATCTCTCTCTTCTTGGTCCATGGCGCCTGCTCGAGAAGTGGAACTATTGCTACTGTACACCTTTGATACCCCACCTGAATCTGACCTGCTCTGCTCAAGAGCGGCCACTGATTTTTTCTCACTGGTTGCATCCTTATAAATGTCTTTTGTACAGAAGTTTCCTTCTCTGTTTACTTCAGTGGACCTGGAAATCAGAACTCCACTATCACTGACTGCAGAGTACCCGCACTCTCCCATGTCACCAACATTTTTCACTGTCATTTTCCCTGCAGAAATGGTCCTGACACTCTCTGATTTTTTCGGTTTGCCTTCTTGAAACTCATTTTTGAAACTCTCTTCTCGTCTTGACCTATCTACTTTCTTTGGGCTTGCTGACCTCTCCCTTGACTCTCCCAGCCTTTTCTTTTTATGACCATTTGCAGTGTGCTCCTTTGGTTTTCCCATATCTTGTTCCCTGTAGATATCCCATGCTGGCTCTGGGTGTATCTGGTGAGTAGGGTCAGAGGGCAAGGCTGAATGTGATGAAGATAATGGTGCAATCATGTCTTCAAGAGAAACGGCTACTTCCGGCCCTGGGGAGGTGGCAGAGGGTGAACTCCAGGAGTTTGGTTCGTCTGTGATAAAATAAAAAAATATGTTAATATGTGTAATAGTACAATTACATTTCCTTTACTGTACAAATATACAAAACTAAATTAACATACATCACAAAAAGCAACCATATCAAAACTAATTAAAAAAAAAATGGCACAACAGCACAAACATCCCTGGAACATTTTAATGACACTATACTCCAAATACTTTACAAAAAAAAATAACTCCAGTGAGTCTTGAGTTCAAGTGTATTCATAAGAAATTAGATCATAAGATGTTTAAATAGACGATATTTAGTGCAGATGAACTTGGTGTTGAAATGTCTATTATCACAAACATGGTAAAGGACCTTGAAATAGATTAAAAAATAAATAAATGAAAAATTCTCAGCAGTGGTGCTATGATTTTATTACTAAGTAATTATTGTACTTTCTCAGACAGAATAATATTATGGCCTTTTTGTTATGTATCACTAGGGTATCTTTTTGGAATATACAGTATATTACAGGGGCCTCAAACTTGGCTGGGTAGGTGGGCCGCACACAGAATAAAACTGATATCGGGGGACCACATTGCTTGTAGGACTAAGTGAAATTTATAGTAATACCAGAATTTTTTGCTCAATGTAGTAATGTCCAAATCCTGATCATCTTCTTTTAGTAATGTCCCCACCGTGGTTCCCTTCTTGTAGTAATGTCCCCATCTTGGTCCTTTTCTTGTGGTAATATCCCCATACTGGTCCCCATCTTTTAGTAATATCCCACATCCTGGTCCCAATATTGTAGTAATGTCCCCATCCCGATCCTCATCTTGTAGTAATGTCCCCATCCTGGTCCTCATATTGAAGTAATGTCCCCATCCTGGTCCTCATCATGTAGTAATGTTCTCACCCACAAAGCTCTTCACAATGCAGCTCCCCCCTACCTCTCCTCCCTCATCTCTGTCTATCACCCCACCCGCTCTCTACGTTCCTCAAATGACCTTCGACTAACATCTGCACTAATCTGATCCTCCCACTCCCGGCTCCAAGACTTTTCCAGAGCTGCACCAAACCTCTGGAATGCTTTACCCAAAGAAATCAGGACTATCCACAACTTGCATGGCTTCAGACGATCCCTAAAAACGCATCTTTTTAAGGTGGCCTATCATACTCCCTAATAAGTCCATTGTACTGTAGACAGTGAATGGGCTATCCCTCTGGACATTACTCTTCTACAAACTCCACCAAACCATAAAGGTCTACACAGACTGTATAATGACCATCCATGTAAGCTTAGCCCTATACCCCATTTCCTCAAGATGCCTGGACCACCAGTGCAATAAGCCCCGGCACCTTGCGCAACCCCTTTCCCGTTGTAGATTGTAAGCTCTTTTGAGCAGGGTCACCTTCATTTCTTTCTTTATTTATTGTAATTTTTTTTCACATTGATTGTATACCTATTGTTTTGTATCCAATTATTGTACTTTATTTGTTCTCTATTGTAATTACTTACTGTATTTTCTGTACTCTAACCCTACATTGTAAAGCGCTGCGGAATATGTTGGCGCTATATAAATAAAGTATTATTATTATTATTAATGTTCCCATCCTGGTCCCCATCTTGTAGTAATGTCCTCATCTTGTAGTAATGTCCCCATCCTGATCCCCTTCTTGTAGTAAGGTTCTCTCCATGGGCTTCATCTTGTATTAATGTCCCTATCCTGGTTCCCTTGTAGTAATGCCCCATCCTGGTCCCCATATTGTATTAATGTCCCCCACCCTGATCCCCTTCTTGTAGTAATGTCGCCATCCTGGTCCTCATGTAGTAATGTCCCAATCCTGGTCCCCATCTTGTAGTAATATCCCCATCTTGTAGTAATGTCCCCATCCTGATCCCCTTCTTGTAGTAAGGTTCTCTCCCTGGGTTTCATCTTGTAGTAATGTACCCATCCTGGTACTCATCATGTAGTAATGTCCCCATCCTGATCCCCTTCTTGTAGTAATGTTCTCTCCCTGGGCTTCATCTTGTAGTAATGTCCCTATCTTGGTCCCCTTGTAGTAATGCCCCATCCTAGTCCATATTGTATTAATGTACCCCAACCTGATCCCCTTTTTGTAGTAATGTTCCCTTCCTGGTCCTCATGTAGTAATGTCCCCAGCCTGGTTCCCTTCTTGTAATAATGCCCTCTTCGTGGTCCTCATATTGTAGTAATGCCCCATCCTGATCCCCTTTTGTAGAAATGTCCCCTTTCCTCTTCTTGTAGTAATGTTCCTCATCCTGCTCCCCTTCTTGTAGTAATGTCCCCATCCTGATCCCCATCTAGTAGTAATGCCCCTATCCTGGTCCTCATACTGTAGTAATGTCCGTTATACTGATCCCCTTTTTGTAGTAATGTCCCTCATCCTGGTCCTTTTTTGTAGAGATGTCCCTCATCCTGGTCCCCTTTTGTAGTAATGTCCCAAAACTGATCCTTTTTGTAGTAATGTCCCCATCCTGGTCCCCTTTTGTAATGATGTTCCCCATCCTGGACCCCTTTTATAGTAATGTCCACATCCTGGCCCCCATAGTGTAGTAATGTGCCCCATGCTGGTCCACTTTTGTACTGATGTCCCCAACCTGGTCTACCACCTTTATACGCACACACACATTCTCTCTTACACTGACACTCACTCTCACATACTCACATTCTCAGACTCACACACAAACACACACTCACATACACACTCTCACACACATACTCACACAAATTCTCTCTCACAAACACACACTCACACACTCTCACACTCACATTTTCACACTCTCACACACAAATACACACTCACAAACACACTCTCTCATACACACTCTCACACACACTCTCACACACTCACTCTCACACAATCACTCACTCTTACACACACATTCTCTCACACACACACATTCACTCATAAACTCTCTCTTGCACTGTCTCACAATCACACACATTCTCTCAACACACTCACACACATTCTGTCTCTCAAACACACACACATTCTCACACGCACACACTCACATTCTCACACAAACACACTCTTACATACACATATTATCTCACACACTCAAACACACATTCTTACATACTCTCTCACACACACACACACACACTCTCACATACATTCTCTCACACACACACACTCTCACATACACACTCACACATTCTCACACAATCACTCACATACTCACATATACACACTCACTCTCATAACATTCTCTCTCACATACACTCTAATGCACACACACTCACAAACTCTCACACTCACTCTCATACACACAAACTACCATTCTCACACACACAAACACACTCTTACATACACACATTCTCTCACACACTCACATGTACATTCTGACATATACACATTCACACACATTCTCTCACACACACAATCTCTCACACACATTCTCTCACAGTTACATTCTCACATACACACTCTCACACACACTCTCACATACACACACATATTCTCTCACACACACATTCTCACACACTCACTTTCACATACTCACATATACACACTCACTCTCACACACTCACTCTCACACACATTCTCTCTAATACACACACACACATTCTAACGCACACACATTCTCACACACGCACTCACATTCTCACACATAAAAACAGACTCTCACATACTCACATTCTCTCACACACTCTCACATATTCTCACATGCACACATTCACACACACAAACACAATCTCACATAGTCACATTTTCTCACACACACAATCTCACATACACACTCTCACACATTCTCTAACACACTCACTCTCACACACATTCTCACATACACACTCTCACACTCACTCTCACACACACTCTCACATGCACTCACATTCTCACATACACATTCTCACACTCACTCACACACACACTCACACTCACTCTCTCACACACAATTTTCAAACATGCCGGGGGCATAGTGCAGGAGGGAGCCGAACTCCCCGCTGTTTTATATCTTCTGGCTGTGGCACTGACAAGCTCTGCTGCTCAGTAACCTCAATGCATTCAAGCCACCAGCCAATTAGAGGCCTGCAGGTGATGTAATATGCTTATGGCAGCTACAGGCCTCTCATTGGCTGGTGGATTGCATTGATGTTACTGAGCGGCAGAGCCTTGTCCGTGCCACGGCCGGAATATATAACGCAGCGGGGAGTGCGGCTCCCTCCTGCACTGTAACCCCAGCATGTTTGTCCATGGTTCCGCAGGTTGCATAGTGAAGCCCCAGGTGCTGCATGTGGCCTGTGGGCCGCGTTTTTGAGACCCCTGGTATATTACAAAAAATACACTATTTCAAAGCCTTAATGTAGAGTGGAGTTGCATGCTCTTTTTACTGTACCCATCATCTCAACCATTATTATGATGTCTTATTGTACCTAAAATGGAAAAAGCAACTTTTCAATAGTAGTCTAATTTTGCAACCCTATTTACTGCCATGTGTGCCTTATAGACAATTGGTAGTTTAGCAGTGGCTAAAAAGGTTGTGATGCACAGGTAATGGTTTGTTACCTAAACAGTTCTGTCTATGAGCTGTAGAAAAAAACAATAGGACAGGTTTATCAAACCCTATTGCAAAGGTAATTCCTCATTTATTTTAGATACATCGGGACAATAGTTTTTGGGTTGAGTCCAACTGCAAAACTGTGAAAATACTAACATAAGTAAAATAAATAAACTCAGGGATAGTCTTATCTATATAGCACCACAGTGTTTTCTAGAAATTACTTATCACTGTGTCCATTGTGGCTCACAATCTAAATTCGCTATGTCTTTTGAAATGTGGGAGAAATCCAGAGTACATGGAAAAAACCCCACACAAACACACAAACTCCTTGCAGATGTCGTCTTTGGTGGGATTTAAACCCAGGACCCCAGCGCTGCAAAAGTGTTGCAAAAGTGCTAACCACTGAGAACCATTTCACTGTAGATTTCAGATCTATAAAAACTTAGGTATAATATCATGATGTTTGAGAGATTGAGTCATTATCATTCAGGTATTGCCCATTCTTTGAATTTTTCAAATGAATTAACAATAGTGACCCAGATACAGAGGACAAAAATACTGAAATAAAATTTTGAAACGCAAGTAAAAGAGCTAACTTGTAATATAGCTTTCCTAACTTCAGAAATGCATTAGGTTAATGATCCTACAAATACGCATAAAGATGTTTATGTGAGGCAAGTTATCAAATTGGAAAACACAAAGAGATAGAAAAAATAGAAAACAAATATGGATAAATTCTGAAAAAGGAAAAAACAATCAACAAACTAAGAACCAGACATAATGTTGAGTCCTGCATCGTTTCAGATATAATTTTGGTATTGCTCTAGAAATCAACCAACTATATTATTTTTAAACTCACTAGAAAGATAATTGAGTTAATTATGTGACTTGTAAATACGATTTGTAAATAATATGTAAATGCAAAACTAGTTATCTTTGTCACAGATTGATTTTCTGAGCCCTTATTATAAAACTTGACCGTGAAAAATAGAAAATGTCTAACAAGCCTGCTAAAGAGATACATTTGCTATATTGTAATTTTGTAAATATACCATAAATACTTGTTTTGCACAAATTGCAAGTGCAGCAAAGTGATAGTTTATGTTCTATTAGTTTACTTAGCTTTTAAAGAGTTTCTGTGGTCAGTTTAACATCAACAATATCCAAGCCCTATAGTATGAATCTACCGTCATAAGAAAAGCCCTCTTTGAATTCATGGTTTTATGTATCAAGTATCATCAGCAGCAGAGATGCCATTTAAACATAACTTTTAATAATGTAATAATAAAACTAGGGTAAATACAGGTTGTTAGAAACAGAAATAAACCCCCAAAACTACACATTATCAAATAAACAAAAAGTGCAATGTACTGAATAGGGCACTTAAAAATGGTTTTATCTCACCACTTCCCAAAGATGATTGATACAGTCCATAGAGCTGCACCAGGAAGACAAAGGTCAGAGATGTACACGCCTGACTACCCTGTTGTGCTCCGTGTGATAGCTTCCACCGTTACAAAAGGGCAGTACCCAAGTTGGTACTAGACTTTGTGTACCCCAGACACATAATTAAACATATACCTCCAACACGTTTCAGTCTCAATGAAGAGACATAATCACGGGAGTGTACATGCAAAGGAAAATGGGTGAAAAATACTTGCGTGCTAATTCCATCAAAGCAATATAGCAGATTGATAGAGGAGGATAGGTGCAATGGCAGAAAACCCTAACAAGGACTGTAATGTGTTACAGTGCCATTGGACAAGTGTGTGTGTGTGTGTGTGTGTGTGTGGTGTGTGTGTGTGTGGGCGTGGGGTGGAGAGGGAGAATTACGTAACAACACATAATTAAAAAGTAAAAAAAAAACACATCTTTAGAAGGTAAGTGCAACCTTGATAACAAGACATGATAAATTATACTGTGTCATTCATTCATCATCTAACAAAAAGTAGGCCAAAATACAAAAGCAGTGTGTGTATAAAATACAATAAGTACACATTAAAGGCTTCCATAGACATTAGGAGGGTAAATTGTAGCCAAGTGGTACTAATCTAATCCCCTTGATTGTACATCAGCAAGTGTGGCAAAATTGTTAAAAGCAGAAATTTTGACAGTTTGCTGATGTGATGTAATCAGCCTTGCTAACACAATGTCAAAGTGGGAAGACATCAGGAATGATCATAGATTTAAGGATATTAGGCCATTTTCAAGCAAACGGAAATCCATACGTATACAGTGAGGTATTACTCCTAAGTGGAAAACTTTCAAGACAGTTGACAATTTCCCATGAATGGATGTCCCACCACTTTAACCCTCAAATTCAAACTGGGCAATGCTTACAAAATATTGAAAAAACCCAAGAGATATTCTCAGAACTCAAAAAGTCTCCACATGTAAATATTCAAATTTATTACAGTATAATTAGAAAAAGACTAAACAAGTATCCTTGTTTGGAAGGCTTCCAGGAGAACACCTTTTCTTTCATAGAAAATAATTGGATGCCTCTAAATACCAAAGTATTCTAGTGTCAAATGTGAGGACATATATCCAGAATCTGATTCTGATCGAATACAACAGGACACTGGGCCTGGCCAAAACAAGGTCATATGACAGGACAAAGACCAAAGTATGATGGCAAATCTACTTTAGAATGGCTGAAAAAGAAAAGAATAAAAGTAATAGTGATAGCTCACAAATGAAGTGAAGTGACAAGACTTTGAGAGCGGAGTATAAATGAATATCCACAAACTCCAATAAACTTAAAAGTGAACTGGTCATGTGAAATAATTCTATTAACCTGCAGATGTGGATTTAATCTGCAAGTTTATTGCATTGCAACACCCTATGTGGCCCAGAATCACCCTGCATAAAGAAAACAAGTACACAAAAACCACAATACACAATACAAAACATAAATGTGAGGAATTGGTACGTATTTTGGACCAAAACATGTAAGCTCGTACGCCACGTCAAGGTTAGTGTTTAGGGACTCGTAAGCGTGGGGACCCTTGACACAGTTTATAAGGTTACGTGTTTTGGTCCAAAATACCTACCAATACCTCACATTTTATTCATATTTTAATTTTTTTTTGGTACTTTTTTTCTGTATTGCAGGTGCAGCGGACCATATAGGATGTTTGTTCTTGTTGCAGTGCATTGATATAGTGCCTAACAGCCCACCTAGATCTAATAGTATGGAGTAAGTAATAGGCTGGGCACAGTTTGCATCACACATGTATGACTGGTGCCCTATGGGAACGTCATTCTGTGTGCATAAAACCCCCAGAAATCACCCCCTCCAAGTGAAAGAGGTTGAGAGTGATTGGACCGCTGGCATTTTGCACCTATGTTGCTTTTTCCTATCTAACTAAGTCTTACTGCATCCTGATGAGTGCATTTTGTTACAGACCATATAACTTCTCTTAATGACCTTTAAAGGATAAGATATTTTCTATTTATTTGAATTTGATATGTAAAACCATAGAATTCAAAGAGGGTGTACTTAGCTTTTCTCATAACAAAGTTTGGTTTAGTGAAATCATGAGAGCGCTAGATGTTGTGACTGTGACTTTATCATGGGCATGTGAAAACAAGAAAGCACAAATGATATTACATTTAATTGCTATTGGGAGGGAGCATAAAATCTAAAAACAGATCTCAGCACAGTCATTTTTTATACAGGTTTTTTTTATATTATGGGGTATTGACAAATAGTTAATAATAATGCTGAAATTATCTTTCTGTGTGGTAAATAAATTCAAATGACACATGTCCACATTATCAGCCATCTCTCACCACATCAGTCAACAGAATCAAAGAAAGGAACTTTAGAAAAATTGTCACGATTGTGCTGAAACATTCTAGAAACAAAAAATCCATGTCCAAGTAAGGCTGAGCTCCCATGACCAGTAATCAATCGTTAGAACAGATCCTGGAGAGATGCACTGGATAAAAACTGTGCAGGATTCGTTTTTTTTAACATTGGAGTCTACGGAAAACAGATCTGTTTACTGATTGCTATTTTTTTCCATTTGTAATGGATCCAGTAAATAAAAATCGATCATTACAAACGAGAGGAAAAAACGGATGTCTAAATAGCAATCCATTAAGGGTTCCGTCCTCCATAGACTCCATTGTTAAAAATTGGATCCTGCCGAAATCTTTTACTTACCAAACAAGTGTTTTCCAATGGATCTCTGCAGGATATGTTCTATTGGATGATTACTGGACATGTGACCTTAGCCCAAGACTATTAATTCTAGATGAACTGAAATGCTGCAGTGCAAAATATTTATTCAGACGTCATATCTGTATTTCCACAATTAAGGTCATTTAGTGGCTAAATTGACTAATGCGCATGGATACTACAAAGTTTTATAAACTAAGATTGTTTAAATAAATGTATCATTTTTCATGTAATTACTGTAGATGATTAGGAGATATATTTTCTATTCTCTCCACTATTAACAGGAATGTGATTAACGATTTCTGGGAACAAGCAAAACAGGGAGTCATACAAGCAGGATGTGGCCATGGAGCTATAAATGAGTACATGGACATGAATAATGAGCTAGAAAACATTTATGGTGAAATTTGATATTTTGTGATTAGAATGTTTTAAGTATCAATGCTATGGCATTGTACATAAGCAATATATATAACCACTAGCTGTAAGCCCGATGCAAATGCATCGGGTGTCTAGAATCTTTTTATATTTGACTTGCGGCAGGTGCGGCGGCTGAGGTAGCGACTCGCAATGGCCTCGCGGCCATTGCTCGCGCTACACAGCGACTCGCAATGAATCCCCATTGAAAGTATAGTGGGACTTGCGGCAGGTGCGGCAGCTGAGGTAGCGACTCGCAATGGCCTCGCGGCCATTGCTCGCGCTACCTCAGCGGTAAATCGCTAAGTTTGTGGCCGAGCCTCTGGTTCTATTTTTGGCCAGCGACTCGCAATGGCCGCTTCGCGGCCATTGCTCGCGCGTGGTGACGTCACAGTGTGACATAGTCACGGCGTTTTCGGGGTCCGACACGATTTTGCCTACGGCAATTATATAGTAGATGGTCAAGTAAAATGCTGCCTGTAATCCTGATGTCAAGAATAGAAGGGCAGATTATTTTAAAAAAGGACTAATGCACAAATTATAATAATAATAAAAAACAACAAGTGACAAAACTTATTCTGACATGATAAATTAATATCTGATGTTATAAAACATTTGTCCCAAATATGGGTTAAGCAAAAACGACGGGAGTGAAATTTCCAAGTTGTAAGAATTAACATAAACATCACTGATAATTATGGAAGAAAAGTTTCACAAGGTAAATCTTCCTTGTTAGAACTGCTTTAAAGATGCATCAACGAACCCACAGATATTCGGGTTGGCCGGATCCAGAACAAACTTTGAAAAAAAAAAATTTTAGGTTCGGTATCGGACTTCACCTGAACCCCGAATCCTGTATAAGTCTATGGGGTCCCACACTTCTGTGCTTTAAAAGTTGTAGTAAGGGCTAGAGAGCTGCAACATGGGGATTAAAGCAGGACAATAAGGCTTTGTGCAGACACTGTGTTTTTGATGCATTTTTGGTGCAGATTTTCAAGAATCTCCATGGCTATCCATACCCCAGCAAAGTCTATGAGAATTCTAAAGTGTTGTACACCTGTTGCCTATTGTTTTCTTGCAGATTTGGCGCAGAAAAAATTGCAGAATGTCAATTTTTGGTGTGACTTTTGCAGTGCTTTTATTCAGTGATGTCAATGTAATCATGGAAAAATGCAGGTGTGTTCATACAGTGCATTTTTAATGCGGATTAGGTGTGTTTTTACAAATCCTGTGTGCGCATTCTGGTAATCTGGCATTGTGTTCAATAGTGTCGGATTATTGTCTTCAATGATGACAATTAATAAGGTAAAATGGCATCAATGGCTTCATTAATCAAGTAATTCAGCACCATTGAACTCAATGCTTAATTATCGGAATTAAGTTTTATGAGTTCTCCTGATGCGAGTTCACTGAGTTCAATCAGTTCACTGCAGGTGAGTTTACTTGAGGTCACAGCTGGAGTACTGTGGGAATCGCACAGCTGTGACCTCAGGTAAACTCAGTGACTTCGCCGCGCTCACTGCTGCGGCTCTGTCAGTGTGTTCCTGGGGTTGCAGTGATTGGTCATGTTTTGTAATGTACTATAGATTAAAATAAGACCCAGCGCTAACAGAAACACCTGAAAACCATAGTCCTTGATTAAGAGTAAATATTGAAAATAAAATAAAATAGAATAGTATTGGGGGATTTTTTGTAAAAGTTCCTCAGTTTATTTAATCCAATAAGACTAACAATGTACATACATATTAAAAGTATACATTAAACACAATAATTTAGGTTAAAAAAATTGACTGGGGACATATTTATAGTGTTTGGGCTTTTAAAACTATTTCTTTATATTGATTCTTTGATCAGCTGTCAAACGTATGTTCATATCCTAAAGAGTCTTGGGGCTTTTCATTGTCTGGATGTGATATGGTTATGAAAGCCTTCTGTGAGATCTTTCTGTATAAAAAAGGAAGGTATTTAGTTCTCAATCTTAACAAGGGTTAGGCAGACAAGGAGTTAAATTGGTGTACCTGCAAACAGTTAGATGTGATAATGACTGTAAACCTTCTGTGAGACCCTTCTGTATAAACAGAATGATAACAGTTACTTCTCAGTCTGATTATGGATTAGGCAGACACGAGGTTAAAGTATTTTACCTGCAATAAGTCTGAGAGAAAGGGGAACTGCTTCTTTGTACGCCTATGTCTTCAGTTAGCTGCCCTAAACAGACTTTTAAAAGGATTCTGCTGATCTGTGTCTCGTCAGGATTGCTAACATGTGGAAAGACAAATCAGTCAAGCACTTAAGCTGCAGTGGGCTTGTAAAAACTGTATATAAGAGCTCTACTTACTAAGATTCATGTCCTGCTGTCACGGACTCACGCCGTCCGAGGTCCTCTGGATTGACACCGTGGCCAGCGGCATGCAATCCGTCTCCTCCGTCTCGTGTGGCCGCGTCACCGGATGTTGACACCGGATGTGACGTATCGGCATACGTGGAGGCAATGCTTCCTCGCAGCGTCAATGTCAAAAGGGTGCTGCGTTGTGTCAGTCTGGGAGGTTTGCAATGGTGAAGCACAGGGTGGGCGTGTATGCCGATACGTCACATCCGGTGTCAACATCCGGTGACGCGGCCACACGAGACGGAGGAGACGGATTGCACGCCGCTGGCCACGGTGTCAATCCAGAGGACCTCGGACGGCGTGAGTCCGTGACAGCAGGACATGAATCTTAGTAAGTAGAGCTCTTATATACAGTTTTTACAAGCCCACTGCAGCTTAAGTGCTTGACTGATTTGTCTTTCCACATGTTAGCAATCCTGACGAGACACAGATCAGCAGAATCCTTTTAAAAGTCTGTTTAGGGCAGCTAGCTGAAGACATAGGCGTACAAAGAAGCAGTTCCCCTTTCTCTCAGACTTATTGCAGGTAAAATACTTTAACCTCGTGTCTGCCTAATCCATAATCAGACTGAGAAGTAACTGTTATCATTCTGTTTATACAGAAGGGTCTCACAGAAGGTTTACAGTCATTATCACATCTAACTGTTTGCAGGTACACCAATTTAACTCCTTGTCTGCCTAACCCTTGTTAAGATTGAGAACTAAATACCTTCCTTTTTTATACAGAAAGATCTCACAGAAGGCTTTCATAACCATATCACATCCAGACAATGAAAAGCCCCAAGACTCTTTAGGATATGAACATACGTTTGACAGCTGATCAAAGAATCAATATAAAGAAATAGTTTTAAAAGCCCAAACACTATAAATATGTCCCCAGTCAATTTTTTTAACCTAAATTATTGTGTTTAATGTATACTTTTAATATGTATGTACATTGTTAGTCTTATTGGATTAAATAAACTGAGGAACTTTTACAAAAAATCCCCCCATACTATTCTATTTTATTTTATTTTCAATATTTACTCTTAATCAAGGACTATGGTTTTCAGGTGTTTCTGTTAGCGCTGGGTCTTATTTTAATCTATAGTAAATTCATAGCCATTAGGGCACATGAGCACAGGTGCACCTAGGACCTTTCAGCAGCAACAACTGTTGGGATCAGTACCTCCTGATTCCCATACTCCCTTTAGGGAAGGCTTGCTCCATTGTGAAAATTTATCTCTTATGTTTTGTAATGTGACTGTGCACTGCAACCTCAGGTAGCAGAGCTGAGGACATCGTGTCTGTGGTATATGATTACCCAAGACTAGCAGGGGTATTTTGGGCGTTAATAAATGGAAGAAAAAGTTTTGGTTTTATTTTTTTAAATAAAATATTTACTCTTTGTTTTGTGTTTATCTTTTTTACATACACGATTAGTAATGTGGGGGTCTCATTGACACCTCTCCCATTGCTTATCCAGGGCTTTCTGGCAGCTGCGATTTTTTTTGACAAATCACAACTGTCATTAACCCATAATATTACCTCGATTGCCACTGCTCCAGGGAAAATGGCATGACCCGGCAGTGGGGCCAGGTTGCGGACCCAGAGCTAGGGGTGTGTCATGATGAATTGCCATGGCGCATGGTGGCCGGCATTTTCCAGGTTCCAGCAGACAATCGGTACTTGCCTCTACTGCCCATGATTTCAAGAAAATGGCCACAAAGTCGGTGCATGTGTAGATCTAGCTCTGAGCTCTCGGTGCCTTGTGTGACAGGGGCAATTTTATGACATTCTTGGAGAACTCCTAGGGTCTAAGGTTATGTCCAGACACATTGGTTTTTGGTATGGAAACCCCAATGCCACTGGATATCTGATATCATTTAGCAATTTCAGATATCCAGTGGCAATTGATGTTTCCTTTAATGAAGAATGACCCCACTATCTTTTTTCCCCTATACCACACCATACCATCAATTTTTGTGTTCCAACAGTCTTGGAGGGATCTATCCACTGTGGGTTAGTGTCAGACCAATAGCCCTGGTTTTGTTTGTTAACTTCACTATTCACAAAAAAGTTTGCCTCATCACTCATCTGAAGGCAATTGTCTATGGAGTGAAGGAAGAATGACCCCACTATCTTCTTTCTCCTATACCACACCATACCATCAATTTTTGTGTTCCAACAGTCTTGGAGGGATCTATCCACTGTGGGTTAGTGTCAGACCAATGGCGGTGGTTTTGTTTGTTAACTTCACCATTCACAAAAAAGTTTGCTTCATCACTCATCTGAAGGCAATTGTCTATGCTGTGAAGATACGAGATGTGCAGCATCTGAAAAAACGGATACTGGAAGCCTGTGCTAGCATTTCTTCTGCGGTGTTGCTATCAGTGTGTCAAGAGTGGGAGAACAGGGTTACATTGACGATCCAACACAATGGGCAGCACTTTGAACACATTTTATAAGTGGTCATAAACTTGTCAATAACTCATGAAAGAATAAAGTGACGTTAAAACCAAACACACCATTGTTTTTGTTATGAAATTCTCAATGCGTTTGATCTATCACATGACCCTCTATTCATTGAAAAAAAATTAAGTTGGATCTAAAATGCCCGCCATGGTCACCACCCATCTGGAAAAGTTTTCCCCCTCCCATATACTAATGTGCCACAAACAGGAAGTTAATATCACCAACCATTCCCATTTTATTTAGGTGCATCCATATAAATGGACTACCCTGTATATTGAATCAACCATAAAATGCAACCCGAAGGGGAGTTGTATTGGCAGCTAGTCAGTTATGTCTTAGCTTTTCTTAAAAAATAACAAATAAAAAAAATCTAAAAATGAAACGGCTGAAAATAATATAAAACGATATGAAAAGACTAAACACAGAAGAATAGCTTGATTTTTCTTTTTTTATAGATTCTTTCTATTTTAGGTGAATTACATTCATGTTTTTGCCTACTGAAATTAATAATGTGCTGTATAACTACTAACACTATGCTAAGGCTATGCTTTATTCTGCTGCTGCACACAATGTTCTGATGTTGTAGGTGTCTGATGATTCCTATTTGTGAACATATTGAAAGGTCACCCTTTCATGCCACCAAAGCACTTATGCCTTAGTGACAGTTCTAATGGAGCCTTGCTCCAGCACTAGCATATTTATTATGCAGTACAGATGTGTATGTAAAACACCTTTTAATACTCAATTTTGTCCTTGAATCATTTCTACTCATAGCGATGAAACATTTGGGATCTCAAATACAGCCTATCGAATTTTATGCCACAATATAATTTTCATTCGTTATATTCAACTGTTTTCAGTTCCAAAGAGTCAGATATTACTTAGCACTGCTGCCACATATACACAAAATAAAAATTTTAAACACAAGTTTGCCTGATGAGTTCTCTTCGATAAGTGGAAACTGGAAAAATAATTATTAGTGGACTCCTTTAAAGGTATATATGTTATCTACAGACAGCAAAGGTTGAAAGGCAGCTCTTCTATGCAGATCATCATTATCAATGGAAAAGAGAAGCTGACAAAGATAACAAATATAAAGAGTTTTCCAGTTTTCTGTACACTTAATCACCATTAAATTTTTTTCATTTCTTAGCTATGTGAGCAAAGCTAGCGTGATACTGTTTTCTAGCCTCTTGATCAAAACAGAAATGATCAAATAAACAATAGCCAACAAGGATCTACAAGGCAGTGAGGAATTGAGTTTCTTGGCTAGCGCACCATATGTCTCGCCAACTGACCGTGGTTTAAATCCTGCCTTGCTTAAAGGGGAGATCCAAAAAGCCAAAGCAATTTTCATCTAAATGTGTTTAGTGCCATAATCTGAACTAACTTCTCATATATATTAAAAAATCCCTCTTTCCCTAACCTCAATCTCTAACAGCTATTGTATTTTTTTTTTATCTACTTTCTCTCAGATTATGCACTGAGAATTCAAGTGCATACTGAGATAGTTAAAGTGTCATCAAGAAGAAGAGGTTACTGCAGTCACTGTCGCAGCCTCTGCCTCCTTCCTGACTTGAATCCTCTGCCTCCTTCCTGATTTGAATCATCATCAATGATGCTCGGATTCAGGGGCAGGACTAGTCCTTGTGCGCTGTGGATGGTGAGATGTGCACTCTCTGTTGTTGGATCAGATCAACAATTATGAGCCGGCAACGCAGCAGAGCACACAGTACGTATTGTCAAAATACCCAGTGTGCAGAGACCAGTGCTGCACCCGCAAGTGGCGACACTGGTCTCTGTCTGGTGCGAAGTCTGACAATGCACACTGGCAAGTGCGCTCTTGTCTATTCATGCCTTGTTACTGCTAATCTGAGCTGGCAACAGAGAGCATACTGCCATTGAGCTCATTGCACAATGACTAGTCCACACTCTGAAACAAGTATGACTGATGATGCTGTGTATCAGTGAGTTGGTGAAACTTGGTGGCTAGTGTAATTTAAAATTTACCTTTGTAATAGTATTAGATTTTAGCAATCTACGCAACATATTAAGAATTTATGTTTTTCTGTTCTGTAGTGATTGTTAGATTAGATAGTGTGTTTTTATAAAAAATAATTCATTACAAACATGTAAAACAGCCAGTAACAAAAGGTTATAATATAATGTATTTTTAATGTATTACAAAGAAATAAAATGTGTAGACTATACTGCAGAACAAATAGAATCCTAAGAATTTTCTAGAGCATTGTGCATAAAGAAGAGAGATGTTTGGATTTGCCGGTCCAGTTGGACTTTAAAAAAAAAAAAAGTCCATGTTTGAAACTAGACTTGACCCAAACCCCAAATAAATCTACTTTAGTGTTGGAAAATGGTGGCAGTAAGGGCTAGGGAACTGTAAAGGGAAGCAAAATAAGGATTAAAGCAGAAGAATCATATTTACAAGTCTTGGTATTGCAGTCATACTATTTTGGGGTTTACTCATTAAGCCTCATGCATATTCACTGCATCCCCCCAGCCATCCTCTGTGACCGCATCTGTGATTGATTGTTGCAGTCACACTGTGCCCCCACTCTCTGTGTCGGTGTCTGTGATCGGTAGCATACACATTTGTGTATGGCAAGCAAGCTGCCGACATATTAATGTAAAAATAAATAATTGAAAAAACAGCATGGAGCCCCCTGTATATTGATACACAGCTCAGATAAAGCACATGACTGTGAGCTGTAGCCTCCATCTGTGTGCATCATGTTAGTTGTTATCAAAATAAGGGGGACCCCATGCAGGTTTTTTTTTTCTTAAACTTAGTTAAATAAATTATTTTAAAAAAATTGTGTGGGGCCGCCTCCAATGTTGTTACTCAGCCAAGATAAAGCACACAGCTGTGGGTGGTATTCTCACCCTGGGGAAGCCCATAGTTTTTGGGTCCCCCAGACTAAGAATAGCAGCCAGCATCTGCCCCAGAAATGGCGCCTCCATTAGATGTGCCATTTGTGGCGCTTTACCCAGATCTTCCCAGTTTCCCTGGTGCTGTGGCAAACAGGGTAATATAAGGGTTGAATGACAGCTGTGAGTTGACAGCTAACAAGCCCTGGATAGATGATGTACAGGTCTCTATGAGACCTCTACATTACCAATCCTGTAATTACGGTAAATAGTTAAACACAGACACAGAGACAAATCCTTTATTTGAAATAAAAACCACAGACACACTCTTTTATCCATTTTATTAACCCCAAACATACTCTTGCAGCTTTGATGGTAATCTACAACCGAGGTCCCTCGATGCTCTTCGGCTCTGCTAGATTCAGACTTTGCACTGAGTGGTGTCATTAAAATGACCACTCAGGCCGATCATTGGCACAGAAGAACTTTTCAAACAGCCGTGGCTGTGAGAGCGGTGATGTAACCTGAGTTCACCAGAGGTCTCAGTACCACAGCTGTAACCTCAGGTGAACTCAGGTAACCTCACCATTCTCACAGTAGCATCTGTCAGAGCAGTCATTCTGTGCCAGTGCTCGCACTAAGTAGTCACTTTATGGACACTGCTCAGCGCGAGGTCTAAATGTAGCAGAATTGAGTTCGTCAAGGGAACTTGTGGATTACTGTAGGAGCTGCAAGGGTATGTTTGGGGTAAAAAATGGGTGATTTTTATTTCAAATAAAGGATTTTTCTCTGTCTGTGTTTTTAAACTGTTTACTTGCAGGATTGGTAATGTGGGGGTGTCAGAGACCTGTAAATCACCAATCTAGGGCTTAATGCTAGCTGTCAACTCACAGCTGTCATTAACCCCTTATATTTCCCCGATTGCCACCACACCAGGGCAATCAGGGAAAGCTAGGTAATGCAGCAGGAATTATGCCTCTAATGGATACGCCTTTTTAGAGGAGGCTGAAGGCTGCTAGTCTTACCCTGGGGGGACCCAATAACTATTGACATCCCAGGGTGAAAATACCAACCCCCAGCCATGTAATTTATCTTGGCTGAGTATCATAATGGGGTGGACCCCTCATCATTTTTTTAAATTATTTATTTAAATAATTAAAAAAAACAATGTGAGGTCCCATTTATTGTGATACCCAGTCAACATAATGCACACTGCTGGGGGCTGCAGCTCGCAGCCATGTGCTTAATATGCATTATGTATCAATATATGGGGGACTCCTGCCAATTTTTTAAATTATTTATTTATTTTTACATTAGTATGACAACAGCTTACTTGCCATGCACAAATGTGTATGGCAACCACTCACAGACATCAGCAAAAAGGTTATGCGTGCAGTCTGACTACAACAACCAATCACAGACGCTGTCACAGAGGGTGGAAACGGGGATGCAGTGAATATGCATGAGGCTTAATGAGTGGACCCAGAAGTAATGTGACTGCAGTGTGGTGTCTGGCAAGTATGATTTTCCTGCTGTAATCACCCCAGTCCCTTAGCCAAACCTGAACAGTAAGACAAACTTCTCAGGGAAGTTTGTGTTTCGGGTCCATGCATGGACAATAGGTATGGGCCCTGAACTTTACAGTTTTGGTTCACCCATCACTAATGAATAACGTTTTGCATCTGTCTGCAGCATTGATAAAAAGTCAGCAGTGCTACATGTAATCCAGTGTAGAGAGCAACTTCTCATTTAGCATAGATCAAAAAAGTAATTTTCACTTTTACCACAAAGCAGATGCCCTTTCTTGGGTTACTATGGTTACTATTTGACTACTTTACTGTACAGTAATTTAATATGATCCATTCATTCACTAAGATGCACTGCTTTAAAAGAATGGTGACAGCTGATACATGCTGCTCAATCCACAGGCAGCATATATCATACCTTGGCAGTTTCATCTCAGTCATAAATGTGTGACTTTGGAATGGTGCGGCATTTCAGAAATAAACACTTTAATAAATAACCTCTTCGTTAAAGATCTGTGAACTTCTTGTTGCACAGTATGTTAGGTTATGGACAGTTTTCTATAGCACAAAATTATGTAATACCCTGAAACACTTACACAAAGCACTTATAGTTTTTCACATTTAATTATATTATTATAACATGCAGTACAACTTAATAATTCTATCTTGTGTAAAACCTAGAGGAAATACCAAAACTTATCACGTTTACAGTTCATCTGGCACAATATCACTGTATTCCTTCTCATGGATATACACGGTACAATACTTGGGTCTAACACTCTATCCATTAGCTGCTAGAAAAGATGAAAACCAGGTTCATTGTTGCCTTTAAAGAGGTCCTTTCATTTGATTTCTTGATTTTTTAAAATTTAAACTCCTCCTTTATATTGTGCTGCTCCACCGATACTGGAACAGTGTTTCCTGTTCTTCTGTGCCCCTATGATCCAAAGTCTTGTCCCCTTGTAATAGGGATGCAAATGTTCCCATCAACCAACAAGGCATATACCACAAAACGTCTCTGTGAGCCCAGACATGTTTTGATTGGCAAGCATCAGATTAGAAAAAAGCAAACGCCCATAGAAGTATACGGCTGGTTGGTTATAAAGAATATTTTTATCTTCATTTCTGAAGAGCATAACTTTGGAATGGAAGGACACAAAAGAAAAAGAAAAATATTTCCAGAATCAATGTAGCGGCATAAATTGGAGGAGCAACTAAAGTATGCATTAAAAATCCAGTGAATGGTCCTCTTCAAGGAACCTACAGATGTAGGAGAGAAAAATACATATTAAACTTACCAATTGAACAAATCTTCTGAAAGCTGAGACCAATATAAAAAGCTTGGATGCCTGCATGTGGCAAAGAGGACAATCAATAATAGAAGCCATTGAGAAAGCGCTGGGTGATATGATGGAGACAGACTTAGTAGGCTGATGATTTTGTTTGGTCTGAATTACCTCTGAGTCTATGAAAGTTAGAAGTGCCAACTGATGGGAAAGGCCCCAGAGGTTGCAGTAGCACCAAAGCCATAAAAAGGTTAGAATCTTAGTGGGCAATGCAGAGTAAAAAAATGCAGGGATGCCAATACTCAGATGCTTCATCTTTTCCAAAGTTAAACATTCCTACAATATTTGAGGTTATGTATTATACAATCTACTGATTAATTTTTTCAAGTTTTACACGTACATAGCATTAGATTGTAATTGAGACAGATCAAATTGCTACCATAAAATTAAAATACTTAATGCAACTTAGTAGAAAAACTAAATACAGATAAAAGGGAAGTTTTATTATGATAGATTCCAACAGATTCCACTCAATTACACTACATAAAGAAAAGGAGATCCTGCTCCATTTCTCTGTAGCGCACTCTCAGAAGAAAGAGCAACATGTAGGACATTAAACAGGAGTATTGAGCTGTATGGCTGGGAATCCAGCACTGTAACTGCTTCCTAGATCCCCTTCTCTTCCCTCTCCTCTCTCTTTACACTTTTAAAACCTGCAACCTATTACCATAGCAAAGCTGATACATTTGTTTCCTCTTGAAAAACAGAATTTAGCAGAACTGAGTGGGGAAAAAGTAATTAATAAACTAAGAGGCATTTGTTTTCTATTGGGATATGGTACAAAGCTTCTTATAATCACTTGTACGACTGATTTTTTCAAATTGTCACAAAAGCTAAAATGCATTGCTGAATCCCTGTAATGGATCCCACAAATACTAAATAATCAAAAATATTAAAAAGATCAGTCAAAAGTATGTTTGGTCTTGTATCTGTTGAGTCATGGAAATGTGATGTCTAACGCCCCTTTTCACGTCAGCGTTTTTTGCTGATCGCGGCAGATGCGGCAGATTTACCGCATCTGCCGCCTAACTGTCACACTTGCGGTTCACCTGCAGCAAGCCCAAGCAATGTCAATGGGCCTTGCGGCAGGTGCGGCAAGTGCACTATAGTTGCAGTTTCGGCACTTGCGGCAGCTGCGGCCGTGAAAAAAAACGCTGCTTACCGCGTTTTTTTCACGGCCGCAGCTGCCACACGTGCCGAAACCGCAACTATGCCGCAAGCCCCATAGAATATTGCATGGGGCTTGCAGCAGGTGAACCGCAAGTGTGATGGTTAGGCGGCGGATGCGGTAAATCTGCCGCATCTGCCGCGATAGTTTTTTGACCATCATCAGCACTAAGTAGTGGCAGACTGAGGAAAATACCATCTAGGAAAGTAGAACGTGGTTAGCCAATAAATCTAGAAGATCCATAAAATTGGACTTATAGTAATAGTGCGCCTTTACAGTAAAAACATAATTAGAAGATGAATATATACACATCTATATTGCATAGTAAGTGCAAAAAAAATATACATTCATGAGCTTTGTATATACAGTATCTGAGTATGGGCATCCATAATAATTTTGTTTATGTCTTTCTCATGTATTGTTCTTTACTTTGGAGATGAGGAACTATAGTTGGATATTTTACAAATCATGTCCTCCAGAATGCTGTTATTGGCTTCATAAGTAACAGAATTGTACCTGAATAAAATAGTACAGAATGCTGAAACACTAAATAGGCAACAAACGCCATGATTAACACAAAGAGGGAATTCAAACTGCCAACAGCATGGTTGTTTGTTGCCCTGAAGCAATATGGCATGGACAGGGTGCTAGAGTGCATGTGAAGCTACATTGCAGTGCCATGTTATCATGCAAAGTGCAGTGTGCTTCATACTCAACATGCCAGGAGAATGTGACTCCGTGAAAACAGTGCTACTTCACTGTTTTTCTCACATGTTCTGTACATACATAGCTTTGTCATTTTAATAACTGGGTTGAATATATCAGCATGCAGCTCTTCCTTGATGCATAATGTGGATCATCGAAATATAAATTTGAACTTCTATTTCCTAATTTGGATGCAAAGGCAGACAAAAAAAGTTTTTTGTGCTATGACACTTCTTTATACCAATTTTAATTATTTTATTGTTTAGCCATATTTCTGTTTATTCAGTAGTTTTAGAAATAATGAAAGATTTTCTAAGAAAAAGATTTTTTCAGATCTAAAATAAGTAAAAAAAAATAAAGCTGCCAATATACTTACCATACTAGTTTTCAATAATACCTGCAGACAACCCATTTAGACATGCAAATCTAATAATACATTAGAACAAAAATATAAGCCCTTCACAGTATATGATGTAGCTATTTATAATTAAATGTGGCATAAATATGACCATTTATTCAGAAATTCAGAAAAAAGCCATACTTATGGTAGAGCGACCAAACACCCAGAAGTCTAATCAGTTGCTTCCTAAGCAGGAAGGAAAGGACAGAAAATATACACATTACCTAAGGTATAGGTGATGAATGCCTGTCCTGTTGTTCAGACACAAAGTTCGCATCAGCACATGGGGTCTGAGTCTCCTGTATTTTTTATGGTACAACTATAGTGGTGATAGAGTGTGCACATTACAGCTTCATTCAATTTCTACTAGACTACCGGATACGGCTAAGTACAGCACATGTCAACTCTGCCTCCCTAATTAAAACACTTGCCCACTTTCTCTTGCAAGTGCCATTTGACCAGTACGTCAGTCCAAAAACTGGTTGCTGATTGAGGAGCATGTGACCAGACCAGTCCATCAGACTCCTCTGATCCTAAAACACCTTACATGAGAAAATGTTTTTTTTTCTATTAGGGAGGTTGATTGATTGATGTAATCCTAAGCTTCCCATTAGTGGTCATTTTTTATACAGAAATGCTGTTCAATTTGTAATAAAAGCAATACTAACAAGAAAAAGTGGACAACCCATTTAAACCTCATCCCATGGCGGTTATGTAATAAAGGATAGGGGCATGATGAGCAATATTCTAGAGATCATTAGGTGTTTTAGTGGAGGGGCACATAGAAATTGAACATAATTATCCACTGTGTGATAACCCCTATTAAGTGTTCTCATATACACAATTCTACTAGGAAAATTATGGTTACATTTTATTTTTAAGCAATGTGCTTGACAATGTGATGAAAAGCAAAGGATTTCATAGAAAGCAGGAAATTGAGCTAATGCAGAACTGCTATTACTTAATATTTTCGTAACAGGCTTTTAAAAGATCGTGTCATTATCATACCATACTCTCATTCTTCACATCAATACCTATTCTACAACTTCATTTTTCCATATAATTATATATATATATTTTTTTTTTTAAACCATTTCGTTTTTATTGCATATATAAAGGCAATAACAGGGAACGCAACAAACAACAGTGTTAGTAACCTAACTCAAACAGTAGAAAACACCAATAAAGGTGCCCTCAAATGGGGAGGTAAAAGGGGGAGCAGAGGAGGGGAACAAGAAGGTAGGGGCGGGGGGTAAAGTAGGATAAGCAGTATTACCAATAGTCATATCAAGTCCATATAATTATATTGATCATAAGTAGTGTTGAGCGAGTACTAAGATATAGCTCTAACCTAATAGTTTGAACTGTTTCAGTATTCAGGTCCAAGTGAGTTCCCCATTGATTTGCTACTCGTTCAAAGTATCGGTTAAAGCTATCCAAAGCCAAATATCTTACTACTCGCTCATCACTGATCATAAATCAACCTTACATTGGTTGTATATGAGAAGTATGAACTATGTAAATTCAGTAGTGGTATATAAACATAAAAATCAATTTCTATACATAATTCTATACATTCTGATCTGGCTGTATGAGAGGATAAGACGAGGTCTGGGGAACAGCTGTCCTCCTTGCGGAGAGTATTCTACCAGCCGGCAGTGAAGAGATTTAAAGCCGCAATGCTCCTCTGGGAAATTGCATATGCAAATTGTCACTTCAGTGAGGAAGTAGACAAACTCTAATGGTACCTTTACATGCCGCTACCGAAAGGTAGAAACCGGCAGGTGTTGGAGACAATTGTACCTTTTACCTTCAAAACACCGCGAAGTGGCGCGTGTAATTCAGGTTGTACCTTTATGTCTCTTTGGATACTTGTCTTTCAGCCGTGCTGAAAAACAAGCAGGTATAACCCCTATGGTAGCGGCGTGTAATCGGGGCACAGGTACAGTATTTGAGGTACCTGGGGCGCGCTTGAGCGTCATGTATACCACGCCCCATCAGCTATCATTGGTGGAGACTACTGTGTACACATTGGCTGTCCCTGCACAGGGTGGCATATTTAACGAGCTGACCAGTCACAATACACATTTGCTATAGCGTCATATATTAGGCAGCCTCCCTGCGCTGGCTGGCCAAACATGATGTTATTGCATTGTCCAATCACCGTACGAGTGTCGCGTAATACACAACTCTGTCACGCTTATGTAGTTACGGCGCACAATATGTACGCCCAGATTCCCTTGTGGTAGCGGCGTCTAAATCAGGGAAGGTGATCCACAGAAGGTAACCTGCGGCATCCGTCGGCACTTCCGGGTAATGAAAATACCTTCTGTGGAGCACCTTGTGGCGGCGTGTAATTGCGGCATCAGGTACCGTTAGGAACCGTTGAAAACGCGCACGTGCACGTGCGGTGCCTACCTACGCACGTGCACGTGCGGTGCCTTCGGTAGTGGCGTGTAAAGGTACCATAATGCCACCTAATAAAGGTAGCAATCCTAAAAGTCATAATTGACTCTTTAATAAGCCCTTTAATAGCTGTTCCCCAGACCTCGTCTCAGCCTCTCACAGCCAGATCAGAATTCCCTCACACTGTACTGATGAGGGGCAATCACCCTGAAACACAGCATCTGCAGTTTGGGATTCTGATCTTCATTAAATCCTAAATCATATTAAAAGGTTTATTAAATAGTCAATTATGACTTTTAGGATTGCTACCTTTATTAGGTGGCATTATAATTTGTCTGCTTCCTCACTGAAGTGACAATTGGCATTTGCAATTTCTCAGAGGAGCATTGGGGCTTTAAGACTCCTCACTGCCGACTGGCAGAATACTCTCCACATGGAGGATAGCTGTTCCCCCAGATCATCTACATAATGTAAACATTTATTTCAAATTAATTTTTGCTTTTTACCTAAGAACATGGCAAAGTTTTAAATTTTCATTAATCTCTAACTGAAAATCTCTAATCAAATTGTCTTGAATTGTTAATTGGCAATACACCATCTTTTATTAGACTATTTCTAATGAATGTTTATTTTTCCAGGGAATTCTATATCAGTAACAGCTAGCTGCTTTAAAATTTATACTGTATACTGTACATGACAGTTCACATAAAAATAGTATGTGTTAGGCGGCCGTCACACGCTGAGATATCGTGCAAGATATCGCTTGAAAGCGGCAGATTAAACATCGCGTAAGCGATGTCTGTGCGTGTGACGGCCAGATACGACGAGCGATATCTGATCAAATCTCTAAATCGTGATCTGAGGTTCGGTTCTCAGATCTGACGATATCGGCCAATTAAATACGCACAATCGACACGTGTAAATTCCCGACATCACACGAAACGTGTGATTTAAGCGATGGCAAAATCCATCACGTAGGCGTGTCAGGAGTTTCCTATTGCCTGACCTCCTCAGTGGTGATTCGTGCAACGAAATGGTTTCGGATTGGCTGCTTCACCACTAGCTCGCATTGGTGGAAGATGATGCGTTGCCATTGGCTGCCCTCACAGGGCGCCATTTTGAAAGCGCTGTCTTCAGCACCACACATAGGCGTCGGCTGCACAATATCTCCGAACTGTGCACCCAATTGCGTCAACTTGATAATCGATTCTGCGTGGTCCCCGACCCTGCTATATAGTGTCCACCTTGTCATATACCCACACAATGTTGGCGGGCGCGGCACACATAACGCGGCTGTACGTTTTGCCCATTGCAATTTAGTTATGTGCTACAGCACACATATACATTACGATCAATATCACAGGACATTGTGGGGATGAGGCCGCCATGTTTCAAAGGACATCTGACCCAATGAGGACGCAGTACTGAGCACCAATGGTGTAGTGAGGGGCGCAGCTTGGAGCCCATGTACCACGCCTATCGGCTCCAATTACGCCCACATTTGCTCCCACATCGTTTAGGAGATTTCTGTGTGACTTTAGCTGAACGATGTCCACTGCTGATAACTGCATCTCTCAGACGATCGCTGGATGGGTGGATCGGGGAATCGTCTGAGCGATGTCTGTGGGTGTAGCGTCGTGATGAGCGATTTTGCGCGTTGTTCGGACGATATGCAAATTTAACATCGTCTACGATATCTTTAGCGATATCTCAGCGTGTGACGGCCGCCTTAACAAGATGAAAAGTCTGGTAAAGCAATAAAGTATTCAATCTTCTTCCTCCAGTGACTTTCCTAAACTGATATTAATTTGTAATGAACCAGCTTATAGCAGTGAATACAAAATACACTAATATAGAGGAGAAAAGCTGTGCTTGTTGGTGGTGTGCAAGATGGCATCTTATAATATAGATCCATTTAAATGTGGCTCAACCTTCCCCCCCCAAAAATGAATAAAATAATAAATATATATATTTCTGATTTCTTATTCTTTTGCATGTTTGTCACATTCCAAATTTCAAATCACCAAATAAATTTAAATATTAGACAAAGATAACACAAGTGAGCACAAAATACAGTTTTTAAGTGAAGGTCTTTATTATTAAGGAAATCCAAATCCACAGGGCCCTGTGTGTAAAAGTGATTTTCCCCCTTTAAACATAAATTAACTGTGGTTTATCACATCTTTGGGAAACTGAGTTCAATTTCCCTAGCCACACACAGGCCTGATTATTGCTACACCTGTTCTCAATCAAGAAATCACTTAAACAGGACTTGCTTGACAATGTTAAATAGACCAAAAGCTAGACATCATACCGCAAGCTAATGAAATTTAGGAACAAATGAGAAAAAAAGTAATTGAGATCTATCAGTGTGGAAAAGGTTATAAAGCCATTTCTCAAGCTTTGGGAATCCAGCAAACCACAGTGAGTGCCATTATCTACAAATTACAAAAATGTAGAACAGTAGTGAGCCTTCCCAGGAATGGACTGCTGACCAAAATTTCCCCCAAGAGCAAAGCAATGATTCATCCAAGAGGTCACAAATGACCCCACAACAACATCCAAAGAACTGCAGCCTTTCTTGCCTTAATTTAATTTAGTGTTCATGACTCCATCATAAAAATGAGACTGGGCAAAAATGGCCTGCATGGAAGAGTTCTAAGAGGAAAACCAATGCGGAGTCAAGAAAGCATAAAGGCTCATCTCAGTTTTGCCAGAAAACATCAAGTAAAGGCCAAATGCAGTTTATAAATAAAGGTCTTTATTATTAAGGGAAAAAGAAATTCAAACCTACAGGGCCTTGTGTAAAAAAGTGATTGCCCCCTAAACCTATTAACTGGTTGGGCCACCTTTAGCAGCAACAACTGCAATCAAGCATTTGCAATAACTGGCAATAAGTCTTTTAAAACAATCTGGAGGAATTTTCACCCACTTTTCTTTGCAGAATTGTAATTCAGCCACACTGGAGGGTTTCTGAGCATGGACCACCTTTTTAAGGTCACACAGCAGCATCTAAATCGGATTAAGGTGAGGACTCTGTCTAGGCCAGTGTTTCTCAACTCCAGTCCTCAGGACCCACCAACAGGTCATGTTTTCAGGATTTCCTTAGTATTGCACAGGTGATAGTTTAATCACCTGCACTGGGGATAATTCAAACCCCTGTGCAATACTAAGGAAATCCTGAAAACACGACGTGTTGGTGGGTCCTGAGGACTGGAGTTGAGAAACACTGGTCTAGGCCATTCCAATGTCTTAATTTTGTTTTTCTTAAGCCATTTAGAGGTGGACTTGCTGGTGTGGTTTGAATCATTGTCCTGCTGCATAACACAAATGCGCTTCAGCTTGAGGTCACAAGTAGATGGATGGATATTATTCTTCAGGATTTTTTGGCAGATAGCAGAATTCATGGTTCCATTTAGTACAGCAAGTTTTCCAGCTCCTGAAACAGCAAAACGGCCCTAGACCGTCATACTAGCACCATGATATTTTACTGTTGCTATGCTTCTTTTCTGAAACGCTGTTACTTCTATGCCAGATGTAATAGGACATACACCTTCTAAAATGTTTAACTTTTGTCTTGTTAGTCCACAGAGTATTCTCCCAAAAGTGTTGGGTATCATCAAGATGTTTTCTGGTAAAAGCTGAGATGAGCCTTTGTGTTCCATTTGCTCAACATTGGTTTTTGTCTTGGAACTCTACCATGCAGGTAATTTTTGCCCAGTCTCTTTCTCATTGTGGAGTCATGAACACTGACCTTGTGAAAAGACAAGGCACTCCCTTCAACAGATGCTTTTTAAGTGCTGTTTATTAAATCAGTGTTCACAAAAAATGTTTCGGTCTATGATCAACCTTTGTTAATTACTGTAACACTGGTATTAGGTATAAGGTATTTATCAAGGCTGAGAACAGCAGTATGTTCTTCACCTGGATCTGGCCATGTCAGCATGTTTATTGTAGCAGTGTCTGCTGCTAAATGAAGCTGCCAGTGGCTGTACTCAGCCTTAATAAATACCTTATAACTAACAGTGTTACAGTAATTGATGAAGGTCAATCATAGACCGAAATGTTTTGTGTGAACAACTGATTAAATAAACAGCACTTAATAAACATCTCTTGAAGAGAGTGCCTTGTCTTTTCACAAGTTGACATACAGTTTTGAATCCTACTTGTGCACCCCATACAATTATCAGTAGTGCCGGGTTCTGTCCTACATGAACACTGACCTTAACTGCGGTATGTGAGGCATGCAGATCTAGGATGTTGTTGTGTGGTCTTTTGTGGCCTCTTAGACAAGTCATCGCTGCACTCTTGGGTCAATTTTGTTCAGCCAGCTACTCCTGGAAAGGCTCACCACTGCTCCATGTTTTCGCCAATTGTGGATAATGGCTCTTACTTTGGTTTGCTGGAGTCCCAAAGTTTCAGAAATGTCTTTATAACCGTTTCCAGACTAACAGCTCTCAAATAATTTATTGCTCATTTGTTCCTGAATTTCTTTGGATTGCAGCAGGATCTCCAGACCCTAAAGATCTTTTGGTCTACTTCACTTTGTCAGGCAAGTCCTATTTAAGTTATTGTTTTGTATATCTTAGATATATTGGCACTTAGAGGCAAAGAAATACATATTATAATGCAGACTATGCAGCTGCTACATATCCATAGAGAAGGGGACTAACTTACCTAATAGGTAATAAGCAACTGTATAGGATACTGTAACTATAGTTCCTATTATGTTTGTTAGAAGGGTTGCCATATGAACTCAGGTACTGTATATACTCGAGTATAAGCCGACCTGAGTATAAGCCGAGGCCCCTTATTTTACCCTCCAAAACTAGGGAAACTTATTGACTCGGGTATAAGCCTAGGGGGGAAAATGAAGCAGACTCATCACGGTATACAGCCCCTCTCATCATGATAAATGGCCCCCCCATTACTGGTATATAATCCCCCATCACTGGTATATAGGACCTCCATCACTGGTATACAGTCCCCCCCCATCAGAGGTTACAACCCCCATCAGCGGAATACAGGCCCCCTCCCAGTGGTATATACAGGCCCCTCCTTGCTGCCGCACACCTGTAAAAGAATAGCTTTCAAACTTATCACCCTCGCTGTCACCGAGCGTCCTCCAATCTTCATGCTTCTTCCTGCTTGTACCCGGCATCATGTGTCCGACGCAGAAGCAATAACGTCATTGCGGCTGCGCCGGCTGGGTAGAGGCAGGTAGGAGACCGGAGGAGCGCGATGACAGCGAGGAGGATAAGTATGAAAGCTATTCTTTTACAGGTGTCCGGCTGCAACGGGGGGCCTGTATATACCACTGGGGGGGTGCCTGTATATACCACTGGGGGGAGCGCTGACAGTGCAATGTAATATTTTCCACTCCCCCTGTCGCTGATGGACAGGGGGATGCAGTGCATATTGCATTGCACTAATGAGCGGACCCACGTGACCGGCTGCTCACTGTACAGCCTCCCCCCACCTCCTCCAGCCCCCGGACACCACCCCCCACACTCAGCCGTATACTGACTCGAGTATAAGCCGAGGGGGCACTTTTCAGCACAATTTTTGTGCTGAAAAACTCGGCTTATACTCGAGTATATACGGTAATCTAAAAAGATGTGGGCAAATGGTGTGAAGTGCTTCTGTTCAGGTTAGTAAGAGGTACAGTCATTTTATCAGCAGCAAAAGGTGCCACTGGACCTCAAACGACATTAAAATAAGGCAATAGTACATTTATCTATATCAGATTACATGCCAAAGTTAACTGATACATGGCACAGATGAAAGTGTAAAATATTGTAATAGTTCCCACACTTTTTACAATATGTTACCAAGAAGAAGGGTAACATTAACACCTAATAACAAATCACTCTACATTATTGAGTAAAATGTCACCTAGATCCCTCACAGTGAACTGACATTTCTGGCATTATAATGAGTGGAACTAGTAGGTGTCATGTCATTCATTTTAACGATATCACATTTTATCAACTCTGATGTTAGCATTCCCTTCAGTTAAGACTCGTGAACATAGGGAATGCTATAGGTGACTTCCTATGGGAGTTAGAAAGCTAAAAGGATGACCCTGTGATGCTTCGCATTTGGAATCTAAAACTAAATGTTAAAAATTCTTTTTCCCTTATGGAAACTGGAGAGGGAATAAAAATATTAAATCTTGGCTGGCTTTACTTATCTCATGATACAGACCAAATGTTTCCAAGAAAAAGAAAGTATAATAAATATATATGGGAAGAAAAAATATGTATTTTCTTCACAATATTTGTGAAAAAAAATATTCCTATCTTTCTATGAGTTTTTAGGTGTAATGTCAAGCTGACTGCTTTACTCAAGGCCAGACATTTGCAACTATATGAAATTATGGATGGTAAGTTATGATCTTGCTTGTATTTCATTGATCGTAATGCTAGGACCCCTATTGTTTTTGTCTGCTCAAATGGAAGATTTGAATATTTGCTTGGAAGGAGTCTTCTTTGGGTATTACATTAAAAACATTAGGCATGCCACTATATTGATCCAAGTAAGATAGAACAAATTAAATCAGAAGCATTGCTCATTAGCGTTAAGAAAATTCACACCCTAAAGGCACACTGACTTTCAGTTATTAAAAAAGAAAGAATAAAATAGGCACATTTAATTTATCTTGCTAGTAAGCGTTAATATATTCACAATACCGGTTCTTGCTCTAGATCTTAATGACCTAATCCGTCCAATTAATTTCATGATATTATGAGAAAGAATATTTCCTATGCTAATTCTAGGACAAAATACACTTTAATCTATGAAATAACACATGTAGTGGGAACATCTAGGCAGTTACAAATCACTGAGGTGCTTTATTTGGAAGACCCTTTTTTATTCAAGAAGAGATAACAAGACTTCATTTGGAGCTCCTGAAGCAAACTGTTCGGATTCCTTTAGGGCTGGGTGGGGAACCTTTTTCCTGCCTGGGGCCATTTATAAATTTCTACCATCATTCGCCGGCCACACATTATTATCACCTTAAAAATTACCCTACTATATTTGGCCAAGCAATTAATTCACCCCTACTATGATGGCTGGAGCTGCTTCTCTTTGGTGCGGTTGTGATGTTAGGTTACCGTATTTTCTGGTGTATAAGATGACTGGGTGTATAAGACAGCCCACAACTTTTCCTGTTAAAATACAGAATTTGGAACATATTAGTTCTATAAGACTATCCCTCTTCTATGGTATGATCCCCACTGTGACCCCCACACAGTATAATGCACCCACACACAGTATAATGGCCCCTACATCTCTTCACACTGTATTATGGCCCCCATACAGCTCTCAAATCGCCCTGTCCTCTGGGTGACATTTTCTGACAGGAAATTTTGCCCCTGTACTCCCCCCCACCTTGGCATGACCCTACTCCTCCCCACTGTGCTGTCACATCCCAATCCCCATATTCCACCCCCCTCCCCATGACGCTGGCACGCCACCCCTCTCCATGTCACCTACCCTCCTCCCCATCCAAGCACTGGGGACACATATTATACAGATAGACAAAAGAGATTAAAACCTCTGTATATGAAAAGCACAACCACGAAGTATATCATGCATGGTGAAAATTTCCTGTTCCATACAGTATACAGAGATCACCAGGGAACATATACAACTGAAGGGCACAGAGATCACAAGGTGCATATAGTACTGAGAGACACAAGTATCAGTGAGGGCACATAGTAATGGGGGTATAGACAGCCCAGTGGATAATGGGGCAGCCGCTCCTCTTCTGAGGATGTGAGAGTATCGCGCACTAACTCCACACCCACAAAATGCATCCTCATGCAGGCATGCCAGTATGATGATTAATTCTTCATGAATGCGCACACACCATTCAATAGTAAAAGCTGCGTGCACGTAGGAGATAAAATGCCGACACACTGCAAGATGCAGCTGCCATTGGAGCTCTGCAGATTTTGAGAATATGCCCGTGGCTACATAAAAGGTCATCACATGCAGCCCGCGGGGCGGATGTACCCACCCCTGCTTTAGGATGTCCATCGTCATAACAGAAAAATATTGTATTTTTCTAAAAATAATGAACTTGCAATGGAGCCCCTTAACGAGAGCTTTAAAGCAAACATGAATCTAGCCCTGAGTTTGCATTAATGAAATTGCAATAGAAGAAAAAAAAAAAGTTTTGGTACAGTGTTAGCCAGTTAAAGATGCTTTCACATTTACGATTTTTTCCTGTCCGTGGGATCCTACTTTTTGTAGGATCCCACGGACAGGAACGGACACCACAGGGGGTGACCCATTCTGTGTCCGGGTCCGTGATTATCACGGATCCGAACACAGAAAGCGCTGTGCGGAGTAATTTTTACTTCCGCAATGTATATATACATTGCGGAAGTGAAATTTAAGTAAAATCAATTGTTAAAAATAAAAAAATCAATTCTCACCTATCCTGCGATCCAGTGCCGTCGGCATCTAGCTCTGGATGCTGAAAGGACCTGGCTGGGCGGGGCTACCTGCTCAGCATCTTCGGCCACATGACCGGTCACCGTGGCCGGTAAAAAAAAAACCCCATAATTTTTTCAAAATTATTTTATGAAATAATTTAACTTTACTTTTGCTGCCTTATAGCTTCTACAAAGGGAGACCATAGAAAGGGCCGTTGCAGATTTAAGTGTAGCAACGCTGTTAGTTAGCGGTAATATTGGTATATATTAAAACTGTTCACCTTTATTGAGTCCTGGAAAACAGCTTATAATAAAGGATCTCCTTTGGTGTGCAGCACGCTAAGCCAGAGGAATCAGGTCTCTAGGAGGAGGACCCTGTTTGCAGAATGTGCCAGAAAGGGGATTCCGGTTTGATTTCAGCGGCGCTTCCAAATGGAGCCAGGGATATTTCTTCAATTGTAGCTTTATTGAAAGTACGGTAGTGGAGATAGTACAACGCATTTCATCTCTTTTTGTTGTAATAAAATAAGCAGAGAATTTTTCATTATGTGGGTCAAGCTCAGACTGAATTAATCACAGAGAAACACAACCCAACCACTTAATTTTGCTAATTGGATCGGGATTCCCATGTGGCCAACCAGTATGAATTTTAAAGTTATATGGGTGATATTGATCATAAAATAGAAAACAAAAACTCTACAAAATAAATCAGACCTATCCAATAGATATTATTGATAAAATCAATTTTTATTAAAGATATGAAACTCAAAAAGGTTACAACTCATAACATTTAGATATTTTTAAATTTATTAACAAGATATTGTGTTTAATCATATGATAAATTTGCGATACTTAGGGTATATATATTTTTATTTATATATTTTATGTGTGCATTTTAACCTGTACAACTTACTAAAGAAAGAACCATGCTTTTTTTTTTATATAACTTTAAAATTCATAGAGAGAACAGAGAGTGGGAATAGTTGTCTCCTTGTTGTTGGGCGATGCCCAGTCCTGGACCTTCTCTCTACCAACCGATTCTCCATGATTGCAGTCATTAAACAAGTTTTTTATGGTTTTGGCCCTTGTCTATGGGGACCCTGATGACATCTCCCTGGCAGAGCAAAAACTCCACAGACTCCAGCAGTGGATGCAGCTGGCTGAGGAGTATTGCTCGGAGTTCTGGAGGTGAGCCATGGACACCCAATGGAATGGCCCAGCTCTTAAGAGCCATTTATGTCATGGGTTTTTTAGTAGGCTTCAGGGTCCCATGATTCTGTATTCTGCTCCAAAGTCGCTGGAGGCTGCAATGTCCCATGCTATCAGGGTGGATAGACATCTCAGGGAGTGATCCACATGGATCCAGCTCCCTGTTTTTCTCCCTATGGAGGAGGTACCACAGGTGCAAGTGGATGAGCCTATGCAGCTGGGGATGTCCCATCGTATTAGGTCGCCTGTGAATCAAACAAGAATAAACAAGTACTAATACCTCAAGACTGGAAATAGCAGATAACAGTGAATAGCAATTACTGTCCAGGAAGAAAACTTCCTAACTAAGAGCAGGTAAACCAATATGCAGACTAAATTTCCAACCCACAACTCAGAACAAGACAAACTGAAAACAGATCCACAAGCACACAACATGAGCGCCACAAAGTAACAAAAAACATTCACTTAGCGTGCAAGGATTTCAGCAGACCAGGAGAAACCAGGAAAAGGTGTGGACACTTCCAGGAACATTTACAACTGGCAAGGACTGATCAGCTTCAAAGCACTATATACTCCAATCTGAACCTGACTGCCAATCATCAAGATCAGCTGTGGAACTCTCCAACACACAGCCAGCAGCATTATGTAACAACCACTGGAGGGAGCTCACAACCAGAATTCCTCCTTAATGAATTCACAACAGTCATGGCTCAAAAGATGTGTCATGTCTCAAGAACCAACATTTCCAATATCTTTACCTTGCTGCACAGGTGATTACCTTGAGGGATAGGAGGTTACGGAAGTGAACGCAGGTAGGTCATGGTGTTCCTTCCGTAGGTGCTGTCCAGACTAAATCCGGTCTTGAGGGTCCTGAGGCCCCTTATTAAAGGGGAGATACTGTCACGATGGTCTCTCTTACTTTGGAAACTTGTGACTGGTTTGGGACCTGTGTCTCTTTGCTGTTTTGAGAATTCATTTTAAATGTGTTTCTTTACTTTGGCAGTGTAGGTGTTAATTTCAGTTTCTATTGCTGCAGTGATTTTAGTTCTCTTCCCAGTTGTGGCTACTTTGTAATTACTCCCATCTCCTTTATATGGTCACATGGTCCAGCATTCCTTGCTAGTGATTGAACTTTGTTCTTGGCCAGACTAGCTGAGGTGAAGGAGGTACTCTAGCTAAGCTGACCATTGCCAAGTCGTCTGCTGCCTAGGAGAGTGGCAGTAGGCGTGAAGTTGTTTTGTCTTTTCCCTGTCTCTCTCCCCTTCCTCTCTTGTTGTTTTTAGTCCAGTGATTGGGACTAGTGCTCTCACTGTCCATATCCCTATTTAGGGTTACTAGCAGGGCCACCGAGGGACTAGGTAGGTATCCTGCTTGGCGCCAGGGTGAAAGAACCCATATGGGGACAGTAGCGAGATCAGGGCACAGCCGTGGGTGAGTGCAGGAGGTCTCCTAGCCCACATTCTCTATGAGCAGGGCCCTTCATTGTATTTGTCTCCTCTAGTATTTCCTCTGTTGTTGTGTGTAGTACGTCAGACAATGTTGGTCTGTGTGCCATTGTTACGCACTGTGTCCGGCTGTTCCCTAGTCAGCGGAGCAACACTAGTGACCAAAAACGCAGCAGAGCACCACAACAAATTATGACATCTTCAAACTCTATTTTTTTTAACCAGCCTAACCTAGCTTTATTCACAGTCACAACAGCGAACAACCGCTCAAAACCATGCAGCAAAATCCACATGAAAAAACGCTTAAAAAATGCACCATTGGCATAGCCATTTTTCTGCTATGGTTTTTTTCTGCAGATGCGGATTTCTGGAAGCACTAAATCTGCATAACTATTTTCTAGTCTGCACACAGCCTAAGGCTATGTTCACACAATCAGTATTTGCAGTGATTTGGACTCAGCCTGTTATCTCTATGTCTAAACCGCTGTGTTGTGCATTACAAGTACAGTGGATGAGATTTCCAGAAATATTGTGCCCACTGTGATTGTTTTCTAGACAGCATTAACTGAACTGTTGGGTGGCTTTCCATGCCGCCGATTGAGTGTAGCATGTCGATTTAGCACTGCAGAGTCAAGGGTGATCTCGGTGGGTGAATGCAGGGAAAAGCCACTGTGCCCTGACCGTGGGCACGATTGGCTACATTCATCTGCAGAGTTCCACAGCATGCCCACAGGAGAGGAGACACTGCGTCCAAGACACAGTGTCTCCGGATCGTGTGCACGTACCCTAAAAGTGAGACATTTTGTGTGAAAAAAAGAAAATGTTCAATATGGCGACCTGTTTTTATCAAATTCTGTGAAGTACCTGTGGGCTCAAAATGCTCACCATACCCATACGTAAAATCCTTGAGGGGTCTAGTTTCCAAAATGGGGTTACTTGTTTTGTTTTTGCTGCATAGGCAACCTAGCAGCCTTGCAAATGTGACAAATGTGGGGCCCTCAATCTATTTCACCTTTTTTAAAATTCAATATTGCTCCTTCCCTTTTGAGCCCTCCCATTTTTCTAAAGAGAACGTTTTGTCTACATGTGGGGTATCATTGTGCTCATAAGAAAGTGAGTAACAAACTGTGGGTCACTTTTCGGTGCTACCTCTTGTAAAAGTGAAAAATTTGGTGCTAAAATAACACTTTTTTGAAAAAAAAAAATTAAAGAAAATTTTAAATATGCTGACCTAGTTTTATCAAATTCTGTGAAGTACCTGTGGGTTCGAAATGTTCACTAAACCCCTAGATAAAATACTTGAGGGGTCTATTTTCCAAAATGGGCTCACTTGTGGGTTTGCTGTTTAGGTACCTTAAGGGTCCAGGATACGCAAGATGGTGCCTGTCATCTATTTCAGCCGAATTTACTTTCCAAAGCTCAAATAGCGCTCCTTCCTTTCTGAGCCTTCCTGTTTGTTCAAGCAGAGGTTTCTGACTACATGTGGGGTATCAGCATAAGTTCAGAAGAACCTGAGAAACAAATTTTAGGGTTCGATTTGTCATGCTATCCCTTTTAAAAATGAATAAATTGAGGCTAAAGCAACATTTGTAGGTAAAATATAAATGCATTTCTTTTTTCATTTCACTTTGCATTCATTCCTGTGACGCAGTCGAGGTGTTAATAATCTTGTTGACTGTCACTCTGAGTAGCCTGAGGGGTGCAGTTTTTTAAATGGTGTCACTTTTGGGTGTTTTCTGTCATGTACACCCCTCAAAGTGACTTCAAATGTGGTGTGGTCCCTAAAAATATGGTTTTGTAAATTTTAATGTAAAAATGAGAAATTTCTGATGAAGTTTAAACCCTTCTAACTTCCTAACAATAAAAAATGTTTTTTTTTTTAAATTGTGCTGATGTAAAGTAGTCATGTGGGAAATGTTATTTATTAACTGTTTTGTTTGAGTTTAATGGAATAAAAATTAAAAAGTTGAAAATTGCAAAATTTTTAAGATTTTCGCCCAGATTCCATTTTTTTCCACAAATAAACTCAAAGAATATTATTCTAAATTTACCACTAACATGAAGTCCAATATGTCATGGAAAAGCAGTCGTGGAATCACTGGGATCTGTTGAAGTGTTCTAGAGATATTACCTCATAAATCGACAGCGGTCAGAATTGTACAGTGGGTAAAAAAAATTTTTAGTCAGCCACCAATTGTGCAAGTTCCCACACTTGAAAAGATGAGAGAGGCCTGTAATTGACATCATAGGTGACCTCAACTATGAGAGACAAAATTAGAAAAGAAATCCTGAAAATCACATTGTTTGATTGGGAAAGAGATATTTTTAAATTTTGGTGGAAAATAAGCATTTGGTCAATAACAAAAGTTCTTCTCAATACTTTGTTATATATCCTTTGTTGGCAATGACATAGGTAAAATGTTTTCTGTAAGTCTTCACAAGGGTGGCACACACTGTTGCTGGTATGTTGGCTCATTCCTCCATGCAGATCTCCTCTAGAGCAGTGATGTTTTGAGGCTGTTGCTGGGTAACACAGACTTTCAACTCCCTCCAAAGGTTTTCTGTAAGGCTTAGATCTGGAGACTGGCTAGGTCACTCCATGACCTTGAAATGCTTCTTACAAAGCCACTCCTTCGTTGCCCTGGTGGCGTGGTTGGGATCATTGTCATACTGAAAGATCCAGCCAGGTTTCATCTTCAATGCCCTTGCTGATGGAAGGACGTTTGCACTCAAAATCTCACGATGCATGGCCCCAATCATTCTTTCATGTGCACGGATCAGTCCTCCTGGTCCCTTGGCAGAAAACAGCCCCAAAGCATGATGTTGCTACCTTCATGCTTCACAGTAGGTATGGTGTTCTTTGGCTGCAATTCAGCATTCTTTTTTCTCCAAACATGACGAGTTGTGTTTCTACCAAACAGTTCTACTTTGGTTTCATCTGACCATATAAAATTCTGCCCATACTCTTCTGGATCATCCAAATGCTCTCTAGCAAACTTTAGACAGGCCTGGACATGTAATGGCTTAAGCAGGGGGACACGTCTGGCACTGCAGGATGTGAGTCCCTGGCGGCGTAGTGCGTTACTGATGGTAGCCTGTGTAACATTCACTAGGTCCCCCCGTGTGGTCCTGGGATTTTTGCTCACCGTTCTTTTGATCATTTTAACCTCACGGGGTGAGATTTTGTGTGGAGCCCCAGATAGAGAGAGATTATCAGTGGTCTTGTGTGACTTCCATTTTCTAATTATTGCTCCCACAGTTGATTTCTTCACACCAAGATGCTGGTCTATTGCAGATTCAATCTTCCCAGCCTGGTGCAGGGCTACAATTTTGTTTCTGGTGTCCTTCGACAGCTCTTTTGTCTTCACCATATTGGAGTTTGGAGTGTGACTGTCTGAGGTTGCAGACAGGTATCTTTTATATTGATAACAAGTTCAAACAGGTGCCAGTACTACAGGTAATGAGTGGGGGATAGAGAATTCTCTTAAAGAGGAAGTTACAGGTCTGTGAGAGCCAGAAATCTTGCCTAATTGTAGGTGACCAAATATTTATTTTCCACTGAAATTTGAAAACAAATTCTTTCCACATCAGACAATGTTTTCAGGATATGTTTTCTCATTTTGTCTCTCATAGTTGAGGTCTACCTTTGATGTCAATTACAGGAATCGCATTTTTTTAAGTGGGAGAACTTGCACAATTGGTGGCTGACTAAATACTTTTTTCCCCAATGTAAAAAATTATCTTGGGGGCGAAGGGGTTAAAGTGGAAATTGGCTCAGTCACTAAGAGGTTAAAAAACATATTACTTAAAAATGTTATCTTCTATGTTTACTTCTGTTACAACATGTAAAAATAACAAGTTACAGTAGTGGGACCATCAATGAAGATGTATATTATTCTTGCCTTTTAGTTACACAGCATATTTATAATGGTAGATTTAATTTTTGAGGTTGCTAAATATTTGCACAAACATACATATCCAGTGACTTTTTTATTTTGTATATCCAAATTCTTTTGCATAAATGTCAGAGGCGTGTGCAGCATTTTACTGGATCATGCAACTTTTGAGTATAAAAAATAAATAAAAAAAAAATAAAAAAAAAGGTAAAAATAAAGATTTTTTTTTTAATGGAAATTTCATGAACTCGTGTCATTTTGAAATATTTTGTACTAAGATTAGCAACAATACCATAAGCCAAAAAAGAAAAGTTTATTTAAAAAAGAAAAACACAAAAATAGTGCAAATCATGAATATGGCTGTGTGTCCATGGTTCAGTTTTAGTTTTATAATACATTTTAGATAACTGCAGTAATCCAATATTGAAATAATTCATAATTTGACTGATACCACTAATAGATTCTGTCACATATCTTAGGGTACCTTTACACGCCGCAACCACTGCGAGAAATCTGACCGGCAATCAGTAGCTCCGTCACCATTGCCGTGAAATTGCCTCGAAATTGCGGCGTGTAATTGGGGAATTTGGCGGCGATCAAAAATGTTGCACCTGGTTCCGATTTCACAGCACTGCTCCAAAATCAGAGGCAATCATGAAGGGGAAATTCCCTGCTTTTGGTGTGTGAACGGGCGATAGGAATGGAATCTGTGTTGCCTACTGATTTCCCGGAGGCGTGCCACAGCGTGTTGGAGACCGCGCCCCATCAGCGATGATTGGTGGTGGCTACTGTGTTTCCATTGGCTGTCCCTTCACAGGGCGTCATATTTGAACAGCTGTCCATTCACACTACACAATGGCATTGGCGTCATGTATTAGTCAGCCTTCCTGGCCAATCATAATGCTATTGCGTTGTCTAATCAGCGTGTTTGGGGCGCGGAATACACCAGTCTGTCATGCCTATGTTCTTGCGACGCTAACCATGTACGCCCACATTCCTTTGGGATGTTGGCGTGTGAAGCGGCGAGGGAACTCCACCGGATTGGTTCCGCTGTTGGTGTGGCAACTTCTGGGGCAACACATCGCCTTAGGTTGAGGGCGAAATTGCGGCATGTAAAAGCGCCTTCGGCGTTCGGAGGCAACCATGAAAAATGTGCACGTGCACGTTAGATTTCCTCCGATTGCCGCCAAAAGTTGCGGCGTGTAAAGGTAGAAAAACTCACCAAAATTGGTCGCTTTTTTTACCCCTTGCATCTAGCAGGTGGCTGCAGATTCCCCCAGGAGGTAGCACATGTGTCTAGACACCGGTACACAGACCCCTGCAACCTATAACATGGGGGCGGTTTGTAGCAACCAGCGACCATCCATGTATGCAGGGAGAGGCTGGTGGTGAATGCAGACACATGGACACCATTAGGCCCCTGCCACACTCAGGTGTTACATAGTGTCTGAGCAGCCTATTGGTGACGCCTCCTATTTGACTGGGCGGGCCGCTCAGCACTGATACATGCATCACAGTGACAGACGCCCCTAGAGGAAAACAACCTCAACTGCAAAAGATAAAAAGATGCAGGTTGACACTAAAGATAAAGATGTAAGGTGTCAGTTGGTATTATGGCGCCAGAATATCGTAAGCTCGTGACCCACCGTCAAGGGCCCTTACACTCACGAGTACCTAGCCACATGTATAACACATGTATAATTTAGCTTTAGACAAAAATAACCGAATAGGTACTAAATATCAAAATAGAAAAACTCACCAAAATTGGTCGCTTTTTTTACCCCTTGCATCTAGCAGGTGGCTGCAGATTCCCCCAGGAGGTAGTGTGGAGACCCGGGGGTCAGGGGGCGCTCTCGTCCGCAGGCCCAGCCGCCTTTACAAAGACAGCGTGGACCAGGGCTCATCCCCAACTGAACGCCCGAGCTCCTTAACCGTGGGCGGAACACTACTCAGACAACACAGGGTGAGGGAATCACAATATCAAGGCTTTATTGGATCCCCAAACAGTTTAACAGCATATAACGCATAACCAAGCATAACACATAATGTAACAGGCAACAGAGTCTCACCCTTCCGCTGGCTCACCAGGGTTTAGAATGCAGCACGGCAAAGTCTGTAGCCAGGTGACTGTATCGTCCCAACCTGGGTTGCTTCCTTGTCCTTAAGTATCTTGTGCAGTCTTTATCACAGTCGTATCCGCTAATCCGATGCTGAAGTCCTTGTGGTTCTTTTAGTCCGTGTTCTGATCCCCTTGGTCGGCACCGAAATGCCTAGGCCTGGGGTTATGGCTAGCTAATCGGATCCGAAGACCCTCGATTAGCTGCCTGTATCCAATCCAGTGACCTCTAGCCGGGACCGAAACCCCTAGACTGAGGCCACTAGACAGAATCTAACTCCAATCTCCTAAAACTGCTGGTCAAAGTGAACAGTCCTCCTTATATACCCTCAGCCCTCATTGTAGGATATTGGGGACGTCATGATTGGTGCAATAACACAGTCTTTTCATTCGCTGAACTCCAATCCTCGTTTAACATATTTTAGGTACTATTGCAATCCAAATGCTGATTGATATAGCACCTTACAATGGAATGTTAGTCTGAGACAATCAGTCTGCAAACCATGACAATAACACAATAGTGGCTGGAGCCTCAATCCACATTCACAGGTAATAGACAATGGACGATTAGCATAATTAAGTTCTCTGGCCTTCAATGACAAACAGGTTAGATAATTACATTACCAAGCTAAACTTTAACCACAGAAATCTATGACAATACTGTAAGAAATTCTCTTTGACCATTACAAGTTTACAAACCTATATACAATATGATATGTCTGGATGAATAAGAAATCCTCCTACATTATATATTAAAGGGTCCATTTCGTCACATACCTCCCCCTTCTTATTTAGCCAGACAGAGCAGTCAGATGTGATCAGTCTCTGGTTATCCTTCTCCTCTTGGCGGCATTGTCTTTTTTAATGGAGAAAACAGCAATCGAGGCTTCCATCTATACACCTCCCCCAGATTACCTCCCCCAGGATGGGCAGACATATTGTGGACAAGCAGTAAAATGGGATTCAGGAGTTGAGCTCCCATGAATTTCTGGTTATCAATTCCCCCCAGTCAATGACCACAGTCTGGCTAGGTGTACTCACTGTTGATGGCTCAGAGAGGAATGATGGGGTCTGGGAACATGGATTATCCTCAGAAGGTGGGGTAGCAAGATCCACATCAGGGTGCTGCTTGGCTTCCTGGATGATGGTGATGGCTGTGACACACTGGCTGGATAGTCCTTGTCCTGGGTCAGCTTGCAAAACAACAGATGTGGGGGGGGCCATCCATGAGCCCCACTTCAACCTCCTCCTGGTTAGCCCCTGAATCAACAGGTGTGGGGAAGCTGCTCACAAATCCCACATCAACCTCTTCCTGGTCAGTCTCCAAAGCAACAGGGATAGGGAGATTGTCCATAACCTCCAACTTGTCCTCTTCCTGCTCTGGCACGGTGTTGACAGGATTAGTTTCTTGCAGTTCCAGGGCTTGGAACTGGTGTCCTTCCAGACTGTCACTGGATCCATGATGTGGCACACAGTTTAATTCCTTTGAGTCAATCTCGGCGGGGTCCTCATCATTCTCTGCATCCTTCTGGGCATGCCACTGGACCAATCTCTGGATCAAATCCGACCGTGTGTCAGTGTCCCTGGCTTCGATTTCTCGGAACAGACATGCCACCTCTAGTTGCAGTTTCCTATAGCGGCCGTACTTCCACTCCAGTCCTCGTCCCATGGCTGAGCTGGTGGGGTTGGACATGGCAACGTCCGAGACCTGAATGCCTCACCTATGGCCTGCTGGGTATGCTTATATGCCTCCCTGGTTGTTGAGCCCTTGGACGGTGTCCACGAACACCAGTCCCCTGCAGCTCCCCTGGATAAACCAGGCTGAGTAGTATCCCACCGCTGCCACCAATTGTGGAGACCCGGGGGTCAGGGGGCGCTCTCGTCCGCAGGCCCAGCCGCCTTTACAAAGACAGCGTGGACCAGGGCTCATCCCCAACTGAACGCCCGAGCTCCTTAACCGTGGGCGGAACACTACTCAGACAACACAGGGTGAGGGAATCACAATATCAAGGCTTTATTGGATCCCCAAACAGTTAACAGCATATAACGCATAACCAAGCATAACACATAATGTAACAGGCAACAGAGTCTCACCCTTCCGCTGGCTCACCAGGGTTTAGAATGCAGCACGGCAAAGTCTGTAGCCAGGTGACTGTATCGTCCCAACCTGGGTTGCTTCCTTGTCCTTAAGTATCTTGTGCAGTCTTTATCACAGTCGTATCCGCTAATCCGATGCTGAAGTCCTTGTGGTTCTTTTAGTCCGTGTTCTGATCCCCTTGGTCGGCACCGAAATGCCTAGGCCTGGGGTTATGGCTAGCTAATCGGATCCGAAGACCCTCGATTAGCTGCCTGTATCCAATCCAGTGACCTCTAGCCGGGACCGAAACCCCTAGACTGAGGCCACTAGACAGAATCTAACTCCAATCTCCTAAAACTGCTGGTCAAAGTGAACAGTCCTCCTTATATACCCTCAGCCCTCATTGTAGGATATTGGGGACGTCATGATTGGTGCAATAACACAGTCTTTTCATTCGCTGAACTCCAATCCTCGTTTAACATATTTTAGGTACTATTGCAATCCAAATGCTGATTGATATAGCACCTTACAATGGAATGTTAGTCTGAGACAATCAGTCTGCAAACCATGACAATAACACAATAGTGGCTGGAGCCTCAATCCACATTCACAGGGTAATAGACAATGGACGATTAGCATAATTAAGTTCTCTGGCCTTCAATGACAAACAGGTTAGATAATTACATTACCAAGCTAAACTTTAACCACAGAAATCTATGACAATACTGTAAGAAATTCTCTTTGACCATTACAAGTTTACAAACCTATATACAATATGATATGTCTGGATGAATAAGAAATCCTCCTACATTATATATTAAAGGGTCCATTTCGTCACAGGTAGCACATGTGTCTAGACACCGGTACACAGACCCTGCAACCTATAACATGGGGGCGGTTTGTAGCAACCAGCGACCATCCATGTATGCAGGGAGAGGCTGGTGGTGAATGCAGACACATGGACACCATTAGGCCCCTGCCACACTCAGGTGTTACATAGTGTCTGAGCAGCCTATTGGTGACGCCTCCTATTAGACTGGGCGGGCCGCTCAGCACTGATACATGCATCACAGTGACAGACGCCCCCTAGAGGAAAACAACCTCAACTGCAAAAGATAAAAAGATGCAGGTTGACACTAAAGATAAAGATGTAAGGTGTCAGTTGGTATTATGGCGCCAGAATATCGGTTATTTTTGTCTAAAGCTAAATTATACATGTGTTATACATGTGGCTAGGTACTCGTGAGTGTAAGGGCCCTTGACGGTGGGTCACGAGCTTACGATATTCTGGCGCCATAATACCAACTGACACCTTACATCTTTATCTTTAGTGTCAACCTGCATCTTTTTATCTTTTGCAGTTGAGGTTGTTTTCCTCTAGGGGGCGTCTGTCACTGTGATGCATGTATCAGTGCTGAGCGGCCCGCCCAGTCTAATAGGAGGCGTCACCAATAGGCTGCTCAGACACTATGTAACACCTGAGTGTGGCAGGGGCCTAATGGTGTCCATGTGTCTGCATTCACCACCAGCCTCTCCCTGCATACATGGATGGTCGCTGGTTGCTACAAACCGCCCCCATGTTATAGGTTGCAGGGGTCTGTGTACCGGTGTCTAGACACATGTGCTACCTCCTGGGGGAATCTGCAGCCACCTGCTAGATGCAAGGGGTAAAAAAAGCGACCAATTTTGGTGAGTTTTTCTATTTTGATATGGCGTGTAAAGGTACCCTTAGGTGATTCAGTGTTCCATGGAGTGTGCCAAAGGTCACTTTTCAATACATCTCTATGAGAGCCTCTTCTGAACTCATTCTGGCCGTCATAGAGATGTATTAAGTGTCTGTAACATAACTTCTGACTACTGACCATTCAGAGGTTAAAGTCACAAGCACCGTGAGGACAGAGCGGTGCAGAAAATGGATAAAAATGCCAGAGGGTGAGTAGAAGACAGGGGCAGAGGACACAATTATAGCAACACTCCAACACTGAAAAAAAACTGCTGTATTGTTTAGCAATGAGCGAACCCAAACTGTAAAGTTCAGGGTTTGTACCAAGCATTTTATGTTCGGTGCTGAACACTGTATGTTCAGTTCCTGTTCAGCAAATAAAGCTAGGTGAAAGGCTGCAGCATAGCCAATCGCTAAGCTTTTAAGTTGTGGGCACTTCCGAAACCATCATAGTACTTGACATGGCTGTAGTTTTTGGGGGCCACACGGCCTGTACAATATCAATACAAAAGTGGTCAGCAGCATTCAGTGGATAAACAGGCTATATTTTACCCCAACCTGTGGTGCACGTCACTTCCAAAGAGTTTTCTTGGATTTAAGTGGACAGTGTCTGACGAATTAGTGAATTAAATCACATCCTTTATTCCACCTTCAGCAATGTTTCGATCCATACAAGGATCTTACTTTTTCTCGGCCTGTATAAAGGCTGAATCACGGGTTGCGCAGTAATTTTGTTGTTGTTTCTGTTGGAGTGAGGGACCTTCGTACGTGCCATAGATAATTTAAAACCTGATACTGAGCTGCAGCAGGCCCTTAGTTTCAGTGTGCTAAAATCGGCTGTATTCCAGCAGTGTGCAAAAGTTACTATTGGCTTAATCTACCAAAATGCTGATTGTGGATTGTGCACTAGACTTCCTGGGTTAAATATATCAAAAATTTAATTCTGCGCTGCAGCATGCACAGTGTTGCATACTGCTCAAAACCAACTGCATACAAGCAAGAGGGCTGGTTCAATCTATGAAAAAATGAAATTTGTAGACATGCACTAGGCTTGCTGGTTTAAATATAACACAAACCCGATTCTGCAGTGCGTACAGTATTTTGTAGCGCTCAAAATCAGCTGCATACAGGCTGAAGAGTGGGTGGAAAACAATGTGATGGATGACGAGGAGCTTGACTCCACCTGGAGGGCAAAAGCCATGCTGCTGACATTTGCATTTTGAATGGAGGAGGTGCTCACGCAGAAGGACTATGGTTGCTATTGCCCACCGCGTCAGTGAAAAGCTCACACCAAAGCTAGCACAGAAAAGCTCCCTGGCGTGGCATTTCTTCTGGGAACGTGCTGATTACAAGAGATGGGTGGTTTGCAAACTCTGCTGTCAGAGACTGAAGTGAGGGAAAAATCTTCTGAACCTGAGCACCACCGTTATGATGCGTCATCTGACTACCAAGCAGGAGGTGCAGTGCAGTAGTTTCCAGAGAAATTGGAAAAGAACTTGGGCTCCTCCTGCTCTCTTTTTATGCTGTGGTGTCAGTCTAGTTCTCCTTCTCATGATCACCAGGGCCACCTGCCTCCCAAAAACACATAATGTGCCAGCAACACTACCTCTACCAACGTCAACTACTAAATCCACACCATGCCATGGACGTCTTCAGAGGTCCATCCCCCAAACTCTTGACAGAAAGAGGAAATACCCCTCTACCCACTCATGTACCCTGGCTCTAAATGACAGCATTACAAAAATGCTGCCATTCAGGCTGGTGGGTATGGACAGTTTTAAAAAAATGATGTCTCTGGCTATACCACAATACAGTGTTCCTAACCGCCATTATTTTTCCTGGTGTGTCATCGCTGCCTACACACACGTGGTGGAACATATCTGTTGTTCACTCCCCAATGCCATAGCTAGAAAGGTCCATTTAACTTTGAATACGTGGACCAGTAAGAACGGGCAGGGATGGTATTTCTCTCTATCTGCAAACTGGATAAAGGTAGTGGTCACTCGGCCTGAGACACAAAGCATTCCAGCACATATCCTACCACCACATTAGATCGCTGGAGGCTTCTAGGTCATTGTTGCCTCCTCCACCTATTCTGCTTCCTCCACCATCTAATCTGGTAACAGTAAGACCTGCACCACCATCTGCCTGGGGGACAAACCTCAAATTGCGCAGGAGCTTTGGACAGGAATGGAACACCAAACAGATGAGTGGCTGTTGCTGGTGAACCTGAAGCTCAGCCTGGTGGTGAGCGATAACAGCTGACATCTGAATGCAGCTCTGGGCCCAGACTGCTTGGCACACATCACTTGCCTGGCGCATGTGTTGAATTTGGTGGTGCAGAGTTTCCTAACAAATTAGCCATATATGACACAGCTGCTGCTGAAAGTGTAGGCAGTCTGTGTGCACTTTCAGTATTCTAACCCTGATGCTGCCCACCTGTCTGTGCTGCAGAGTCACTTTGACCTACGCGCATATACTGGAGAGACTGTGTGAACAGCAACAGGCAATAGTTGAGTTTCAGCTGCAGCATGCACTGGTGAGTCACTCTGTGAACCAACACTACTTCACTAACAAGTGGGCCTCCATGTAGAACCTGGGGGTTGTGTAGCAATGCTTTGAATATTCTATCAACGTGGCAGTGCTGATAAGACCATCATCAGGGTCACTATAACACTTTTATGTCTGCTGCAAAAACGCTTGAGGCGATGATGGACGAGTTGGTCGCAGAGGAGGAAGCGGAGCAGGAGGAAGAGTGAATATTGACACTTTTATCTGGCTGTCGTCCAAACACGGCTCCGAGGTTGTGTTCCTATCTTGACAGCAGGCAAGTCCTCAACTTTCCTGTTAAGGGACAGTTCAAGAGAAGGAGGATGAGGAACCGCCTATCCAACAGGGTGGTAGGGAAATTTGGACTGGGGCACCACATTGCTGGGGTGATATAGAGGAGCCAGTTCACACACATGTGACTGAGGACAGCTCATCATGACTCTAGGTAGCTTGGCACACATGAGCCAATACATGCTGTTATGCCTGCACAATGACCCTTGAGTTGCTAGGATTCTGACCAGTGGTGATTAATGAGTGGTGTCCCTGCTGGATCCATGCTACAAAGACAACATGGCTACTTTTGCCACTGGTGTGGAATTGAAAAGGCACGAATATAAGTGCAATCTGTTAGAGGCTCTACTTATGGCATTCCCACCAGACAATAGTTGCTCAGTGGAAGAACAAGGCGGAGGGGGAAGTGAACAATGCAGCTGTTGCACCAGACGCATGTCAGAAATGAGGATTATAATGGCCTCAATGTGGCAAATATTAATGTTCTGCACAACACAACATCCCGCAACAATATATCCTATGGTGCGTATTACAAGGAGGCAACGTTTATCCAACATGGTGGAAGAGTATGTATCCACACATCTAGCAGTGTCACCTGATAATTCTGCACCATTTAATTTCTGGGTTGCAAAATTGAACAAATGGCCTCGGCTTGCAGTGTTGTTTTTTTGTTTTGGGTCTTCAGATGGTAAGATTTTGTGATGCTGCCTTTTTTTGAGTAGTTTTTGTACATGTCATAACACCCCCAATATGATTGTTGTTATTTAAAGCCCGTTTAGTTGTTCTGCACCCTTGGCATAACACTTTTCCAGGAGAGCAGGATACCTTGCATAAATGTTTTCAAATCATTAAGCTAAAGAATTCCAGGACTTGCATTTGCTGAAAGCTATTACTGGAATAATTGGTTGTTGAAAAATTTGCCTCCTCCTCCTCATTTCCGTTTAGAGGATCAATATTCTTTTACCGAGCAGCATATTTCAATTATGCTGACAATGATTCAAAACTACAAGGAAGCAAAGTGCTAAATCTGTGCTGACCGTGGAGGAGATTGGGATACATGAAGAAAGTGGTTTATGCAGTCAATGCATTTCAAAACATGAGGCTGCATGCATATGACCAGTGTTTGCAGCATTATGAATGCAGTATGTTAGCGCTGCGTCCATAATGCTGCGTTGTAGAGTACAAGCATAGTGGATGGGATTTCCAGGATCCTATGCCAATTGTGCTTTTTTACTCCACATCGTTCATGCACATGCCAGGTGGCTTTCCACTCCGCCGTTTCTCTGCAGCATGTCAATGTAACTCTGCGGAGTCAGGAGTGATCTCCATGGGGTGAATGCAGGAAAAAGCCACCCTGAACTGAAAGCAGATTATGGGCACAGAGCGGCTGCGCTCACCCTGCCTTCAACCATGACTTCCCTAAGGGTATGTGCCCACAGATGTTTTTCCAGCAGTCCTGAACGCAGCAAAACCTGTACTGGTTTCAAGGATCCTAGGGTCCTTGCCAGGAGATTTGCTGCGTTCAGGTCCTGCGTTTTTATCATGTTTTTCATGTGTTTTTCGTGCATTTTTACTGCTTTTTGATGCTGTGTTTTTTCCAGTGGTTTTGCCATTGACTGCAGCAAAACCAGAGGAAAAATAGAACATGTCAATTCTCTCCCATCTGCAGCAAACCGCAGGATTTGAAGTCTTAACACTTTCAAACCAATGTGTGGGCACAGCGTTTCTGTGAAACACATTGGTTTTGCTGGGAATGCAAACCACATGAACAAATTAGCATACATTACCATAAAACCAATAGTAAACTGCATGCAAAAACCACAGCAAAAACGCAGGAAAAACGTCCTGTGGTGCAAAACCCTAAGGTTTTTTCTTCAGGATATAAAACTACACAAGTTGTGTAGTTTCATGTCCTGAAGAAGAAGCCTCATGCATTGAAATGTGTCGACTTAATAAACTACTTTATTCATTCCTCCTGATCTCCTCCACTGACAGAGTGGTTTTAACCCTTTCCTTGATGTTATACTAATCTCTACACTAAGGGCTCACAGCAGCCAATTTATACATTGTTCCATGGTTGTGGATATATAACCCCAAACAGGTGAGCACATTACTCATTGACCTCAATTACCACTTTGGTAAGACTATATTTGCGCTTGTCTCTCTTTGCAGTCATTTTCCCTAATTATTCTAAATATTCTTTTATTCAAATATTCAAGCCAGAGGCCAAATTGGTTAGGACCTTAGATTACAGTGATCATGCTATAATAGAATTTTGGATAACTAAAGGAGGAAAACCTATGAAAAGGCAGATTTTAGGGGAATGAGAAAGAGATTAGAAAGGATCCAATGGCTGGATGTCACTTTAAGGACAGAAATGTCCAGGAAGGATGGGAAATTTTTAAATATGAGATTCTCAAAGCACAATTCCTAACAATCCCTAAAAGAGGGATTTAGGAAGAATTTAAGGAAACCAGAATGGATGAATATAGAATTTAAACACATGCTAAAAAGGAAGAAATAAATGTTTATCAAATGGAAAGCGGGAGGCATATCTAAAAAAGAATATAATGCAGTCTGCGGAACCTACACTACATGCATCTGATTAGCTAAAGCTGATAATTAAGGCTTGCAATAGATGCCAAAAGCAATAATATAAGATTTTGGGGGTATGTCAAAAGTAAACAAAAAGTCAAACATGTTATAGGATTTTTACAGGATGAAAATGGTGAAGTGGTAAAAAATGATGTTGAGAATGTCAAACTATTAAATTCCTATTTTGCATCTGTAAATGTAAATGTAACATCAACTGATCTGCACTGTGCTATTAAAGGAATGGAAGAATCCAGGCTCTATATAAATAAGGAGATAGTGAGGGAATCCTTTAACATAAATGAATTCAAGTCTCCAGGTCCAGATGAATTACCCCCTTGATACTGAAGAAGATAGCAGTGGAAATTTTTGAACCGCTCTCCATAATTTTTTAAAATTCTTGGAGAATTTGAGTAGTCCCAGTGGACTAGAGAAGATCAAATGTTGTCCCTATCTTCAAAAAAGGAGAAGGTGGACCCATGGAACTATAGGATAATGAGCCTGAATTCTACACCAGGAAAGATCTTTGAACAAATTATTAAAAACATGTATGCAAGTACCTGGATGAGAATAAAGTGATTAACAAGAGCCAACATAGGTTTGAAACTAATAATCATGTCAAACTAATTTAATTCCCTTCTATGACAGAATCCCTGACTGAGTGCATCAGGAAAACACAGTAGATATAGTATATCTTGACTTCAGCAAACATTTGGCAAAGTATGTTATGCTATCCTTATTGAAAAAGTATGAAATAGACAAGGCAACTGTTAGGTGGATTCATAACTGGCTTAGTGATTGGATCCATAGAGTGGTCATAAATTTGTGCACATCCAGTTGGAAGAATGTCTCAAGTGGGGTACCACTGGGCTCTGTCCTGGGACACTTTTATCAATGGTTTAGCTGAAGAAATTGCCAGTAGACTGACTAAATTTGCTGATGACACAATGCTAGGACAGATAGCTAATACTAGAAAAGAGAGAGAGAGGATTCAAAAAGATCTAAGCAAACTATAACGGTGGGAAGCAACTAACTGAATGGTTTATAACAGGGAGAAATTCAAAGTCCTACATCTGGACAAGAAAAATGAAAAATATATATACTGAATGGGAGGAACAGGGTTAAAATGAGTGGAACCAGATGCCATGAGAGGTGGTGTGTTCTCCTATGGAAGTCTTCAAAAAGAGGCTGGACAGACATATGTCTAGGATGATTTAGTGAATCCTGCTTTAAGCAGGGGATTGGACCAGATGATCGAGAAGGTCCCTTCCAACTCTACCATTCTATGTTTCTAGTGTTGATGGATTTCTTAATGTATGGAACAGGAGAAAAAATGGTATTGATTGGGGAGTGATAGGGATTTCAAGGAACAGCTGCATTAAAACCATTAGTAATTTACGGGAAATGCAATAGATTGAAGGACATCCTAGTACAAAACTATATTAACAATGATCATTTCAGTAAAAAAAATCCCAAAAATACTACATTTCCAAGCCATTGAATATATATATATATAATACTATAGATGATACATTGTGCACCTGGGAAAAAAACCTAAATGTTGACTCAGGTGTCTAGGATCTACTGTATTCAGTGAAAGAATTATATCCCAGTACTTTGTTCCTCTGATTTTACACAGAATAATGAACAGCACAAACAATAGTTAACAAAAAGATCTGTAGGTCAGTTCTGAGGCTCTATCTACAATGAAAGCATAGCCCAGTATACACATTATACTAATGTCAGCTGAATCCGCCAATAAGTATTGTTTTGGACAAATCTTATTAGTGTGGGAACTATGGACAATTGATTTTTTGGAGAAGTTAAGGATTTGGCATATCCAATTTTGGAATGCCAATCTTTTCATTCTTCGTGAGATAATCCACTGCCGTAGATGTATGCAGCTTTCTTTTTTCTATGAAGAACTAGGAGTGCTCAGCCGTGCACTCACTCCTTTTTAGAGGAGTGGTGACCAAGATAGCTGCCAATTAAACAATCGGCTGAACCATCATTCAGCTGGCAGCAATCTAATGTTTAAGGGAGGCTTACCTTTCCCAGAGAGAAGTCTGACAAGCAAATTGAGAGGACAGCAGACATTCATGGAAAGTGATTGGACTGCAATGTCAGAGACAGTGATCTAGGAATCTGGCAGCTGGCTAAGTGGTTTTGTGTTTAAACAGTATTACAGCAGGTGACCAGACCTGTGCATCAGACTCCTCCAAGGAAATAACATATTTTCCATTTGCATTTTTTTGTTATGATAAGGTTGATGGATGGTTATGGTCATAATACGTCAACTGTTATACTGAGAAACGTAGTACTGTAAAGTATGTTACAGAAAGCTGGACAAGTACAGGAAGATAATACATCTGGGAACTAGTCTGAGTGCCATATTTGGAGTCGAGAAATACATTTTCCCCCAAAATCTGGAAATTAACATCTGCCACACTGATTGCATTTTAGAACAACATTGCAGCCAAAAAAACCTTAATTATGGCATTTTGATTTTTTTCTCATAAATTAATCTGATTGGTAAACAAGGTTATTTTATATTTTGATAGATCAGACTTTTACGAATGCAGCAATAACAAATGTGTATTTTTTGTTTTATTTTAATTGGGCAAAAAGAATGATTTAAATTTTTTATTTTTTTTCCCGATTTAAAAAAACTTTTTTTCCTACTTTTTATTTTATTTAATAGTCCTCCAATAGTCCTGCTATGTATAGGTAAAACTCACGATCTCCTATGAATGCCAGCTCCAGGATCACTTTTACAGGAGAATCATAATTACAGGCATGGGGATCATCAGCAGATCCCCAGCTATCATAGGAGAGTGGAATGATGTGCCCACCTGCATTTAACAGTTTAACAGCCATGGGTGGAACTCCTATCAACTCATGGCTGTTAGAAGCAAAAGATGGCTTACTAAATCAGCTGTCATGTGCAGGCAATGATGCAGGATCAACATTTGAGCTCACATCTTAGGCATTTACACGACCTTTGATGTACATCAAAGATTATGAGGGATTTAATAATGAGATAAGAATGGTACCCTAACTTATGATTAATACTAAACTCTTAATACTGCAAGGGTTGGTTGAAGTAATCATTGATTATCGTTGCTTTACCAAGTCACCTTGAGCACCTGTAATGTCTGATTGTGTATGTTTCAATGTCTGCACTTGAAAGATAACACACTAGAAGCTGCACAACGCCATGTGCATACAAATAGCAAATAAGAGAAAGGGGGGGGGACAAGAGGCGCAATAGTGCCCTTATCACTAGACACTAAAAACAGTAGGTGAGAAAAGATCCACTCACCTAATCCAGTTGTGTCACCCACAACTGGTTAGAAAGCCTGATAGAATAAGTATCCTGCTGGCTGCTGCTGGACTTCCACCGGTCTCCACTCGGGTAGACGAAGATTGAAGCTTTGGGAAAGAATGGTGTGTCACAGTCCGCGCTGCCAGGAAATCCGCTCGTAAATAACGCTAGTAGTCGGTATCCAAATCAATCCTCTTTATTCATCCTACGCGTTTCAACGCCTTCCTGGCGTCTTCCCCTGAGGAAGACGCCAGGAAGGCGTTGAAACGCGTAGGATGAATAAAGAGGATTGATTTGGATACCGACTACTAGCGTTATTTACGAGCGGATTTCCTGGCAGCGCGGACTGTGACACACCATTCTTTCCCAAAGCTACAAATAGCAAATGACATACACTGTGTGCAGAATTATTAGGCAAATGAGTATTTTGATCACATGATACTTTTTATACATGTTGTCCAACTCCAAGCTGTATAGGCTAGAGACCCAACTACCAATTAAGTAAATCAGGTGATGTGCACCTCTGTAATGAGGAGGGATGTGGTGTAATGACATCAATACCATATATAAGGTGAGCTTAATTATTAGGCAAATGCCTTTCCTTAGGCAAAATTGGTCAGAAGAGAGATTTGATGGGCTCTGAAAAGTCCAAAATTGTGAGACGTCTTGCAGAGAGATGCAGCAGTCTTGAAATTGCCAAACTTTTGAAGCTTGATCACGAAACATAAAAGTGTTTCATGGCAAATAGCCAACAGGGTCGCAAGAAGCGTGTTGGGCAAAAAAGGCACAAAATAACTGCCCATGAATTGAGGAAAATTAAGCGTGAAGCTGCCAAGATGCCATTTGCCACCAGTTTTGCCATATTTCAGAGCTGCAACGTTACTGGAGTATCAAAAAGCACAAGGTGTGCTATACTCAGGGACATGGCCAAGGTAAGGAAGGCTGAAAAACGACCATCTTTGAACAAGAAACATAAGATAAAACGTCAAGACTGGGCCAAGAAATATCTTAAGGCTGATTTTTTCAAAGGTTTTATGGACTGATGAAATGAGAGTGACTCTTGATGGGCCAGAGGCTTGATCAGTAAAGGGCATAGAGCTCCACTCAGACTCAGATGCCAGCAAGGTGGAGGTTGGGTACTGGTGTGGGCTGGTACCATCAAAAATGAACTTGTGGGACCTTTTCAGGTTGAGGATGGAGTGAACCTATACTTCCGTACCTACTGCCAGTTTCTGGAAGACAACTTCTTCAAGCAGCAATACAGGAAGAAGTCGGTATCGTTCAAGAAAAACATGATTTTCATGCAGGACAATGCTCCATCACATGCATCAAACTACTCCACAGCGTGGCTGGCCAGTAAAGGTCTAAAAGAAGTAAAAATAATGACATGGCCCCCTTGTTCACCTGATCTGAACCCCATAAAGAACCTGTGGTGCCTCTTAAAATGTGAGATCTACAGGGTGGGAAAACAGTACACCTTTCGGAACAGTGTCTGGGAGGCTGTGGTGGCTGCTGGACGCAATGTTGATCGTAAACAGATCAAGCAACTGACAGAATCTATGGATGGAGGCTGCTGAGTGTCATCATAAAGAAAGGTGGCTATATTGGTCACTAATTTTTTTGGGGTTTTGTTTTTGCATGTCAGAAATGTTTTTTCTACATTTTGTGCAGTTATATTAGTTTACCTGGTGAAAATAAACAAGTGAGATGGGAATATATTTGGTTTTTATTAAGTTGCCTAATAATTCTGCATAGTAATAGTTATCCTGCTTAAACAGATATCCTCCTAAGGGGGCCGTCACACGGAACGATATCTTGCCCGATATCGTTTAAGCGATCTCCTTTTTGATCGCTTAAGCGATATCGGGCAAGATATCGTTGCATGTAATCAGATCTAGCGATGAACGAATGCAACGATCTGCATCATCGTGGTGTATGACACCACGATGATCCATCTCCCATCGAACCGCGCCTATGCTGGAGATGGTAACATGGTACACGTCGGTAACTAAGCGACGCGCGGCGCCTAGTTACCCGATGTGTACCATAGTTACCAGCGTTCTCGCTGGTCCACATCGCTGGTGAGTCTGTCTGTGTGACATCTCACCAGCGATGTGAGCGATATTGTAAGCGATTGCGCGTTGCACGTGAATCGCTTATAATATCGCTAAAGATATCTCACAGTGTGACGGCCGCCTTAGATAGCCAAATCTAAAAAAAAAACCACTCCAACTTCCAAAAATATTAAGTTTTGATATTTATGAGTCTTTTGGTTGATTGAGAACATAGTTGTTGATCAATAATAAAAATAATCCTCTAAAATACAACTTGCCTAATAATTCTGTACACAGTGTATGTTTATTGTACATTGTGATATGTGGTCATAAACAAAAATATCACAATATTTTAAGTATATGATTTTGTGTTGGGCTGAAAAATGCAGCTCTTAGGCTGCAAGTTAGAAACCAAAACAAGTTGGGTTATGGTATGAACTCAATGCACTTGTATCTCCATTCTCCCATAAAACTAGGTTACATGCAATACTTATCTATTAGTAAAGAGGTATCTAGGATTTTTATTTTACTATGTACCTAAAATTTAACAGGTAGGTAGTTACTAATGTAGGCAACTCTCTTCCTGTTCTACCTGGCGCCGGGTCAGAGTGGTCACTACTGGTGGTTCAGCTACTCCATGTCAACAGAGCAGCTCTTCTTCTTCTAAGCTGCTCTTTCAATGAGGTGTGACTGCTGGTATCATGCTGATTGACAGTCTGCTTCCCGCAGTTAGGCAGCAGGCAGCCCTCTGTCAATCAGCAGTCACGCCATGTTAACAGAGCAGATTGGAAAAGAAGCTATTGCTCTGTCAACATAACATCAGTTGACACACTTAATCGCCGGCAGGAGAGGTCTGTGACCGCTTTGTGCTGGCAGATAACGGAGCCAGGCACAACAGGCAGGTACTTAGCAATAATTTTCCTGTTAGTGCTTATGAACATTGTATAAAAAACTTTCAAAACATTTTTAATTAACACAAAAATATATTAGTTTCACATTTGTGCATGCTCACTTTACACCAAAATATGTCAGAAGGAAAAACAATACTTTGATTTTATCTGAAGTTATAATAAATTTGTTACAATATTCGGCTAGCCAAGTAATAGAAATACAATCTGAATATATACAGTTTGTTATTTATTTCATTGTCACTAAAAATTCATGTTACATAACCAGTACAGTTATGACTCATTACTGTTCAGCACAGTTATATGAGCGCCAACAACTCAGAATCTAAAGGAGCGCCAAATACAACCAACCATTCATGCCATTATTTAATATCGAAGGGTAGTTAGATGAGACATGTAATATGATTCTTTAGGCATTGACATATTTTATTATAAAAAGCAAATGTCTAAGGAACAAATTACCAGATTAATAATCAAACCTGAAATTTCAGAAATATCTCCTTTAATCAATGGAAAATGTGTTGACTTGATACTTAAGTTGGACAATGTTTGATTAAAATCTACATCGACATACTATACTTACAATTATAAACCACAGCTGATGAATTTTGTGCAATTTTACAGTTTTTAGTTGATACATTACTGCTTATATTTTGTACTATAGACTATAGTACAGTACCATCATGATTGTGCTATCATATGCTAAATCAAAAACTCTTCCAAGTCCTATAAACATTCAACAAATTATGCATCCTTAGCGAATATTCACACCCTGTTAATTTGTTGCAGAAATGACTGCAACTGATCCATTCACCTAAATGGGGTGTGCAGTAATCCATGCACATGCTACAGAAACAACCCCATTCACATAAATGGAAAAGGTTTTCAATCTTAAAAATTTAGGGAAAAAAATTACAACGAATAAAAGTTTTGTTCTGTGGTAGCCAGCCGAAGAAATGATGTATTGCAGTCAGTAAGGAAAATGAAATACCGCAGCAGTTTGGCAAATATGATACTTTTTATTGACTGGCTAGCGGAAATAAAAACATATGAAATAGCAAGCTTTCAAGACTATTTCTGTCATTCCATGTTGATTGATCTTAATAGTCTGGAAAACTTGTAATTCAACATTCATTTAGCTATTGGAAAGTAAAGTAATTAAAGACTTTTCCTTTTTGGAGTAGTAAAACTTTCAACAAATCTGTCTTATGTGAACATAACTTTAGAATGTAGCTGCTTCAATGGACAGTCCATCAACATTATTTCACAATTTAGGTGGTTTAGGCTAAAATTCACATGCGGCGTAATTTTCCGCATTTTTATTTGCGCTGTGTGCTTTTTCTCCGCTGTTTTGTGGCCGCGCTATTTAGTGCAGGTAAAAAAACGCAGCGCATTCACCCACCGTGTCATTTTTACAGCCGCATTTTTTCCCCAAGAGTGCAGGGGGAAGTGATGTCACACAGGGCAGGAATAATCCTGTTCCTGTATGACATCTGTGTACTTTCACTTTCGCAGCATATCTACATACACTGTGAAAGCGAACTAAAAGAAAGCAATGTGTATTAAAAATAAAAAAATACTTACCTCTCCGCCGAGTGTCCCTGGGCTTCGAGGCGTCCACGTCCGATCGCTGCAGGACCTTAATCAGTTGACCGGCGGCAAATTGATCAGCTGATTGTCACCTGACAGCATCAGCTGAGCAGTTTAAACACCCACCAAAATCGATCAACTGATGTGTGACGTGACATCATCAACTGATTGTGACGTGACAGCATCAGCTGAGCGGTTTAAATCGCCTGCCAAAACCGCTCGGTTTGGTGGGGTTTTAAACCGATAACCTGATGAAGTCACGTCACAATCAGCTGATGATGTCATGTGACACATCAGCTGATTGCCACCGGCTAATGACATCTTTAAGGTCTTTACAATGATCGCACGTCTTTCCCTTGGGACCCGGGACACCCGGCGGAGGGATAAGTATTTTATTTTTAATACCTTTTGTTACCTTTTATTTCGCTTTTGCAGTGTATGTAGATACACTGCGAAAGCTAAACTCCAGGCCCGACATGTCACACGGGGGGAGTAACACAGAATTCTTCCTCCCCTTGTGTGACATCACATCCTGCTATTCCCCCAGCACCCGAGATTATAGTTGCTGGAATAGGCATTGTCTGAACGACAATGGTATTCCGCTCCTTATAATGGGGCTTATGGAAGAAAGCACGCGCATATTTGCGCACAGGATTGACATGGTCATTCTTTTTACATGCACGCTTTCTCCCGCAAAAGCGTGGCCAAAAAAAGCACTGTGTCTGAATGGCAAAAGTGAATTTCCATTCACTTTGCCAGCAAACGTAGACAGGCTTTTGCGAGAATACCGTATGTAAATAAAACACGCCAATTACGTCACATGTGAATGTAGCTTTACATTTCTAAAGATGAACTTGGCTGAATTTCCAGTTTGAAGCCCATCATCACTTGCAGAACTATTATTCACTGTAGTGAAATAAATGCTAAAATACCTTCCTCCTTTATTTTCCTTCTCACGACACTTAATGATATTCATGGTGAGCAAACTGTCTAGCCCAGTGTTTCCCAAACGCCAGCCATCAGGGCCTAGACAGGTCATGTTTTCAGGATTTGCTTAGTATTGCACAGGTGAGAGAAAACGTGGCAATTTCTAATATCTTCATAATGATTCCAATACTTTTGCAATGCTAAAGAAATCCTGAAAACATGATCTGTTGGGGGCCTGAGGACTGGAGTTTGGGAAACACTGGTATAGCCCAATAACACTAACCTATCTTTAAATATGTAGAGGCTTTAAAGCATAATTCCAGTATATATTTTAGAAGTCCAATTGTTGAGGAACACAATGATTGCTAAGAGATGATCTAATTTTGTTTTAAAGCCACATAGAACTAGAATATTGATTCCATGTAGCCTATTAAAAAGTATGTTATCCCAGAATATGCATAACTCAAATTGAAGTATTCCATTTGTTGTAAACTTTATTAGGTGATGCCCATCAACTATAGGATACTATTTTAAAAGCTACTACCTATAATTATCGATGGTGCAAATGTATTCACTGAAACCAGTCCAGTGGCCACATAAGTAATCTGTTGCCTCTGGTTGGGTGCCTGAGAACCGCCTCCACCTCCCAGCATCTGCAGCCTACCTAGCGCAATATCATAGTTGCGATCTGACATACAAGAATTGTCACACCAGGCCAAGTAATAACAGGGTTCCTTTCCAATAGCTGCAGATCATGGACATAGCCATGGGACTTGATCCTGAAAATTGAATTCGCTCCATCTATACCTGTATTACTTCTATAATAGCAGACTTAGTAATGTATCACTATGATGATCACTATTGCCATTTGAAGAAAAATGAACAATAAATGCAGCTTTTGGGAATGGTACTATGCATTATGTCAATTGACAAAAAACATTTCCAAAATAGTAACTTTTGATATTTTGTGCTATGTCATGTATTCTGAATAAGCTAAACCTATAGTAATGAGGAAAGACAAGATCATAGTGCAGAAAAGACAAATCTACAAAGTAAACAGTCATGTGAAACAAGAACGGATTAGAAAATGATAATATGCATGCAGAGTTTACAAACCGTGTCTTTAGGGTGGCCCAATAAGTAGAAATATGGGGACCCATGCTTGTCACTTTTCATGCACATGGAGAGACTGGAAGAAGGTACCATTCCTAAAGGAAGGGGAGGAACAGCCTAGGACCAATCATTAGAATTAACAGAACAGTGACACAAAGATATAGAACTGTTAGAAAAGATTCTTAGTATAATTAGCAAAGTTACAGGAATATTTCTAAAAGGAAATAGAATTTTTAAAGCATGCAAATACTAATATTAGTAATAGCCAAGAATTTTATTTGGATTATTTTAGAGAGATAGCACAGTAATGTTAAATGGCATCTGTAAGTACTTTGGGTAATTTTTTGTTAGAAGCTGTAAATTTGTACCAAGTAATCGGAGGGTAATCACAATGTATTGTTGTTCTTGACATTTCTTGTGTTCTGTAAGGTTACAATCACATTGAATGATAAAGGTACACTAAAGTATTTTTTTTATTAACGACAAGAAAATTGATTCTCTGCTAAATGAGTTGTCCAGAACTTAAACATGAGATGACTTATCCTTAGGTAGGTAATCAAAGTCCAATCAGTGGTGGTGCGACAACCAGAACCCCTGCTGAACAACACTTCCGGGTGCCGCCACTGGCCGGAGCTACTAGTTGTGGAGTAGCACAGCACAGGTCCGCTAACTATATTGTGGCCATGGCAGAGTACTGCATGGCCTCCCTATATTTGAATCAACAGTGGGGGAATGTGCTGTAGTACCAGGCCATGGCCACCATTACATTGATGGAGCTGTGCTGTACAACTCCACAACTAAGTAGCTCCAAAAGGCGGCACTAGAAACAGCTGATCAGACATTGATGACTTATCCTAAGAAAGAGTCATCACTGATAAATTCCTGGACAAGCTCTTTAAAGAGGACCTGTCACCCTCCTGGTGCTTTCCAAACTTAAAGTACCATAGAATGCAGTGTGGGAGCAAAAACACCAATTGTATACACAGATCTCAAGTGAATGTTTAATATTCTGATAACATTTTAAAAATTCTATCTCAATACAGACACCATCAGAGGGGGCTTAGAAGCTCAATTTATAAACTGTATGCAACATATTTCAACAGTCTGATGCAAATATAAGCAGCTACAACTTTGTACTTGAAAAGGATTATTCCCAAAATTACAATGTGGCTTTATAATATTGTACAAATATATGTATCCAGTTATGGGATTATAATATTACCAAATCTGCCCTGATTTGAACAATTCACCCACTAAGGATCCCCCACCATGTTATATTTACCATCTAGCTGTCATTAGAACTACCCTATAGTAGTGTCAGTGCTCCTGGCCAATCATGCACAGCGCACTCTCTCAGATGACTTCCTGCCTGCATAGCTGTGATCTGGTACATATCTGGAATAAAATTTCTACTGTGAAAGATGATGTCACTAAAAGCGGTAAAGCCATATTCATTACACTGCAGAGAGCTCAAACTAAGGAGGCAATGGCGTGCAAGTGTGCTGGCAAATAGGAAGAGTAATGTGCTGCAGGATAGGGATGGATAAAGGGGGTTCAGAGTAGTGATATACTGCTGAATGCTGGTCTATGTAGAGGAGCTGAAAGGAGAGATATACTGTAGGATGAAACTTACAAAAGCATAAATAATGATACTCATTTAGGAGTTTAGGCGTTAAAAATAAGACCACTCATTCATCTATGTGAAGCTGGATGGACCAAGGGGCACATGGAGTTATAGAGAGACACAATGGTTCAAGAAGGAAACTTTATTTTGGGCTTAGTCTATATACTAACAATAAGTAAGCATTTACTGTGTTTTATAATAAATGACTCAATGCTGGGAATAACTAAGAGTGTTTTCACATTAGAGTTTATGTGTAATGCGCCGCAGATCTGGCAGATCTGCCATGTAACGGCCAACTTGCGGCACCGATCTGGCAAGCCCCAGTTATTCTCTCTGGGGCTTGCGGTCAGGTGAGGTTTTGCCAGAACTGGCACTTGCCGGATATGCCACATCTGGCAAAACTGTACTTGCCATACCTGACCGCAAGCCCCATAGAGAATGAATGACGCTTGCCATATTGGAGCTGCAAGTCGGCCGATACATGGCAGATCCGGCAGATGCAGGGACATCTCCCGAATCTGCCGCGAATTACACTTAAATGCAGATGTGAAAGGGGGCCAACTCTGTCTACACAACTTGGAGATTTGAACAGAAAAATAGCTCTCACTGCTTTGAGAATATAAAAAAAAGTGACTCAAGACACACACGCCCACTCAATCAGCCACTAGGCACAGAGACAACAATGCATGTCAGTTTGGTACAGCTGTTTAGGCAATTGTATGATGTTCAGCAAATATTGTGTACTGGTCCTATTCTAATACATGGGACCTGTGGGTGATATTGAAATGTTTGACATGTTTCTCCTCCATATCTTGTTAAGATTGGGAAGTAGTGTTCGTCTAGAAGGGAACTTTAAAACATGAATAATCACAGAATTTATATTAAAAAATGCAGTGTGAAAAGGTACAGATTTACTTCTTCATTTCAATTCATAATGAAATAATCTCCATCTTTCATGTAAAAAATACATATCATTATAGTTCTCCTTTAAAGTCTACTCGTTATCATTGACTTTTAATAAAAAGATAGCACATCTACAATTCTGAATTATTAGAACCTAGCTGTGGTGGTTTCAAAAGATGTATGGTATTAAAATGTTATTTAATTAGTTCATAGCTCCAATTACAAAATGATTTGGTGAGAAACTGCGCAGTGAGTGCTTGTCTGATATTTGAAAGCTGTGTGCAGCCCACATCAAAATAAACATTTCTAATAAAAATGTTTAGATAAAAAAAATCGGAGCACAGAAACACACATTATATATAAATACAAAGTAATGATCTCTTCTCTTAACTATTTAGATAACAGATGTGACGTAGCAATATATCTAACATGTTTATACCTTGAAATCAACAGCCCCCTAGCATCCAGGCAGGGGCATATATAGAAATCATGAGGCCCCATAGAAGAAGTCCTAATTGGACCAACAGTATAATGGCCTTCACACAGCCTTCCAAACAGTAATATGGGCTCCATACAGCCCTCCAAACATTATTATGGCTCCCATACAGCCCCTCAAATAATATAATGGTCCCAACATTGCCCCCAAATAGTATAATGGTCCCCCACGTAACCCCCTAAATAGTAATATGGAAAACCACACAGCCCTCCAAATAGTATAATAGCTTCCTAAATAGCCCTCCAAATAGTGTGATAGTCCCATAAATAGCTCTCTAAATAGTATAATGGTCCCAACATAGCCCTCCGAACAGTGTGATTGCCTTCCACATAGCCCCTTAAATAACATAAATAAGCTGTGTATATGCTACCTGGCAATATCAGCGCTCTGTACATGCCCAGGGAGGCAGAAAAGATGTAAAACAGCCAATTGTGCTTTTTACAAATCCAGTGGTAACCAATAGTAGAAACCTTTTTTTTTTTGATCTCATGTATAAGGGGTACACTACTTGAAACATAATTCTAACACAACAGAAGAAAAGTGCATAAAGTACCCAAAGTAATCATAGGAAAATTATCAATGTTTTATGACGATGAATACAAAATGTAATAGATCAAAAAGACACATTGAAACGCAAATCCAGTGCTAACCTTTTCCTTATCTAGTCTGCACTTTGAAAGGGAGTCACTCCTGTCTTCCTGCTGATTGACAGTAGGCTCCGCACAGTTAGGCAGCGGGAAGCCAGCTGTCAATTAGCATGACATCAACAGAGACACACCGATATACACTGTATATACCTATATGGGCGCTCTATGCTATCACATTGGGAGGGCAGTGATGTCACGGTGAGGGCGGACTGTGTGGTGCTGGAAGGGGGGGGCGGAGTTGTGCGGTGGTGGCACATAACCCCAGATCCCCAAAAATGAGAATGCTACAGGTCTTGGAAAATGGCGACAAAAGCGCAATTTTTAAAGATTTTTTGATTTATTTAGTGACCATATAAGTAGAAAAACAGAAAACATATTCCACACATAATGAAATCACTTATAAAGAAAACAACTTAGTGCACAGTTCTGTAAGTCCTGTAGTAGTTACATCGGACCATTATTATGGAAAATAATATTTATAACTTAACAAGTTGGCAAACACATATCAAAAAAAGGTGTTGGAAGATAGACACAAAAAGAAAAAACAGTATACAACCAAGAAAGAAGAAAGGGGAGAGAAAACGGGTTGGAGGTAGCAATTCTTTTTCTTTGAAAACTTCTGACTTTTTATTTTACCAAAGTATACATGTTTGGTATCTACGAACTCATACTGACCCGATACATCAATTTTACTATATAGTGAACATGATGAATAAAAGGATACAAAAAACAATCATACAGTTGCACTTTTTTTGCAATTTCACTATACCTATCTAGCAACACAGATGACTGATGGACAGGGTCCTGTGAATCAATTTGCACCAACTCTAGAAAACAGCATTACTTACTATGTAAATGTTCATTTTCATAATTATTATCTGTTGGAATGCTGTTAAGCTATAATACTTTTTTAGCCTCTCGCGCTCAGTCTTTCACCAGGAAGGAACCTAACTATGTAAGTCCTGGTTGAAATGAAAGGGAACCTGTCACCCCGCTGGGCCGATTAAAATAAAAGAGCCACCTACAGCAGTGCCTATGCTGCATTTTATGAAGGTGGCTTTTATCCCCTTACTTCCCCGAGACACCAAAATAAACACTTTATAAGAAATTAGTTTAGGTCCGGGAGGTATACTCCCCTCCGAGGACCTAAACATCTTGCTGCTGTTACCCCTCCTCCTGTGTTGTTTGGGACTCGCCTCCTCTGTTAATTGCGAGCGGCGTCGGTGCCTGCACAGATCTCTCAGCACTCAGGTATGCTCTGTGAGCTCTGCCTGAGAGCTCAGGTCACATGCTATAGCGCAGGCACCAGATCCCGCCCTGTGGTTTGTTATGCTGTATGCATTTTTCGAGTTTGGGAATTTGATGAGTAGGGAACAGGCGCTGGCATGCTGTTTGTGCTGGTGTCAGATTCCCAGCCCTGTAGTGTACATATAGCATAACACACCACAGGGTGGGATCTGGTGCCTGCGCTATACCATCTGATCTGACCTCTCGGGTAGAGCTCAGGGAGCATGCCCAAGAGCTGAGGGAATTGCGCAGGCGATGCCACTCTGAAGAAAGAGAGGAGCAGGGTCCTGACAATAGAGGAGGAGGGGTAACAGCAGCAAGGTGTTTAGGTCCAGGGAGGGGAGCATACCTCCCAAACTTAAACTTTTATACATATAAAGTGCTTATTTTGGAGTAGGAGGATAAGAGCCACCTTCACAAAATACAACATAGGCGCTGCTGAAGGTGGCTTTTTTTGTTTAATAGGCCCAGGGGGGTGTGACAGATTCCCTCTAAGTGTTAAGAATTGCTATATTCAGTGAGTATACACTCTAGATTTTCTGGATGTAATTTAATATTGATTTAAATTTCTTACTGTGCACAAAAATAGTCCCAAATAATGAAAGTGATTCTGTCAGTAGGATCAACTCTTCTAAGGCCCCTTTCACATCTGCGTTTCCGTCCAGATCTGCCTGATCCGCATAAGACTGCGGTACACTTGCAGTAAGCCTCGTGCATTCTCTATGGGGCTTGCGGCAAGTGTGTCAAGTGCTGTATTGCCGCTATCCGGTACTTGCGGCAGTTGTGGCCGCGAAAAAAAATGTGGTGAGCAGTGTTTTTTTTTTTTGCGGCCGGAAGTGCCGGATCTGCTGCAACCAGCAGAACCGCACTTGCCACATCGGACTGCAAGCCCCATAGACAATGCATGGGGCTTACTGGACTAGGAAAGCTAGTGCGGCCGCTAGGCGGCTGATCTGGCAGATGCGGCGCCACCTGCCGGATCGGCCGCACATCAGCGAAAACTCTGATGTGAAAGGCCTCTAAGCCATCATATGGACATGCAAGTAATAGGAAGTTGAATTGAATGATATCTTGATATTTGCAATCAGATTTCAAAGCTGTGTGTGATCATAACTGACACAGTACAGCAGAGCTCAGCATTATTTTATTACAAACACAGCTAAGGTTTTCCTTTTACAATGATGTCAGCTTAGCTGCAGAGCTTTGACAGGCTACAACTAACAGTTCTTCAGCTTCTTTCTCACAAGCAGCCAGTGTAAGGGGAAGGAAAGTATAGCAGAACGTTATCTCATTAAAATCTCATATGCAGTTGTAGATTCTGTTCCACAGCACATGTAGCTCAGTTGTACTCCCCTCCCCTTATAGACGTCTCTGTGAGATGTAATAACATAGTCTGCTCTCCTCACTGAGCTTTGTGTAATTGCAGATGCTGTTCCATGTTCTATATTCATGTTTCCGTGCCTTAGCATTGCAGAGTGCAACTGTCTTTTTTGTTACATTATATTATGTTCATTTAGGACCTGTTCACAATGCAGATTAGGGAGTGTCGGCAGTTATTTATTACTTATGTTAAAGGGTCATACCATCTGCCTATGCACTCCTCCCCCATTATTCTCAGGTGTTTTGTTCCTTATTTAGAAGGTTTCTACTTACCTATACAAAAGGAGGATTTTTTTTTTTTAGATGGAAAGGCTTTGACTTTAGTGTAAGTTCCCAGTAAGGCCACGTGCACATGTTGTATATTTGATGAGTTTTTTACCTCAGGATTTGTAGCCAAAACCAAGAGTGGATAATTAAATACAGAAGTAGTCCAAATATATAAAGAAAGGAGGCACTCACCCATATGTAAAGTTGGTCTCAGGCTTTTTTATTCAGCCTTCCGGCATGAAGCAGGGTGCAGGTTGCAGGGGAGGGGGTGTTGGAGGTGCAGACAACAGTGACTGTTTCGGATATAATCACCCTTCAACTGGTCTTTGCTCAATGCAGCCATAGACTCCACTTCCTATATAGGCGGAGTCTGATGACCTCATACTCACGGCATTGAGTAACAAAGTACAAGTGCATAGTGAATAAAACACAAAAACAATGTTACAATTATACGACAAGGATTGCAAATAAGAACATGAGCGGACACTATTGTGTTACTATATACTACCGCACAATAATAGCTTTTAATTTGGTTGCTAGCGTTGCCGTGCAACCATGAACGGCACAGCGCTTTACGATCATTCGCAAGGCGCATGCGTATTGTATAGTCTATTCCCCCATAGGTTACCCTGGGCAGCACAGCTGTTAACCCTGCAAGCACTCGATATAGCCTGCAAGGTAACTGAATGGCGCTGTCGCTTTCCCCTGGTCAGACCTACAATGTTTTGCTTATGGTCTAGGCATGACTTAATATCACTACTTGAGCTGGGGACTGATAAGCAAATTTTTGCACTGGGGTTGAATGAAAGACATAACAATAGCCAGTATACGTGCATAAAGAATATGGACTTAATGTTTACAAGTGCGAAGTCTTAAGGAACAAGATAGAGACACTGCTGTAGATCGTGAGAAGGAGTTTATGGAAGAAGAAGAGGAGTAAAAAGGGATAAAAAGGAAAGGAAAACAAAAAAGGGGGGAAGAGAGGGTCAATGAACCAAAACCAGGCACAGAAGAAAGGGAAAATAGGGATAGTGCTAGATTAGTAGCGGATGGATAGAAAAAGACCTTGACAGCCGTCACTCTGTGGATGGCTATATCCATCAATACAAGAAAGAGAGATCACGGATAGTTCGGTATAATAACCGCACCTCAGGTGGTGGTGTAGAATACTACAAAAAAAACGGCTAGGTCCAATTTATCATTAAGCCCAAGGCTACCCTGGGCGTCAGTGTTGAGGATCCAGGTCGCTTCAGCTTGGAGCAACCGTTTATGGTTGTCCCCTCCCCGAGCTGCAGGAAAGATTTTTTCCAAGCCAGCAAACGATAAGGCTCCTGAATCACCCCCATGACAATCTCTGACGTGATTTATCAGCCTCAGGGATCCTTTCCCTGTTCTGATGGAGTTACAATGCTCCCTAAACCTCACGTTCATGGGCCTAATCGTCTTGCCTATGTAAAAGCGACCACAGGAACAGAAAATAACATAGACCACCCAGGTGGTCCTGCAGTGAATGTTGGATGATATTGTGTGCGCAACACCCCCAACATTCAAATGCTTGCCTGGTTTGAGAAACATACACCAATTACAGTGTTGGCATCTGTAATTGCCACCTCTCAGTCTGGTGCTAAGCCAGTTGTCGGTGCTTTTGGGTGATTTTTTCAACCTCCTCTTTAATAATGCTTTAATAATAATAATGCTTTATTTATATAGCGCCAACATATTCCGCAGCGCTTTACAATGTAGGGTTAGAGTACAGAAAATATAATACAGTAAGTAATTACAGTAGAGAACAAATATAGTACAATAATTGGATACAAAACAATAGGCATAGAATCAATGTAAAAAAGAAAATACAATAAATAAAGCAAGAAATGAAGGTGACCCTGCTCAAAAGAGCTTACAATCTAAAGCGGGATAGAGGTTGCACAAGGTACAGGGGCTTATTGCACTGATGGTCCAGGCATCTTGAGGAAGTGGGGCATAGGACTAAGCTTACATGGATGGTCATTATACAATCTGTGTAGACCTTTTTGGTTTGGTGGAGTTTGTAGAGGAGTAATGTCCAGAGGGATAGCCCATTCACTGTCTACAGTACAATGGACTTCTATTAAGGAGTATGATAGGCCGCCTTAAAAAGATGCGTTTTTAGGGATCGCCTGAAGCCATGCAAGTTGTGGATAGTCCTGATTTCTTGGGGTAAAGCATTCCAGAGTTTTGGTGCAGCTCTGGAGAAGTCTTGGAGTCGGGAGTGGGAGGATCGGATTAGTACGGATGTTAGTCGAAGGTCATTTGAGGAACGTAGAGAGCGGGTGGGGTGATAGACAGAGATGAGGGAGGAGAGGTAGGGGGGTGCTGCACTGTGAAGAGCTTTGTGGGTGAGAACAAGCAATTTGAATTTGATCCTGTAGTATACGGGCAGCCAGTGCAATGACTGGCAGAGAGCAGAGGCATCTGAGTAACGATTGGCCAGGTGGGTGATCCTGGCTGCTGCATTAAGGATGGACTGGAGAGGAGAAAGTCTGGTGAGGGGGAGGCCACTTAATAGAGAATTGCAATAGTCAAGGCGGGAATGGATTAGGGCCACAGTGAGGGTTTTTGTTGTTTCCATGGTGAGAAAGGGGAGGACTCTAGAGATATTCTTCAGGTGTAAGCGACAGGAGCGGACGAGACATTGTGTGTGGGAGGAGAAGGAGAGATCGGTGTCAAACATAACACCCAGACAACGAGCCTGCTGCCTAGGCGTTATCGTGGTGCCGCAAACTGAGAGAGAGATGTCCGATTTAGGGAGGTTAGTGGATGGGGGGAGCAGAAGAAGTTCAGTTTTGGAAAGGTTTAGTTTCAAATAGAGAGTGGACATGATATTGGAAACTGCAGCTAGACAGTCATTGGTGTTCTTTAATACCGCAGGGGTAAGGTCAGGGGCTGAAGTGTATAGTTGTGTGTCATCAGCATAAAGATGGTACTGAAAGCCAAATCTGCTGATGGTCTGTCCAATCGGGGCCGTGTAGAGAGAGAATAGGAGGGGGCCAAGGACTGAACCCTGAGGGACCCCAATAGTGAGGGGAAGAGTGGAAGAAGTGGAGCCAGCAAAAGATACACTGAAAGAGCGGTCAGAAAGATAGGAGGAGAGCCAGGAGAGAGCCGTGTCCTTTATGCCAATGGAATGCAGCATAGAGAGTAGGAGCTGATGGTCAACAGTGTCAAAAGCTGCAGAGAGATCAAGGAGAATAAGCAGAGAGTGGTTACCATTACGTTTTGCTGTCAGAAGGTCATTGGTCACTTTGATGAGGGCAGTTTCTGTAGAGTGAAGGGGGCGGAAACCAGACTGTAATGGATCTAGAAGAGAGTGAGCGGAGAGGTAACGGGTGAGGCGGGAATAGACCAGGCGCTCCAAGAGTTTAGAGATGAAGGGGAGATTGGAGACTGGTCTGTAGTTATTTGTGCAGGTTGGGTCGAGAGTGGTTTTCTTTAATAATGGAGTAATGATCGAGTGTTTGAAGGAGGAGGGGAAGATGCCAGAAGAGAGGGAGAGATTGAAGATTTTGGTTAGATGAGTGGTGACGACTGGAGAGAGGGATTGGAGCAGGTGTGAGGGAATGGGGTCAGTAGTGCATGTTGTGGGACGAGGAAGAAAGGAGCCTGGAGACTTCTTCTTCTGTGACTGGGTCAAATGTGGAGAGTGAGCCGGAGGAGATGTGGGGAAGAATGGGGGTGGCAGCGCTTGGAGGCTGAGAGCTGATTTCCTGGCGGATGTTGTCTATTTTCTCCATGAAGTAGGAAGCCAAGTCATCAGCACAGAGGTCAGTGATGGGGGCCTGCACTTTAGGACTGAGGAGAGAGTGAAAGGTGTCAAAGAGTTTTTTTTGGATTGTTGGATAGTGAGGAGACCAGGGTGGTGAAGTAGGTCTGTTTGGCAAGGTGAAGGGCAGAGTTGTAGGTTTTTAGCATGAATTTATAATGGATAAAGTCTCCTGGTGAGCGAGTTTTCCTCCATAGACGTTCAGCACTCCTAGAGCATCGCTGGAGGAATCGAGTTTGTGGTGTGAGCCAGGGCTGTTTTGTTCTCTGTTTGGAGGTTCTGAGGGTGAGGGGCGCTACTTCGTCCAGGGAGCTTCTGAGAGTGTCATTGTAGTGATTTACTGCCTGATCTGGACAGGAGATTGAAGAGATTGGGGACAGAGATGAGATGAGGGAGTCTGTGAGTGCCTGAGGGTTAATGGCCTGTAGATTTCTGGATGTGTGATAGGTAGGATTGGGCTGTGTTGGCCGAGGGTTAGTGAGTGAGAAGGAAAGAATGTTGTGGTCAGAGAGTAGAGTTGAGTTATCCAAGGGGGAGGATGAGCAGAGCCGGGTAAAGACCAGGTCAAGGGTGTTACCGTTTTCGTGCGTCTCAGAGGTTGAGAGCTGTGATAGGCCAAGAGAGGTAGTTAGAGATAGGAGCTGGGATGCAGATGGGGAGATGGGGCTATTTATGGGAATGTTAAAGTCTCCCAGAATAAGGGTTGGTAAATCTGAGGACATGAAATGCGGGAGCCAAGCGGAGAAATGGTCGAGGAACAGGGTGGGTGACCCTGGGGGTGGTATACCACTGCTACTTTGAGGTGGAGGGGATGGAATAGCCTAATGGTGTGGACCTCAAAAGAAGGGAATGAGAGTGATGGGGCTGGAGGGATGACCTGGAAAGTACATTGTGGGGACAGGAGGAGGCCAACTCCACCGCCACGTCTGTTCCCAGGTCTAGGGGAGTGAGAGAAGTGTAAGCCGCCGTAAGAAATAGCAGCCGGGGAAGCAGTGTCTGAATCCTGGATCCAGGTTTCCGTGAGGGCCAGCAGGTTTAGAGAGTTGGAAAGGAAGTAATTGTGAATGAAAGGAAGTTTGTTGCATGCAGATCGTGGATTCCAGAGAGCGCAGTTAAAAGAGGAAGATGAAGGTGTGCAAGTGATTATATCTCCAATATTGTGGCAACGCCGATACGTAACAATCGCCTCTGGTAATTTACCAGAGAAGATGCGGTCGTTCTGCACGATGTGCCAATGTTTTTTAATGGCTGCTGCTATCTTCCCATGCATCGGACCATGTTTAAAGTTGAAGAAAAAACGAGTTGGATTTTGGCCAGATTTTCCTGCAGTTTTTGTTTTTTCTCAGAAACATAAGTCCTTGCCCTTTCTCTAGCTGATGATAGTAACCTCCTTGGGTAACCCCTGTCCAATAAGTTCTGTTCTAGGGCATCCGATTGATGCTCAAAACCATCTTTAGTGTTGTTTAACTGTCGCGTATGGAGAAACTGACAGAAGGGGAGAGACGTCTTGGTGTGCAGCGGGTGGGCGCTTTCATAATGCAAATATGCATTTGTTGATGTATTTTTCTTATGTACCGACCTCTTGATTCTATCCTCAGACTGGTTTATGCAGCGGGTGGGTACCGCTATGGGTACACCGGCAGCATGTACGTTTGCCAACCTCTTTCTTGCAGATTTTGAGAAAAAATATGTATTTTCGGTTTCTAACCCGTATATACGTTATATCAGACACTTCATTCGTTATGTCGACGACATTTTGATTATATGGGAGGGCAGCCAGGCAGATTTTATTGCATTTGTCTCCTAAAAATATGTATTTTCAGTTTCTAACCCGTATATACGTTATATCAGACACTTCATTCGTTATGTCGACGACATTTTGATTATATGGGAGGGCAGCCAGGCAGATTTTATTGCATTTGTCTCCTATTTGAACACCAATACATATAACATGTTCTTTACATCTCTTTTTGGGGGCACTTCCTTGGAGTTCCTCGATGTAAAGATTGAAGTGTCTGAGGGTAGAATCAAGAGGTCGGTACATAAGAAAAATACATCAACAAATGCATATTTGCATTATGAAAGCGCCCACCCGCTGCACACCAAGACGTCTCTCCCCTTCTGTCAGTTTCTCCGTACGCGACGGTTAAACAACATTACAGATGGTTTTGAGCATCAATCGGATGCCCTAGAACAGAACTTATTGGACAGAGGTTACCCAAGGAGGTTACTATCATCAGCTAGAGAAAGGGCAAGGACTTATGTTTCTGAGAAAAAACAAAAACTGCAGGAAAAAACTGGCCAAAATCCAACTCGTTTTTTCTTCAACTTTAAACATGGTCCGATGCATGGGAATATAGCGGCAGCCATTAAAAAACATTGGCACATCGTGCAGAACGACCGCATCTTCTCTGGTAAATTACCAGAGGCGATCGTTACGTATCGGCGTTGCCACAATATTGGAGATCTAATTGTAAAGAGGAGGTTGAAAAAATCACCCAAAAGCACCGACAACTGGCTTAGCACCAGACTGAGAGGTGGCAATTACAGATGCCAACTCTGTAATTGGTGTATGTTTCTCAAACCAGGCAAGCATTTGAATGTTGGGGGTGTTGCGCACACAATATCATCCAACATTCACTGCAGGACCACCTGGGTGGTCTGTTATTTTCTGTACCTGTGGTCGCTTTTACATAGGCAAGACGATTAGGTCCATGAATGTGAGGTTTAGGGAGCATTGTAACTCCATCAGAACAGGGAAAGGATCCCTGAGGCTGATAAATCACGTCAGAGATTGCCATGGGGGTGATTCAGGAGCCTTATCGTTTGCTGGCTTGGAAAAAATCCTTTCCTGCAGCTCGGGGAGGGGACAACCATAAACGGTTGCTCCAAGCTGAAGCGACCTGGATCCTCAACACTGACGCCCAGGGTAGCCTTGGGCTTAATGATAAATTGGACCTAGCCGTTTTTTTGTAGTATTCTACACCACCACCTGATGTGCGGTTATTATACCGCACTATCAGTGATCTCTCTTTCTTGTATTGATGGATATAGCCATCCACAGAGTGACGGCTGTCAAGGTCTTTTTCCATCCATCCGCTACTAATCTAGCACTATCCCTATTTTCCCTTTCTTTTGTGCCTGGTTTTGGTTCATTGACCCTCTCTTCCCCCCTTTTTTGTTTTCCTTTCCTTTTTATCCCTTTTTACTCCTCTTCTTCTTCCATAAACTCCTTCTCACGATCTACAGCAGTGTCTCTATCTTGTTCCTTAAGACTTCGCACTTGTAAACATTAAGTCCATATTCTTTAAGCACTTATACTGGCTATTGTTATGTCTTTCATTCAACCCCAGTGCAAAAATTTGCTTATCAGTCCCCAGCTCAAGTAGTGATATTAAATCATGCCTAGACCATAAGCAAAACATTGTGGGTCTGGCCAGGGGAAAGCGACAGCGCCGTTCAGTTACCTTGCAGGCTATATCGAGTGCTTGCAGGGTTAACAGCTGCGCTGCCCAGGGTAACCTATGGGGGAATAGACTATACAATACGCATGCGCCTTGCGAATGATCGTAAAGCGCTGTGCCGTTCATGGTTGCACGACAACGCTAGCAACCAAATTAAAAGCTATTATTGTGCGGTAGTATATAGTAACACAATAGTGTCCGCTCATGTTCTTATTTGCAATCCTTGTCGTATAATTGTAACATTGTTTTTGTGTTTTATTCACTATGCACTTGTACTTTGTTACTCAATGCTGTGAGTATGAGGTCATCAGACTCCGCCTATATAGGAAGTGGAGTCTATGGCTGCATTGAGCAAAGACCATTTGAAGGGTGATTACATCCGAAACAGTCACTGTTGTCTGCACCTCCAACACCCCCTCCCCTGCAACCTGCACCCTGCTTCATGCCAGAAGGCTGAATAAAAAAGCCTGAGACCAACTTTACGTATGGGTGAGTGCCTCCTTTGTTTATATATTTGGACTATTATCTAGTGCTGACACAGGCGAGCACCCCCATTGAATGACTATCTGCTGCTATATTGGTACAAGGTGTCCAGTGCCCCGATTCATTCTTTGTGAAGTTAAATACAGAAGTGGTGCAGGTGTTTCTATTAGGCAGGCTTCACACCACGGGATGACCCTGACAGCCCCGGACCGGATCAGCACACAGAACCGGAGGGCCAAATATGCCCTCCGGTCCTGTGTGCAGCCGGATGGCAGTAATTGCAGCCGCAGCTGCTGATTTTTCAAGACCACGGCTAGCATGGAGCTAGCCGCGGTCCTGAAACAACAGCGGCGTGCAGTCGCCAGTATCCGGTTCCCGGATCCTCCTGGTCCGGGGCAATCTGACCCCATAGGCTCCCATGTTAGGGAGCGCCGGATTGCCCCGGATCTGGGCGAATCCGAGAACCGGCAAATTGGGGAGATTTTTCTCCCCGGACAAAAAAATGTTACAAGCAACATTTTTATGTTCGGAGAGATTAATCCGTATTCTCCCGCATTGTCCCGGAGTGATGTCCTGGAGCTCTCTGCCATCTGGCTCCATCCGGCCCCATAGGCTACTATGGGGCCAAAAACCGGTCCGGGGCTGTCTGGTTTACACCAGACAGGCCCGGACCGGATCACACCGTGGTGTGAAGCCAGCCTTAGACTTTTCCTCTGATTGCCCCATTTCTGGTTTTGTCAACAAATCCTGAGGTAAAAACCTCTCCAAATACTCAGTATGTGCACGAGGCCTTAAGAGATATGCCTCAACATGGCTACTACGCGGATATAGAGATGGCCATTATTATATGTTGTGTCTCATTTTTGTATACTTCCTTAGCCTTAATGTTATTCAATGTTCTATATTTATGTTTCCATGACTAAGCATTGCAGAGTGCAACTGTCTTTTTTGTTACATTACATTATATTCAGTTAGGACCAGTTCACATTCCAGATTAGGGATTGTCGGCAGTTTCTTCATATTTTTCTCTCATTACAAACACTTCTAGCAGCTCTGCTCATAATGCTGTCAGCTCTGCTGTATCACTTTCTAATCGCACACAGTGCTGTAGTGAAATCAGGAGAGCGTATATCAGTTATTACAAGTCTCACATGGGTCTCCCTCTCCTTTAGGCTGAAGGCACATCATCCGACATGATCCCAGTGCCTCGCACGAGTGCAATGCGAGATAAACTCGCATTGCACAAGGACAAGTGATTTTCTATGATGTCGGGCACACTGGTGCGCATTTTAAGCATTGAACTCGCAAAGCGAGTTTCAGTCGCGGCATGCTGCGACTGCATGCCAGTTGCACGCATGAGCTACCAATAGAAATCAATGTTGTGATCCCGGCTGTGATCTCTGTGACAGCCGGGACCTGTGTGCGGCTTCCCCCGCCGCGCTGCTGGCGTTGGGGACGGATGCCCTCCCCCTCCTTCAGGCCTTCCCCTTCTCAAGATGGCCCCCACCTGTCACTGCCCCCCACGCCCGATGCCGGGACCTGATTGCGGCTTAACCCGCCGCGATGACCTACCCCTCCTCTGGCCTCCCCCTCCTCTGGCCTCCCCCTCCTCTGGATGGCCCCCACGATGTCGGGTCTGTTTGCGGCTTCAGCCGCCGCGCTGCTGGGGACAGTGGCAGTGGCAGGGGCGGGGGCGGATGCCGATGACCTCCCACTCCTCCCCCCCCGATCCCCGTGTTCGGTCTCACCGCTCCTCGATCCTCGTGTCCGATCCCGCCGGTGTAGCCGCCGCTCTGCCTCCTCTCCTCGCTGGAACGCCCCTCCTCCAGTGCTGCTCCGTCCCGAGGTAAGTACCGTATGAATGAATGAATCAATCAATGATTGAATGAGTGAGTGGTTTTGTGGGTGTGTGGGTTAGTGGATGTGTGGATGTGTGGGTTAGTGGATGTGTGGGTGTGTGGATGCGTGGGTTAGTGGATGTGTGGGTTAGTGGATGTGTGGGTTAGTGGATGTGTGGGTGCGTGGATGTGTGGGTATGTGGATGCGTGGGTTAGTGGATGTGTGGGTGCGTGGATGCGTGGGTGTGTGGATGTGTGTGGATGCGTGGGTGTGTGGGTTAGTGGATGTGTGGGTGCATGGGTGCGTGGATGCGTGGGTGTGTGGGTGCGTGGGTTAGTGGATGTGTGGGTGCATGGGTGCGTGGATGCGTGGGTTAGTGGATGCGTGGGTTAGTGGATGCGTGGGTGTGTGGATGCGTGGGTATGTGGATGCGTGGGTTAGTGGATGTGTGGGTGCGGGGATGCGTGGGTGTGTGGATGTGTGTGGATGCGTGGGTGTGTGGGTTAGTGGATGTGTGGGTGCATGGGTGCGTGGATGCGTGGGTGTGTGGGTGCGTGGGTTAGTGGATGTGTGGGTGCATGGGTGCGTGGATGCGTGGGTTAGTGGATGCGTGGGTTAGTGGATGCGTGGGTGTGTGGATGCGTGGGTTAGTGGATGTGTGGATGCGTGGGTGTGTGGATGTGTGTGGATGCGTGTGTGGGTGCATGGGTGCGTGGATACGTGGGTGTGTGGGTGCGTGGGTTAGTGGATGTGTGGATGCGTGGGTGTGTGGGTGCCTGGGTTAGTGGGTGCGTGGGTTAGTGGATGTGTGGATGCATGGGTGTGTGGATGCGTGGGTGTGTGGATGCGTGGGTGAGGATGTGTGTGGGTGTGTGGATGCATGGGTGTGTGGATGCGTGGGTGTGTGGATGCGTGGGTGTGTGGGTGCGTGGATGTGTGGGTGCGTGGGTTAGTGGATGCGTGTGTTAGTGGATGCGTGTGTTAGTGGATGCGTGTGTTAGTGGATGCGTGTGTTAGTGGATGCGTGTGTTAGTGGATGCGTGGGTTAGTGGATGCGTGGGTGTGTGGATGCGTAGGTTAGTGGATGCATGGGTGTGTGGGTGTGTGGATGCTTGGGTTAGTGGATGCGTGGGTTAGTGGATGCGTGGGTGTGTGGGTGCGTGGGTTAGTGGGTGCATGGGTGTGAGGATGTGTGTGGATGCGTGGGTGTGTGGGTTAGTGGATGTGTGGGTGCATGGGTGCGTGGATGCGTGGGTGTGTGGGTGCCTGGGTTAGTGGGTGCGTGGGTTAGTGGATGTGTGGATGCATGGGTGTGTGGATGCGTGGGTGTGTGGATGCGTGGGTGAGGATGTGTGTGGGTGTGTGGATGCGTGGGTGTGTGGATGCGTGGGTGTGTGGATGCGTGGGTGTGTGGGTGTGTGGGTACGTGGGTGTGTGGGTGCGTGGATGCATGGGTGTGTGGATGCATGGGTGTGTGGATGCGTGGGTGTGTGGGTTAGTGGGTGCGTGGGTGTGAGGATGTGTGTGGATGTGTGGGTGCGTGGATGTGTGGGTTAGTGGATGTGTATGTTAGTGGATGTGTGGGTTAGTGGATGTGTGGGTGTGTGGATGCGTGGGTTAGTGGGTGCGTGGATGTGTGCGTTAGTGGATGCGTGGGTTAGTGGGTGCGTGGATGTGTGCGTTAGTGGATGCGTGGGTTAGTGGATGTGTGGGTGTGTGGGTGCGTGGGTTAGTGGGTGTGTGGATGCGTGGGTTAGTGGATGCATGGGTGCGTGGGTTAGTGGATGTGTGGGTGTCGATGTGTGGGTGTATGGATGCGTGGATGTGTGGATGCATGGGTGTGTGGGTTAGTGGATGTGTGGGTGCATGGATTAGTGGGTTAGTGGATGTGTGGATGCGTGGGTTAGTGGATGTGTGGGTGCGTGCGTGGATGCGTGCATGGATGGATGTGTGACTGCATGTGTGGGTGTGTGCACGAATGGATGTGTACATGCGTGGATGATGGGTGGATGGATGGATGCAACAAGGTATCAAGTGTCCTCTTTTAGTCTCAGGGATCATAGTCATGGTGTACTGTATGACAGATCATTTTCATACAGTGCACCATAACTCTGACCCCAGAGGCTGTATGAAGAGGACACTTGATCCCTTGCTGCAATCTCTGGAGCAGAGGCGATCGAGCATCGTGGGACCTTCGTTGTGGACTACGTCGGATCTTTCTAATAAAGATGGAGTCTGAATTTTGTTTGATTTTTTTTCCAAATAAAAAGATTTTTCTCTGTGTGTATTTATTGACTACTTACAAGAGATTCCTAATGGCGGGTCTAACATTGGCCCAATATTATGAATCTCGGGCTTAGTGCCAGCTGCCAATAAAAAGCTGGCATTAACCCCTTTATTACCCAGTTTGCCACCGGCACCAGGGCAACTGGAAGAGCATGGGTACAGCGCCAGAAAATGGCGCTTCAATGAATGCGCCATTTTCTGGGGCGGCTGCGGGCTTCAATTCGCAGCATGGGGGGCCCAGAATGCTTGGGCCTCTCCATGCTGCGGATTCCAGCCCTCGGCTGTCTAGTTGTACCTGGCTGGACCAAAAATGTGGCGGAGCCCCACGTAATTTTTTTTCTAGAATTTGTTCTAGAAATAAAAAAATGGGCTTCGCTGTATTTTTGGTTGCCAGCCAGGTACAACGAGGCAGCTGGGGGTTGGTGGCAGTCCGTAGCTGCCAAGTTGTACCTGGCTGGACCAAAAATATGGCGAAGCCCCACGTCATTTTTTTTATTACTTCTACCAATAAACTGACATGGAGCTTTGCCATATTCTTGGTTGCCAGCCAGGTACAACTTGGCAGTTGGGGGGCTGCAATCCTCATCGTGGAGAGATCCAAATGTTGTGGGCCCCCCCACGCTGCAAATTGCAACCCACAGCCACCCCAGAAAATAGCGCATTCATTGGAGGTGCCATTTTCTGGTGCTGTACCCCAACTCTTCCAGTTGCCCTTGCGCTGGTGGCAATGCTGGTGGCACACAGGGGCTCTCCATACGCAACATGGTGTCCGTTAACAATTGTTAGCGGACACCATGTTGCGTATGGAGAGCCCCTGTGTGCCTAAACATTGAAGCTCCCCCAGAAGTGACCCCATTGACAAATGAGTGGCAGCATCTGGATTTGTTCCTTGGGGGAGTCTAGTTTCCAAAATGGGGTCACTTGTGGGGGACCTCCAATGTTGAGGCACACAGGGGCTCTCCATACGCGACATGGTGTCCGCCAACAATTGGAATTGTTAGCGGACACCATGTCGCGTATGGAGAGCCACTGTGTGCCTCAGCATTGGAGCTCCCCACAAGTGACCCCATTTTGGAAACTAGACCCCCCAAGGAACAAATCTAGATGCATAATGAGCACTTTGAAGCCCCAGGTGCTTCACAATTTGATCCGTAAAAATAAAAAAATAAGATTTTTGTGGAAGAAAAATATTTTTTTCATTTTTACGGATCAATTTGTGAAGCACCTGGGGCTTCAAAGTGCTCATTATGCATCTAGATTTGTTCCGTGGGGGGTCTAGTTTCCAAAATGGGGTCACTTGTGGGGGAGCTCCAATGCTGAGGTACACAGGGGCTCTCCAAACGTGACATGGTGTCCGCTAACAATTTGAATGGAAATCAGCTCAAATTGTTAGCTGACACCATGTCGCGTTTGGTGAGCCCCTGTGTGCCTCAACATTGGAGCTCCCCCACAAGTGACCCCATTGACAAATGAGTGGCAGCAAATCAGTGCAGTTTTGACACCAGGAGAAGGGTGCTAGTTTGTCGGATCGCAGTAGGAATGAAAAAATCTCAAACGCACCACACTAGCACCACACTAGCACCACACTAGCACCGCACTAGCACCGCACTAGCACCCCACTAGCACTCCACTAGCACTCCACTAGCACCGCACTAGCACTATTACACGCATCAAACTCGCATCAATATCGCGCTTCAAAAACGCGCCGTTTTTGAGGGATCAGTGTGCCTTCAGCCTTAGGCACATTCTCAGGGAAATCTATTTCTGGCCCATAGATCTTAACAGCTCGTTACATATTAAAAATGGGGAGATTTCTCTGGGATAAGGCATCGGATCACAGATATCAAGGAATCATTTTATTAAACTTTCTGTAATCTGCATGCCCAAATAGGTGACATCAGATGATTGATGTTACTGACAGATTTCTTTTGAATTACATTCCTTAATGTAGTGCACAATACCCAGAAAGAATAATCTGATGGCATGAGAATACTATTGAATAATGAGTTAAGCAGAATTTACTTATACATTTCCCAGTCCACTAGCATTCATCTACAAATAAAGCTGATGCAATCAATTGCTAGCCACAGCTCACTGCTGAGGTCAGTGATTGGCTGCAGCGGTCATATGTGTCACTAAGACATCATCACTTCAGCATTCCTTCACTGCAAAGCAAATGGTGAAATCTGTGAAAGTCTACAACAAAATCTAGACTAAAACCTTTTATAAAATCTGTATTATGACAATGATTTTACTGAATATTCTGCTACAGATAAACTACGGAAACATTGCAGCACAACCTGCAGCAAATCCGCTACAGTGGGGAAAAAACGTATTTAGTCAGCCACCAATTGTGCAAGTTCTCCCACTTAAAGATATGATAGAGGCCTGTAATTGTAAAACTTTTACTTTTCATACTAGAGGATTATAAGTAATGGTAAATGTTAAAAGGTCACTTTCAAGGTTAAATAAAATCTGAATGTATATTAATATTCATTAAAGGCAGATGAAAGGATGGATAAAGTTTTATTATGTGTGACTTAAAATTTAAACCAGTTTTTACAGTCAAATATACATTTTCCATTCTGTAACCTTCCCATATCTTTCTACCTTTTCTATCACTTTGGGTAAGTTGAAACATACAGTGGGGAAAAAAGTATTTAGTCAGCCACCAATTGTGCAAGTTCTCCCACTAAGGCTGGGGTCACACACACAGATATCTGGGCAGATATTGTTCTCAGATCTCTGGTTGAAGTGAAATCATGGACAAATTGGTCTATTTGTATATGGCCACAAAATGGATCAATTTGTCCATGATTTCACTTCAACCAGAGATCTGTGAACAATATCTGCCCAGATATCTGTGTGTGTGACCCCAGCCTTAAAGAGATGATAGAGGTCTGTAATTGACATCATAGGTAGACCTCAACTATGAGAGACAACATGAGAAAACAAATCCTGAAAATCACATTGTCTGATTTGTAAAGAAATTCTTTTCAAATTTTGGTGGAAAATAAGTATTTGGTCACCTACAAACAAGCAAGATTTCTGGCTCTTACAGACCTGTAATGTCTTCTTTAAGAGGCTCATCTGTCCTCCACTCATTGCCTGTAGTTTTGGCACCTGTTTAAACTTATTATCAGTATAAAAGACACTTGTTCGCAACCTCAGACAGTCACACTCAAAACTCCACTATGGTGAAGACCAAAGATCTATTGAAAGACACCAGAAACAAAAATGTAGCCCTGCGCAAGGCTGGGAAGACTGAATCTGCAATAGGCAAGCAGCTTGGTGTGAAAAAAATCAACTGTGGGAGCAATAATTATAAAATGGAAGACATAAAAAACCACTGATAGTCTCCCTCGATCTGGGACTCCACGCAAGATCTCACCCCGTCGGGCCAAAATGATCTCAAGAACAGTGAGAAAAAAATCCCAAAACCACACAGGGGGACCTAATGAATTATCTGCAGAGATCTGGGACCAACGTTACACAGACTATCATCAGTAACACACTATGCGACCAGGGACTCAGATCCTGCAGTGCCAGACCTGTCCCCCTGCTTAAGCCATTACATGTCCGGACCCGTCTGAAGTTTGCTAGAGAGCATTTGGATAATGTCATAAGGTCAGATGAAACTAAAGTAGAACTGTTTGGTAGAAACACAACTAGTTGGAGGAGAAGGAATGCTAAGTTACATCCATAGAACACCATACCTACAGTGAAGCATGGGGGTGGCAACATCATGCTTTGGAGCTGTTTCTCTGCCAAGGGACCAGGACAACTGATCTATGTACATGAAAGAATGAATGGGGCCATGTATCATGAGATTTTGAGTGCAAACATCCTTCCATCAGCAAGGGCACTGAAGATGAAACGTGGCTGGGTCTTTCAGCATGACAATAATCCCAAGTACACCGCCAGGGCAACAAATGAGTGGCTTTGGTAAGAAGCATTTCAAGGTCCTGGAGTGGCCTAGCCAGTCTCCAGATCCAAACGCTATAGAAAACCTCTGGAAGGAGTTTAAAGTCTGTGTTGCCCAGCCATAGCCCCAAAACATCACTGCTGTAAAGGAGATCTGCATGGAGAAATGGGCCAAAATACCAGCAACAGTGTGTGCCAACCTTGTGAAGACTTACAAAAAACGTTTGACCTCTGTGATTGCCAACAAAGGATATATAACAAAGTATTGAGATTAACTTTTGTTATTGACCAAATACTTATTTTCCACAAAAATTAGAAAAAAAATTCTTTCCAAATCAGAAAAAGTAATTTTCAGGATATGTGTTCTCATTTTGTCTCTCATAGTTGAGGTCTACCTGTGGCGCTCCTGCGACCAGGGTGGCCACATGAGGAACTGCAGCCAGGCAGATAGGAGACGGTTTGTGCAACAAACACCCTCAGCACACACACCCATAGGAGCACAACACCCAACCCGGAGCCCGGGACTCTAGGTGTGCAAGGGGTGGTGGGGTTTAGAGGAAAGTGGGTGGGAAGGTAGGTCAGGTGGTAGACCAGTACAGAAGGGAGGAACGAGGAGGAGTTAGCTAGTAGGCCAGAGTGAGCTGACCAGAAAAGACCAGGAGTAGGCCAGAGTGAGCCGACCAGAAAAGACCAGGAGTAGGCCGAGTAGGCTGAGCTGTAAAGACCAAGTAGGCCGAGGTAGGCTGAGAAGTAAAGACTGAAAGACACTTCCCAGAGAGATAGGGCTCCCTGGAGACGCAGAATCCAAAGAGACACAGATCCATGGAGAGAAAGCTCGTCCATAGCCTGTAGCCCAAGGAGGAGTGAGGACAGAAACCGGACCGATACCACCGGGTCCAAGGAGTACGGCAGTGTTGACTGGCTGCAGGAGGGAAAGGTTTCCCTGTAAGTACCTGGATAGCCACATGGGTGGGAAAGGGCCGGTGATCCCTTGAAAGACAGGGACACCTAAGCTAGGCTGAAACCAGAGTGTCGGCTCTGAAGGGGGCTGCTGCTACATGCCTGCTCCCCAGACAAACCGGCGGGGAACACTGATTCCAAGTGAGTGCTCTTACTACATGGGTTGGAGGCTCAGCAACACTCTAGAGGACCCAGACTTACTGCCCATACAGCTAGGGAGAAGTCACAGTAAGGGACCGAGAACTGAACTGTGTTGTAAACTGTTTGACTTGGAAGAACTTGCAAGTAAACCCGGTGAACCCTGCTTCAGTCTCCCGTGTCTGATTCCAGGTATACAGCACTTTTATTACACCTTTTACCCTGTCAGGAGCAGCCCGACCCGCGGCGAGCTCATCCACCTTACTGCAGCACCTATCCATACTCCTGACAGAAGCACACTGCAGCGGTGGTCCCCTTACTGACCACAACCCCTCGGTGGCGTCACGACAAACTATCCCCCGTAAGTATATCCCCTTTTACTTGTAAGAACCCGGGACACGGTCCGGACCAAGACCACCATGATATCCCCAGCAGTACCTCGGTCCGGTACCGAGTACCCCGTCCCAGTGGGCTCTACATACCTATGATGTCAATTACAGGCCTCTCTCATCTTTTTAAGTGGGAGAACTTGCACAATTGGTGGCTGACTACATACTTTTTTCCCCACTGTATGTTTGAAAGTGATAGAAAAGGTAGAAAGATATGGGAAGGTTACAGAATGGAAAATGTATATTTGACTGTGAAAACTGGTTTAAATTCTAAGTCACACATAATAAAACTTTATCCATCCTTTCATCTGCCTTTAATGAATATTAATATACATTCAGATTTTATTTAACCTTGAAAGTGACCTTTTAACATTTACCATTACTTATAATCCTCTAGTATGAAAAGTAAAAGTTAATTAAATATCTTATTAAATCAAATTTGACGGCTACAAATAGAAAAAATGATTAATAGAGACCAGCAGCAGTTTTGCACATGGAAACTAGGCTGTTAAAATGCTTTAAGTACTTGGCACATGAAGAGTTATGATGGCCTCGTTATAAGTTATACCAAGCAGATGTTGTCATGGTAACCACCACTTCCACAACTCTTTAAAATGTAACGGGAAAAAAGGCTCAGGATGAAAGTAATCAAGTACACATCTAATAACAGCACAACCTACACTATTGACTGAAGAAGAAGGGCACTATCCAAGAAGACACATGACCTCAAAGTGAAATCTCACCTTCCCACATATCATCTGTAATGTCAAAATTTACACCTGATTAATGTCTTTCTAGAACTTTCTAGCAATCAACGTTGAGGTTTTCTGGTATAGAGCTCCATGTTCCCTCATAGAGACACAGATTTAACACACAACATTCCGTGACTAGAAAGTCTTTGAAGCTACTGCATCCTTCTTATACACAGACCACAAAGAATGTATAAAGCTTAAAGGGGTTTCATATTAATCATATTAATCAAGAGATGTTCAATAGATGTTTGAATAATAATTTCAAATAACAATTGGCTGTGTTTCTTTTTCAATGTTCCTATGCTTATATAATCTTCCAAATTACAGGCTATGTACTGTGTATTGACCATGTCTGACTGCAAAGGGACATGGTCTGATCATACCACATCTCCTGTGCTGAGATAATCTACTATAATCATCTAATTCTGTCTGTCTGTAACGGAAATCCGCATCACTGATTGGTCATGCCCGGCCGGCCGCGACCAATCAGCGAACAAGCGCAGTCCGGCCGCGAATTAGCGTGAGATTTGGTCCACGCCACCGCTACCGTCGGGAGATCAGCGGCGTAGCCGCAGGTCATCTCCCAGCTGCTAGCAGAGGAAGTATCCCAACTGACGCTAGCGATCTCGCTCATGTGACAACGCAGCAGCGACCAGGCCTACGCCAGTGAGATCGCTGATCATGTCAGAATGGGGATACCGTCACACTTGGCGATGCTCCAGCAATCACTACAACAATATGACCTGGTAGGACTCCGACGTGTAGCCGCGGGTCATACTCCTGCTGCACGAGGTCAGCAGCGACGCAGCTGGGAGATGACCGTTTCTAGCCTGTCATCTCCCGGCTGCTCGCAGCGGATGTACCCAAGTTATGGGTTTTCCGATATGGCGGCCGGCATTCAAATCCCTTGCCAAGCTGCGCGGGACAACGACCAACGACCTCAATACTACACCCTAGAGTGACATGGTCTCAACGATCACCATATCATTGCTGCATCGCTGGTGAGATCTGATGTTTGACATCTCACCAGCTACCACGTAGTGACACTCCAGCGATCCCTACCAGGTCATATCATTGTTGGGATAGCTGGAGTGTCGCCAAGTGTGACGGTACCTTACTAATCGCTCATTGCATTATTCCTAAATCTTCATAAATAAACTAGATACATATTCTAGAATACCCGATGCGTTAGAATCGGGCCACCATCTAGTCTTATATATGTGTCTCTACAGTCAGACACATCCATTACACAGTACAAAGCAGGGACACATATATAAGATTATCTCAGCACAGGAGATGTGGTATGATCAGACTATGTCCCTATACAGTCAGACACATCCATTACACAGTACATAGTAGGGACAAATATATAAGATTAACTCAGCACAGGAGATGTGGTATGATCAAACCATGCTAACCACTACATGACTCCCTTACAACTTTCTGTTCGTCAGTTGTCAAGTGTAAGGCTAGTTTTTTTGCAATCCGGAAATGTAATTTAGAACTGCATTCATGGCATGCGCAGTTCCAAACCTAGATCTGGCATCCAGATCCAATGGGACCCGGAGTCCCTCAGATCAGAGTTACATAGAACCCTATTTTAATTCATCCTGCATTGTGCCAGATTTGGGTGGTCACGGTTTTTAACAGGGAGACCAAAAATGCACCAAGTTGTGTTTTTGGTCTCAGGAAAAAAAATGTGACCACCCGGAGCCACAAAAGGGAAAGAGGAGCGCCATATTATGGTGTAAATTTTGCTGGTATGGTTTGTGGTTGCCATGTCACATAGTCAGAGCCCCTGAATTGCCAGAACATTAGAACCTTCCCTCATAAGTGACACTATCTTACAAAATACACCTCTTAATAAATTTATCTAGGGGTGCAATGATCATAATGACATCACAGCAGTGTCATGGAATGATATAATTATATACCATTGGGCGGTTAAGAAAAAATAATTACAGTTTTACCACAAAAATTTTGTTTTAGCGCCAGATTTTACATTTCCACACAGGAAAATGGGTAAAAATGGCTGCATGGCTGTAAAGTACCGGTTGGATATAAGTTGAAACTCCTGAGGGAAAGAGCACTATTTGACTCCTTGAGTACACATTTTCATATAATAGTTTGCAGACTCCATATACCGAAACCCAAAGTGAGAGAAGTGCAGAGTTCACCCCCTTCCCTGAGGGACCTCGTTTTGGAAATTCCACCCCTGAAGGAAATTATCGACAGGTGTAGTGATGATTTTGACTTCATATATTTGATCCAGAAACGAGCAGAAAAGGATGTTGCTGAGTAAAACTAGAACATCAGCCATTGAAGTGCCCAGTACATTGTGGTGCTCAATACGCTGTAGTAGCCATATATTGTGCCCAGCTCATGATTCTGCAGAAAAGCAACCCATAAGTTAAGCGGGTTTCCTTACTATAGAAATTGTGGAACTGAGAAAGTACTTGGGAGCACAGATGTTGCTGGATTTCTTATTTGGGAGGGGTCATATCGCTTTTCCAGAACCTTTTTACTACCATTAACATGGAAGTCCTCTATATTTCCATTTACAAATGATGGACCTGAGTGGGGACTTTTTTCTTTTTTTGTGGATTGAATTGAAGCTTTTATTGGGCAAATTTTCTATAAAACTTTGGATCACATTTATCCCATGCTCTACGCTGAGGACTTACTTTGGCTTTCAATCTAAATCTCTGAAAGGATTGAGATTACAGGGATAAGGGATCTATCATCTGTAATGAGGCAGCAGAGTTACTATGAACTTTGTCAGGTATCTGTTCAGTGTTGTCCTTTTAAGAAGTGCACCAAACTGTGGTCAACCGTATGCACCACTGAAAAGACTGGCACCATCAGATCATAGGACAGATCAAGTCCAAGGTGGCTCCATCTGCCTCATTGTAGGGAATCTTTCATCTGGGGGTTCAGCACGGAAACCATACCATAAGTACTCAGAGCACAAGATAAATGTGAGCTAAGCCTTTCTATAATCTTTGGGAGGAAGCATGAATAAATCAACAGCATGTCAAAAATTGCTTTTAAATTTATTTTTAACTCATTCACCTCAGGCCATTTTCTGTTTTACATTTTCGATTTTTCCTCCCCTTCTTCCAAGAGCCGTAACCTTGTTATTTTTTTGTCAATATAGACATATGAGGGCTTGTTGTTTTGCGGGACAAGTTGTACATTTCCATAACATCACTTATTTTACCATATAGTGTACTGGAAAACATGAAAAAAAAGTCCAAGTGTGGTGAAATTGTAAATAAAGTGCAATTTCATGATTGTTATTTGGGTTTTTCATTTATCATATTCATTATATGGTAAAACTAACCTGGTAATATGATTGATTCCCCAGGTCAGTATGAGTTTGTAGATGCTAAACATGTATACTTTTACTTTTAGCTAAGTGGTGAAAAAAATGTCATAAGTTTGTGAAAAAAAAGAATTGGCAGCATTTTTAGAGACTAGTACTATTTTCACTTTTTCAAAATCTGGGGCTGTGTGATGGCTTATCTTTTGCATCTTGAGCTGATGTTTTTAATAATATCATATTTGGGTAGATGTGATATTTTGATCGCCTGTGATAGCATTTTATTGCAATGTTGTGGCGAAACCCCTCACCCCCTAATTTTGGCATTTTGACTTTTTTAAATTAAGCAGTTTACTGATCAGATTAATTTATTTTGTATTTTGATAGATCAGGCACTTTTGAATGTGGCGATACCAAATATGTGTATTTTTTTAATAGTTTTATTTTCAATGGGGCAAAAGAGGAATGATTTGAACTTATGTTTTTTTTTTTATTTTTACAAAGGTTTTTACACATTTTACTGATTTTATTGGCTCCCTTAGGGTGCCTGAAGCCTGCACTATCTGATCGCTTCTGCTGTTTAGATCAATGCTTCTGCATCCCTCAGAAGAGCAGAAATCCTGCTGATCTGTGAATGCCAAAGCTAATCCTGCATTCATATGAACTATATCATCACAGCAACAGGGGTCATCATCTGAACCTCTCTGTCATGGCAACCAATTAGTGCCCCGTGATCACTTCACAGGGTCGCAGATGGCAGCAAGGATTGGCACAGATTTTGACAGTGTGATCCAAGAGGTGCGGTTGAATCAGAGATTTACATGCACCTATTAAGGGCCCGTTACACACAACGATATCATGAACGATATCACTGGTTTGGTGATGTTGCAGCGATGTCAAAACGACATCGTAGTGTGTGACACGTATCAACGATCAACGATAAGTCTTTTATTGTTGATTGTAGATTTATGGTCCTGTCCATAACCTATCGTTGGCCTCCCGCTGGGCGCCCAGCATCGGCGCGTGTGACAGGGGGAGACCAACGATGAACGAGCTCCCCGCGCTACACAGCAAGTGCTGGGAGCTGGTAGCCATGGTAAACAGAAGGTATCTAGGCAGCGCCTAGTTACCCAATTTATACCCTGGTTACCAGCCTTTTCCGGTACCAGGCTGGTATCCAAAGTACACAGCGGGTAACTAGGGATAGCGCTGTCCCTAGTTACCCGCTGTATACCTTGGATACCAGCCTGTAAGCGGAGAAGGCTGGTAACCACGGTATACATCGAGTGACTAGGTGCTGCGCGCTGCCTAGATACCCACTGTTTACCATGGTTACCAGCCTGCTCCCGATTACCGCAGCCTGGCAGCGGGAGCTAGACATTATGGAAAGAATATTTAATTCTTTTCCACAATGTCGCTGATCCACTGGTCGCTGGTAAGTCTGCCTGTGTAACAGCTCACCAGCGATCAGTTGACGATGTGGCAACGATCCAGATTGTTGGTCGGATCGCTGCCACATTGCAGCGTGTAATGGGGCCTTTACATGCATTTCGGTTGATCAGATTAGCTGACATGTGCTGGGAATGATGTGAGCTCGCATCAAAAGGATGGACACAACTAATGATGTTCCTATATGCCTTTGGTCATGAAGGGGTTAAACATTTCTCCGTGTGGTATACTTGATTTTATGGCTTTTTTCTTCGGGTCAGTACAATTTCAGCAATACCAGATTTATATATATGTAATGTTTGACTTATTTCACACACTAAAAAAAACCTTTTTTTTAATGTTTTGGTATCGCTATATTTTGACAGCTAAAATGTCTGTATTTCTGCCAACACAACAAAGTCATTTCAGGCCTTGCTTTTTTGCAGGATGAGTTGATGTTTTTTAGTGGTTCCATTTTAGGTCACATAATGTCTTTTTGATCGCTTTCTATTCCAGTTTTTGGGAGGCAGAGCGAACATAAAACATCAAATCGGGAATGGATTATTTGGCTTTTTCTTTAATGCCGTTTACTGTGTGATAAAATTAATAAAACAGGTTTATTCTTTGGGTCTGTATGATTACTGCAATACCACATTTATGTCTTTTTTTATGTTTTGTAACTTTAATACAATAAAAAACTATTTCATAGGAAAAAATAGAATAGTTTTTGCATCACTGTGTTCTGAGAGCTATAGCTTTTTTTAGTTTTAGAATAATAGGGGCTTATTTTTTTGGGGACAAGACGATGTTTTCAGCGATAACATTTTTATTTACATGGAACTTTTAATTGTGTTTTATTCCACTTTTTTGGTGGGATGATGAAAAAGCATAGGTTTTTTGCCACATTTTTTTTTTTCAGTGTTCACTGAAGGTTGTTAACTAATGTGACAGTTTTATAGACTGGGTCATTCTGAATGTGGCAATACTAAATATGTGTTCCTTTTTGTTTATGCCATTACATAAATACATGTATTTAATTAAAAAAATTCAAGAAAAAAGGTGGCACTCACCATTAGTAGATCTTTTGCTTTATTGCATCGGTGTGGGGAAGGGACTCGTCAAAGGAGCTGAGCCTCCGAAACTGCTGTCGTCCGCGCCCTCTGCACCCCCTCCCCACACCGATGCAATAAAGCAAAAGATCTACTAATGGTGAGTGCCGCCTTTTTTCTTGAATTTTTTGATATACCGTATATACTCGTGTATAAGCCGACCCGTGTATAAGCCGACCCCCCTACTTTTGCCCCCAAAATCTGGAAAAACCTATTGACTCGTGTATAAGCCGAGGGTGGACCCCAGCACAGGTATACAGCCCCCAGCAGTGTGGTATACAGGCCCCCCAGTGGTAGTATACAGCAGCCCCAGTGGTAGTATACAGATTCCCCAGCAGCCCCAGTGGTAGTATACAGATTCCCCAGCAGCCCCAGTGGTAGTATACAGGAGCCCCAGCAGCCCCAGTGGTAGTATACAGATTCCTCAGCAGCCCCAGTGGTAGTATACAGGAGCCCCAGCAGCCCCAGTGGTAGTATGCAGCAGCCCCAGTGGTAGTATACAGGAGCCCCAGCAGCCCCAGTGGTAGTATACAGGAGCCCCAGCAGCCCCAGTGGTAGTATACAGGAGCCCCAGCAGCCCCAGTGGTAGTATACAGCAGCCCCAGTAATAGTATACAGGAGCCCCAGCAGCCCCAGTGGTAGTATACAGCAGCCCCAGTGGTATACAGCAGGCCCCCAGGGGTACATATAGCAGCTCCCAGGGGTACCAACAGCCCCCAGGGGGGACCAACAGCCCCCAGGGGGTACCCAGCAGCCCGCTGGGGTACCAACAGCCCCCTGGGGGTACCAACAGCCCCCAGGGGGTACCAACAGCCCCCAGGGGGGACCAACAGCCCCCAGGGGTACCAACAGCCCCCAGGGGGTACCCAGCAGCCCCCTGGGGGTACCAACAGCCCCCAAAAGCTGGCACTGTCCCCCCTTGTAAGGCCTCCCCCCCGCTGCTTATACATTACCATCCCGGTGTTCTGATCGCGCCGCTCCTCGGTGCTGCGTCTTCATCCTCCCGTCCTCGCTCGCTGCATCCAGGATCTCCGGCGGTCGCGCGATGACGTCATATCGCTGCGACAGCCGGAGAACCCGGATGGATGCAGCCAGCGCGGATGGGAGGATGAAGACGCAGCACCGAGGAGCGGCGCCGATCAGAACACCGGGATGGTAATGTATAAGCAGCGGGGGGAGGCCTTACAAGGGGGGACAGTGCCAGCTTTTGGGGAGGCCATATGCACTGCTTCCCCCTGCCGCTGATTGACAGGGGGAAGCAGTGCATATATAATGAGCGGCCCCACGTGACGGGGCCGCTCATACATTAGCCCCCCCCCGCCCTCCTCCAGCCTCTACAGCTCCCGTGACACAGCCCCCCCGGATATGACCCGTGTATAAGCCGAGGGGGGACTTTTCAGCCCAAATTTTGGGCTGAAAAACTCGGCTTATACACGAGTATATACGGTACTTGGACTTTTGTCATATGGCGCTGCAACACCATTAACAGGGTTTGTAGTGGAAATACTAGGTACATAAGTGCTATATATACCGCATAAATCCTGGAGGTGCCCGTTACTTTTCTCTACATTATTTTGTTTAAGACATACATTTAATTGTATAAAATTTTTATCACTTTTTTTTGTGATTTTTCTTAACTTTTTTTTTTTTTTACTTAGTCTCAGGCTAGAACATCAACTTTCCCTGGTCTCATTGCTGATGTAACACTCCACAATGCTTTTATATTGCAGGGCATTTGATTAGTGACTTGAACACTGGTCGGAGGTGTAAAGTAGGACCTCACAGGCCACTGTACCATGGTGACTCCACAGCCATTATTCACCCTGGGGAGACCATCACCATGAAGTAAATATAATCACTTTGTGCCAATTAGAGCAGAGAGGGAACCATCTCCCTTTACAAATATATCGAAGCTGATTTCACTATTGGCAGTGATGTTAGAGAGGTTAAACGCCTGTGATCAGTGCTAGCAGGGTGTCGGCTATGATACATACCTGACACCCGCTGATGATTTTGCTGGCTCTATTTGTAATCCAGCGCAACTGTAACTATAGTGCCATAGCCTAGGGTCACGCTGGGTTATGGACCCACGTTTCCAGGCCATCGCTAATACCGGACTACGTTAACGGCAAGCGCTGCCTGGAAATGTGGATCCATAGAAACCATCTGCTTACCTTAGTAGCAGCCGAACACAGACCAGCAGGAGGTTTTCCTGTGCGCTGAAGAAAAGCGGCTGCCCAGCAGCTCTGTGTGCGGCTGCTACTAAGGTAAGCAGATGGTTTCTATGGATTCACGTTTCCAGGCAGCGCTTGCCGTTAACGATGTCCGGTATTAGCGATGGCCTGGGTACGTGGGTCCATAACCCAGTGTGGTGACCCTAGGCATACATAGAAACATATATCTATCTATCTGTCCATATCTATATCTATATATATACAGTGCCTACAAGTAGTATTCAACCCGCTGCAGATTTAGGTGGTTTGATAAGATGCAAATAAGTTAGAGCCTTCAAACTGCAAACGAGAGTAGGATTTATTAACAGAAGCATAAATCTTACAAACCAAAAAGTTATGTTGCTCAGTTGAATTTTAATAAATTTTAAACATAAAAGTGTGGGTCAATTATTATTCAACCCCTCAAACCACCAGCATTCTGTTTGGTCCCCCTAAAGTATTAAGAAGTAGTTCAGGCACAAAGAACAATGAGCTTCACATGTGTGGATTAATTATCTCTTTTGCCAGCCTTTTCTGACTATTTAAGACCCTGCCCAAACTTGTGAACAGCACTCATACATGGTCAACATGGGAAAGACAAAGGAGCATTCCAATGCCATCTGAGACAAGATCGTGGAGGGTCACAAGGCTGGCAAGGGGTACAAAACCCTTTCCAAGGAGTTAGGCCTACCTGTCTCCACTGTTGGGAGCATCATCCGGAAGTGGAAGGCTTATGAAACTACTGTTAGTCTTCCACAGCCTGGACAGCCTTTGAAAGTTTCCTCCCGTGCCGAGGCCAGGCTTGTCCGAAGAGTCAAGGCTAACCCAAGGACAACAAGGAAGGAGCTCCGGGAAGATCTCATGGCAGTGGGGACATTGGTTTCAGTCAATACCATAAGTAACGTACTCCACCGCAATGGTCTCCATTCCAGACGAGCCCGTAAGGTACCTTTACTTTCAAAGCGTCATGTCAAGGCTCGTCTACAGTTTGCTCATGATCACTTGGAGGACTCTGAGACAGACTGGTTCAAGGTTCTATGGTCTGATGAGACAAAGATCGAGATCTTTGGGGCCAACCACACACGTGACGTTTGGAGACTGGATGGCACTGCATACGACCCCAAGAATACCATCCCTACAGTCAAGCATGGTGGTGGCAGCATCATGCTGTGGGGCTGTTTCTCAGCCAAGGGGCCTGGCCATCTGGTCCGCATCCATGGGAAGATGGATAGCACGGCCTACCTGGAGATTTTTGCCAAGAACCTCCGCTCCTCCATCAAGGATCTTAAGATGGGTCGTAATTTCATCTTCCAACAATACAACGACCCAAAGCACACAGCCAAGAAAACCAAGGCCTGGTTCAAGAGGGAAAAAATCAAGGTGATGGTGTGGCCTAGTCAGTCTCCTGACCTTAACCCAATTGAAAACTTGTGGAAGGAGCTCAAGATTAAAGTCCACATGAGACACCCAAAGAACCTAGATAACTTGGAGAAGATCTGCATGGAGGAGTGGGCCAAGATAACTCCAGAGACCTGTGCCAGCCTGATCAGGTCTTATAAAAGACGATTATTAGCTGTAATTGCAAACAAGGGTTATTCCACAAAATATTAAACCTAGGGGTTGAATAATAATTGACCCACACTTTTATGTTTAAAATTTATAAAAATTCAACTGAGCAACATAACTTTTTGGTTTGTAAGATTTATGCTTCTGTTAATAAATCCTACTCTCGTTTGCAGTTTGAAGGCTCTAACTTATTTGCATCTTATCAAACCACCTAAATCTGCAGGGGGTTGAATACTACTTGTAGGCACTGTATATATCTATATATATATACATATACACATATACATATATATATATATATATATATCTATCTATCCAGGGTGGGCCATATATATGGATGCACCTAAATAAAATGGGGCTGGTTGGTGATATCAACTTCCTGTTTGTGGCACTATATGGGAGGGGGTAACCTTTTTAACGTTATTCATTCATGAGCTATTGACCGCAGAAGAAATGCTAGCACAGGCTTCCAGTATGCTAGCACAGGCTTCCAGTATGCTAGCACAGGCTTGCAGTATCCATTGTTTCAGATGCTGCACATCTCGTATCTTCACAGCATTGACAATTACCTGGGTGGGCCATTTAAATGGATACACTTAAATAAAATGGGAATGAATGGAGATATCAACTTGAAATAACTCATGAAAGAATAAAGTTACATTAAAACCAAGCACACCATTGTTTTTCTAATGAGATTCTCAATACGTTTGTGTCACATGACCCTCTTCCCATTGAAAAAATAAAGTTGGATCCAAAATGGCCAACTTTAAAATGGCCACCATGGTCACCACCCATCTGGAAAAGTTTCCCCCTGCCGTATACTAATGTTCCACAAACGGTAAGTTGATATCACCAACCATTTCCATTTTATTTAGGTGTATCCATATAGATGGCCCACCTGTATATATATATATATAATATATAAGAAAAGAAACTAGATAGATAGATAGATAGATAGATAGATAGATAGATAGATAGATAGATAGATATGCTTTTATGTATACCTAGGGTCACACTGGGTTATGGACCCAAGTTCCCAGCCATCGCTAATACCAGACAGCGTTAATGGCAAGCATATATATATTAATGAGTAATGGTAAATGTAAAAGGATAAATAACGTCTAAATGTATTCATATGCATATTATATATACCCAC
>JARQOC010000004.1:275793447-275825116 GCA_033576535.1 Allobates femoralis | reverse complement strand
TTCTGCTAAATCCAATGAAGAGGTATGGGGCCTGAGGAAAAGGCTATAATGGATTGGAAAGTAATGAAACTGAATGGGAAGAGCCTGAAGAATATGCCTGCATGCATTTCTGACCCACACATGGTTTCTGGGAAATCTGTTGTCATAGTATTATGCCACTATTTCAGATTCACAAGAACACTTTCCATTCCTGCAACACCTCCTCTATGTCATTCTGCAGCCCTCAATTTAAGGTTTCAGAGAGCCAGCAGGTGTAAGGAAACCTGGGTTTTTTGAGGGACATCACACTGCACTGTACCATACATTTGGGAGGGCGTTCCTCTATACATTGCAGAGGGCCCCCTTCTATACATTTGTAAGGGTCCTCATCCATACATTTGGGAGGGCCTCCTCAATATATTTGAGAGGGCCCTCCTCTACACATTTGAGGAGGGCCCTCACTAACTCATTTGGGACGGCCCAGAGGTGGCCCTCTATTATTAATTTACTAGATGTGAGCCTGATCCTCTTGCAACGGGTGTGCAGTGACTTGACATGATGCGCTCTCTGCCCCCCTGTGCAAAACCATGTGGTCGCTCTCTCGCTTCCCACTGTGGTCAGTGTCTGCACCCACCTGTGATGTCTTTCTGCCCCCTGTGGTCACCCTCTTGCCTCACCCTATGTTGTCTCTCTGCCTCCACTGTGGTCTCTCTCTACCCACACCTGTGCTTTCTGCCCCCACTCCCCCCGTGGTCACTCTGGCCCCCCTCTGTTGTCTCTCTCTGGCCTCGCCCTATGGTTGCTGTGCCCCCTGTGGTGGATGCTCCCCCTGCAGTGTTTGCTTTCTGCCCTCCCCCCCCCCTGTGCTCACTCTCATGCAGCGGGTGAGAGCGGGCAGAGCAGGTGTGAGCAGGTAGAGCAGAGCAATGATGAGCAGAGCGGAGCTGTGGACAGCAGAGCACAGTAAGGGACAGCAGAGCGAGGGACAGCAGAGCAAAGAAGGGGTAAGCAGAGCAAAGGTGAGCCGAGCAAAATGAGAGACAGTGGTGCAGAGAAGGGGTCAGCAAAGCACAGTGGGGGACAGCAGAGCACTGCAGGGATAGCAGAGCACAGCGGGGTGTGAGTGGAGCAGAGTGGGGGAGAGCTGAGCAGAGCAAGGGTGAGTGGAGCACAGCAATGGACAGCAGAGCAAGCAGAGTAGGAGTGAGCGGAGCACAACGGAGGATGGTGGAGCAGAGAAGGGGTCTGCGGAACACAGCAGGGAACAGCAGAGCAGAGAAGGGGTCGGCGGAGCACAGTGGGGGACAACAGAGCAAAGAAGGGGTCAGCGGAGCAGAGAAGGGGTCAGCAGAGCACAGTAGGTGACAGCAGAGAAGGGGACAGCAGAGAGAGCAGAGCACAGCGGAGGACATCAGATCACAGTGGGGGACAACAGATCACAGTGGGGGACAACAGATTAGAGCGGGGGACAGCATAGCAGAGAAGGAGTCAGTGGAGCACAGCAGGGAACAGCAGATCGCAGCAGGGGACAGCAGAGCACAGTGGGGAACAGCAGAGCAGAGATGGGGTCAGTGGAGCATAGCAGGGGACAGCGGGGGACAGCGGAGTACAGCAGAGTACAGTGGAGCACAGTGGGGGACAGTGGAGCCGAGAAGGCATCAGTGGAGCACAGCGGGGCAGAGAAGAGAAGGGGTCAGTGGAGCAGAGCAGGGGTGAGCGGAGCACAGCGCAGGACAATGGAGCAGAGTGGAGGAGACCTGAGTAGAGCAATGGACAGCAGAGCACAGCTAGGGACAGCGGAGCAGAGAAGGGGTCAGTGGAGAAGATCAAGGAGAGCGAGGGTCAGGAGAGCACAGTGGGGTATAGCAGAGCAGAAAAGGGGTCAGCAGAGCACAGCGGGGGACAGCAGAGCAGAGAAGGGGTCAGCAGAGCACAGCAGGAGACAGTGGAGCACAGTGGGGGGACAGTGGAGCATAGCAGGGGACAGCAGAGCAGAGAAGGGGTCAGTGAAGCACAGTGGAGGACAGCAGAGAACAGTGGAGGACAGCGGAGTAGAGAAGCGGTCAGCGGAGCAGAGAAGGGGTCAGCGGGGACAGCGGAGAAGAAAATGGGTAAGTGGAACACAGCGGGGGTCAGTGGAGCACTGTGGAGCACAGCAGGGGACAGAAGAGCAGAGAGAGGGACAGAAGAGCAGAGAGAGGGACAGCAGAGCACAGTGGGGGCAGTGGAACAGAGAAGGGGTGCAGATCAAGCAGAGCGGGGGACAGTGGAGCAGAGTGGGGGACAGCAGAGCAGAGTGGGGGAGAGCTGAGAGTTGGGAACAGTGGAGCAAATCGGGGGACAGTTGAACAGAGAGGGGCAGAGTAGGGGAGCTGCTGTCTGTACCTGCTGTCTGTGCATGTCTGCTAAAGGGCCTTTGCTGATGTCACAGTCATGTGATCTCTGACAAGACTGTGACATCACCAAAGGTCATGGAGCTTCTAACTGTGATTCTGTGCCAGGAGAGGCTGTGGGGACCTGGCAGGAGTGATTGGGCAGCGTGTGGGGGTCGTGTTACACAGCAGTAATACCAGGCGGAGGGTAGACTGGCAGGAGGGGGGAGACTAGGTGGACTGTAGGGAACGGGAGGGAGCGTGCACCAGGCTGTAGTATCGGGTTTGTGGGGGTGTTGCGGGGTGCGGGGACCTGGTGGAGGTGATCGGGCTGTGGAAATGGAAGCAGCGGGGTGTCAGTCAAGAGTGTGATATTGGGAGACCCATCAGTTGGGTGTCTCAATATGGCGTCCCACGTACTTCCGGTCAGCGCAGTGGATTGTTGGATTCAAGGACATACAGATGGAAATGGATGACAGGCAGTTTAACACAATTATGTAATTAGATTTTTAAAACCCTCAACAGTATTATTTGCAATTTTTTTCCACCCCTAGAGGAGAAGAGAATTGGATTTTCCCACAGTGCTAGCAGCTTTTGTCTTATGACTTGCTGAAGCTAGTGTACAGTTTAATAGCAGCCATACAGTGTCTGGATATCATCACACAGACTTTTCCTTGCCAGGATATTTGCCTTGTAAGATTTGTATTTCACTCAATCGTTTAAGAAGGCCCACAGGTGATCCTATATCATTACTTTTTGAGGGTTTAAAAATTACATAGTTAGAGAGTAAGGCAATGGCCTTATTTTTACCATGCCCCACTGTTAAGAATAACAGCATAAGCAAAGCCATGGTTGAAGCCACTGAAGGTCATCCATACATTTGGGAGGGTGCTCCTGTAGTCAGTTCAGAGGACCCTATATACATTTGGGAGTGCCTTCCTCTATTCATTTGGGAGGACCCTTTAAACATTTGGGAGGGCCTTCCTCTAAACATTTGGGGGGATCCTCCTCTACACATTTGGGAGTGCCCTCCTCTATACATTTGGTAGGTCCCACCTCCATTAATTTGTGAGGGCCCTCCTCTATTCATTTAGATGTGTCCTCACTCATTTGGCAGAGCCCAAAGCAGGCCCTCTACAATAAATTGTGGCCCCCTCCACCTCCAGGACCACAGAACAGTCTGAATTACCCTCAGGTTATGGATTGCATGGTAGACAATGCTTTCATTCTATTGACAAGCAGGACCAAATCTTCCACACGGTCCACACTATTCATTTGGGAGGGCCCTCCTCTATATAGTTGGGAGAGCCCTCCTCTATTCATTTGGTAGAGTCCCTCTCTATACCTTTGGGAAGGCTCTTGTCACATCGCCATTTGACTCGGTGGCTGGTGTTCCTGCCTCGGCCGCTAGGAGGTGACGGATTCCTTCCGCTGGTGGTGCCGGTGATAGAAGGACCATGTCCTCATATGGACCTGCTCCTTCGACGTCTGCCTCTGTCGCTGAACACCGCTGTGTTTCTCCTGTGGGTGATGTTGGTTGCCGAAGAGCGGGTCCTGCAGAGCTGTCTGATAGACGCATCCTTCGTTCTTCTGTCAGAAGTGGGTTGGTTGGTGCCAGTGGTACATCACCATCTGGCCTGGTTCTAGGGGCGGTCCGGATGAGATCATCAGGCTGTGAACTCTAGCCTATGGGAGGAAACCGCACCCTTAAATACCTTGGAGCCTGTCTTGCAGGCCGCCAGATATAGTCTTGGTTCCCCAATGATATAGATTTTCCCTGGATTTTGCCTGGATTTTCCACTCTGCTACAGCATGACGTTTTTGTACCTTAACTGCCCTCTTGGTTTTGACTTAGACTCCTGACTAAATTTTTCAGATCCTGATTTTAACTTCCTGCCGACTTCCCTGCTCTGCTGCTCATAATAGGCAGCTACCCCCCTGGGCTTCGCTGTAATTCCAGATCCCTGTATAGGGGTTAAGGGTCTCGGGGTTTCTCGGGGTGCTGCCTTACCAGCAGCTCAGCCTCACAGCGGATGGCCATCACAGCTCTCCTCTATTCAGTTGGGAGGACTCTCCTCAATACATTTGGGAGGGCCCTCCTCAATAGATTTGGGAAGGCCATCATCTATTCATTTGGGAGGGTCCTCCTTTATACAGTTGGGAGGGCTCTCCTCAATACATTTGGGAGGGCCCTCTTCAATTGATTTAGGAAGGCCATCATCTATTCATTTGAGAGGGTCCTCCTCTATACATTTGGGAGGGTTCTCCTCAATAGATTTGGGAAGGCCATCATCTATTCATTTGTGAGGGCCCTCCTATATACATTTAGTAGGGCACCCCTCTATTCATTTGAGAGGGTCCTCCTCTATACATTTGGGAGGACTCTCCTCTATACATTTGGGAGGGCCCTCCTCTATACATTTGGGAAGGCCCTCACTCACTCATGTGGCATCTACAATAAATTGTGATCTCCCATCCACCTCCAGGTCCGCTGCAGCACAGTCTGAATTACTGCACCCTTACTACACCCTTTTTCTGTCACTACCTCTCAGTCAATTGCTGAGAGAAAGGTGGTTTCTTAAGGCCCTCACTTCGTAAGGGAGATGCCTGGGCAAATTCATTTGTTAGTTTGGTTGCCAGCTCAGGTCCTAGCGAGGCGCTAGTGTGTTCTATGTCTTTGACTGTCTAATGTGTTGTATCTTTGCTTTCAGTGCTGGATCCCTTCTCCTGTCTGACTCACCCACAGACCCATACCGTCCTCACTGGTCCCTGGCAACCTTCAGGATCTGATCTGCTACATCAGGGTCCAAGTCCCATCCTAGCCTTTCCATCGGTTCCCTGGTTTCTGTATTCTGTTTCGTCTTTGGTCGGACCCACAGGTCTGCTGGTTCATTGGATCCGCTCAGACAATCCCGGTTCCGCTCCTAGTTGCTCCCTTAGGGGAATCCCAGTGCTCTGGCCCTGTGAACTCCCCTTGAGAATTCTGTACTATAGTTGTAAATAAACCCTGTTCATTTATCTGACGTTCTTGTTTGGCTTGTTTCTGGTATCAGCTTCCATGGTATATCCTATGGTCCAGTGGGTTCACGATTCAACTACGCCTGTGGTGGTATGACAGATTTTGCCCAGGCAATGAACCCCGCTGTACCAGATTCTCTGCTCAGAGAGAGCTAGCTGGTCTTCGACAGAGTCAGGATCAACTTGTTACTTTTATGCAGATCCTGGATGCCCGTCTCAGCTCACTTTAGGCGGCCGAGCCCACTGATGCCACTCAACTCGCAGGTCTACATCAAGAGCTCGATCGTCAACGAGAGATGTAGACTCGGACGCTTAACTATATGACGTCAGTGGACAGACGCTTAATCAACATGCAGATGGCAGCAGTCCCGCCAGTACAGGTCCCAGTGCTCGAGCCAGCTGTCGCAGCAGCTTCAGGATATTATCCTCGTCTCTGTAAACCCACAATGTACTCCGGAGATCCTAAATAGGATTTCATAGGGGGTTTCTTAATCAATGCCAGGTGCATTTCCAGGTGTTACCTCAGCAGTACCCTACAGATATAGCCAAAGTAGCATTCCTGGCCTCACATCTGGAGGGAGAGGCCCTGGCATGGTTCAATCCACTCCTGGAGAGGAATAATCCCATCATATCCAATCTTAAAAACTTCTTGGATACCTATCATAAGATCTTTGATGAACCTGATCGAGTGGCATCATGTATGGAGGCCGTCTTTAACTTAAAGCAGGGTACTCTCTCTGTCGGACAGTATGCCATTCAGATCCATATTGGCTTCTGAGTTACAGTGGTCTGATGAGCCCCTGATCAGTGTCTTCCGACGTGGGTTATCCGGGAGGCTTAAAGATGAATTGGCTGTTCCAGACCTACTGAATACCCTGGACTGCGGGAGTGCCACTCATTTTCGCCACCGATGTCCCAAGAGGTCGGAAAACTCCTCTGCCTGGGACAAGTAAAAGTGGCCTACCTAGGTGAGAGCGAATCCTCTCTACCCTTACTGTTTCTATACAGGTGTTGGTTGGTGAAAGGTGGTTTTCGGAGATGGCTTACTTGGATTACAGTTCAGTAGGTAACTTTGTACAAGCTGTGGCTCATCAGTTTGGTATTCCTGTGGTTCCTTTCATCATCATCCCCGTAGATGGATGACCCTTGCAAGACACCATCTTGGGCATTAGTAAGGAGGTGGAACTACAGATCAGAGCTCTCCACAAGGAGATAATCACCTGTTATGTGTTACCTATCCTCTTCTCCTTGGTCTTCTATGACTACGTACCCATGAACCAGTCCTATATTGGCAGACTGGGCACGTTCTTCGTTGGGGTCAAGCTTGCTATCATCACTGCTTCACAGCAGTCTGACCTGGCGGCACACCACAACCCCCAGCAGCTCTGCCAGGTTTGTCATCAGCCTACCGGTCCTTTGCAGATGTGTTCAACAAGCAGAGACCCTACCATCACACACTGTCCCATCGGTCTAATTCCAGGTGCATCTCCCTAGAGGCCAAATTTACCCTCTGTCGCCAGTTGAAACCCAAGCAATGTCCGACTATATCACAGAGAACCTGGCTTGAGGGTTAATCTAGAAGTCCACCTCTCCTGCTGGTGCTTGGTTCTTTTTCATGAAGAAGAAGGACAGGTCGTTGCATCCATGCATCGACTATCGTGGTCCTTATGCTGTCACAGTGAAGAACAAGTATGCTTTGCCTCTTATTCCAGAGCTCTTCGACCACCTTCGCGGATTTCAAATCTTCACCAGACTTGACCTTCGTCGGGCTTATGACCTCGTCAGGATTTGTTCTGGAGATGAGTGGAAGACTGCCTTCAACACTCGTGATGGCCACTACGAGTATCGGGTAATGCCTTTTGGTTTAAGTAATGCACCTACAGTATTTCAGGAGTTCGTCAATGATGCATTTGTGACCTTCTCTACGTATGTGTAGTTGTATATTTGGACAATATCTTGGTGTTCGCTACAGACCTTCCTACACATTGAAGGAATGTTCGTCAGGTTCTTCAAAGGTTACGAGAGAATCGCTTATACGCCAAATTTGAGAATTGCCTTTTTGAGCGAATCTCTCTACCCTTCCTGGGGTATGTTGTCTTTGAAGAAGGTCTTGAAATGGATCCTGAGAAGGTGTCTGTCGTCCTCAAGTGGCCATGTCCTATCGACGTCAAAGCCATCCAGCGATTCCATGGATTCGCCAACTATTATCGGCAGTTTATCCCTCACTTTTCCGTTCTGACCAGACCGCTCATCGCTCTGACTCGAAAGGGATCTGATCTCCAGAGGCGGAGTCTTCCTACCTGTCCCTCAAACAAGCCTTCTCTATGGCTACTGCTCTTCAAAGGCCAATGGTGAATAAACAGCTCTTTGTGGAGGTAGACGCTTCTTCTTCTGGAGCCAGAGCCGTACTTTTGCAGAAGTTTCCGTCTGGAAAAATGGTGACCTGTGGGTTCTTCTCCAAGGTATTCTCTCCTTGTGAATGTAATTATACCATTGGCAATAGTAATTATACCATTGGCGATTGTTGGCCGTTAAGTTGACCTTGGAGGAGTGGTGCTACCTCCTGGAGGGGGCAGTTCATCCAGTGATGATCTACACCGATCATAAGAACCTGGCTTACCTACAATCTGCTCAGAGGCTCAATCCTCATCAAACTCAATGGCCTCTGTTCTTCGCTCAGTTCCCTCCATTTCCGCCCGGCCGAGAAGAACATCAAGTCAGATGCATTATCTAGATCCTTCTCCCTGATGACCAAGATGAGGAGCCACGTCTTATCATCGATCCATCCAAGATGCTTATGGTAGCACCGATCCAGCTGATGCAGCCACATACGGGTAAAACGTTTGTTCCCGTTCCTGACAAGAGACATGTACTTCAGTGGGGTCATTCGTCTAAGCTAACTGGTCATGTGGGACTGACAAAAATCTTGCAGCTAATTTCACAGCATTATTGGTGGCCCAGTATGCGCCAGGAGATCACCGAGTTTGTCTCTGCCTGCCTTTCCTTTCCCCTTAATAAGACACCTAAGAGGTTACCCTCAGGTCATCTTCTGCCTCTACTAGTGCCATCTATGCCATGGAAGCACATCGCTATGGACTTTATTACCGATCTGCCGGTGTCCTCCAGTTGTACTGTGATATGGGTCGTGGTGGACCATTTCTCCAAGATAGGTCATTTTGTTTCCTTGTCTGATCTTCCCTCTGGGCTCAAGTTGGTGGAGTTGTATGTTCAGCATATTCTACGTCTTCATGGTTTACCTCTCCATAATGTGTCTGACAGGGAAGTGCAGTTTGTGTCCCGGTTCTGGCGTTCTCTCTGCAGGCAGATGGATGTCTCTTTGGACTTCTCCTTGGCATATTATCCACAATCTAATGGTCAAGTGGAACGGGAGAATCAGGTTTTGAACAACTACCTGCACCATTTTGTCAATGCACACTATGATGACTGGGTAGCCCTATTGCCTTGGGCTGAGGTTTCCTATAATAACCATGTTGGTGAGTCTTCTTCTAACACTCTGCTCTTTATCATTATGGGTACCACCCTAGGATCCCGACTCCCTTGGACATCATGACTAACAACCCAGCAGCTGAGATGCTGGCCAGGGATTTCGCTAAAATTTGGTCCGAGATGAAGGAATCCCTGGAAAGGGTCACCAGATGGATGAAGAGCCATGCCGACAAGAGATGACTGGACCCACCTCTGTACCAAACCGGGGACAAGGTATGGCTCTCTTCCAGGTTCATCCATCTCAAGGTTCCCTCTTACAAGTTCGCTCCTCGGTACCTTGGTCCCTTGAGGTACTGCGAAAGATCAACGAGGTATGCTACCAGCTAAAATTGCCACCTTTCTTGCGGATTCACAATTCCTTTCATGTCTCCCTTAATCCTGTGGTTCTTGGTTGTTACTCCCAGGATCCAAGTGTGCTGTTCCCTTAATATCTTCATATGGTTGAATCCACTGTTTCACTGTTACCTGTTTCATGCTTGTCTGCTGCCACCTGTTGACCAGTAGCTTTGTGTCACTCCCTCACTCCTCCTTTTATGCTTTTTCTAGGATGTGGGAGTGTTCTGCAGCCTTGTGTACTACCTCACTTCCTGGCATCCATTTTACTCCAGCTACCAGCGTGAGATGGACACATATTCTTGGGCTGCAGAAAGCAAAGTCTTTTGACCAGCAGCAGCTTCAGCAGGTCAGTTGTGGCTCCAGGGGTGAACACCCACAAGACAATTACCCTACTGCTACCTGTACCATCTGCATTGTATCACCTTACTGTCTTCTGGTACGGTTTAATAAACCACCGTTGTTTCATCTCTATGTCTACGCTTGACTCCATCCATCCGGAGCTGCATTTGGTCCTGTCTGCCTCGCTTCAAGGATAAGAAGGTAATACTTCTCACATCACAACTTACTGCGCACCTTCATTCGCCTTAAGCGGGGACAGAACAGTCAAAAGACTGCTTTAAACCAGCCAAAAACACTGCCTTAAACTCATTATCCAGCCACAGACTCCATAAGAATCCAGCACCTCACTATGGAACCGGCAGCCCTTCTCTGTCCTTTCCAGGTTGCCTCACACTGCGCTTGCCCCTCCCGTCCTGCCTTGCGCATCGCCACACAGAGCTATGAGCCAGTGACTGTGGGCTTTCCTTAGTGGTTCCCCTGCAGTGTCTCCCCTTAGCCCTAACGTTACCACCTTTTCAACAGATGTGTGTGGTTGTCGACTGTGTCACCTTGGAAGTGGCACAGCCTCGGGGTTGCTAGCTGAGCCTGGTCTTCTCCACTAGTCTTTTGGGTTCTGGGTATCTCTTGCAGCCTAGCCGCTCCACTTGCCTGCGCTTGACAATGGATACAAGTCCCACAGGTGGACTGCTCAATTCCCGTGCCTCTAGGACCCCCTCTTCCTCCCTCAGCCACTTGGGTGATGTTCTGCTCTAGGGTTTAGTCTTAGGACGAGCTCCCACTTGCTCCAGTCCTCTGGACACTTCTCAGGTGTATATTCTCTAGCTTCCCTCCAACTCGACCTTGGTGTTCAAAGGCCTCTCCTCAGCTGCTCTACTACCTCTCCTCAACTGGTCACTATCTCTGTTAACTGTCTTTCTTCTCAGTGTTGTCTCCTACATTCTAGATATTTCTCACTCTTTTTATACCCCTTTGCCACATGCCCCAAGTCATCTACATGTGTTCTTTCTGACCTCACTCCTCCCAAGAGCTCCCTCTAACTACTTCCTTCACCACCCAACCCCACTACAATCATTCCTAGTGTGATCTGGGTGTCCCGGTACCGGTCTGTACCCCCTTACCAGTGAGTGGGATACTACACCCTAGCAGGGGTGCAGTACCTCTATGATGACTGGACCCGCACGGGCGCCACACTTACATCCTCCCTAAAACTAATAGCTTGTAAGTGCATATAGGCAAAACTGGCTAATGAATGGGAGAATGTAGCCTCACATGAAAAACCCCTGTTCATAGTTTAACCAGACCCCACAAGTACGTCCTACCTACTGTGTCCCTTATGTCCTTATAGATTGTAAGCTTTCGAGCAGGGCCCTCACCCCTCTTGTAATTGGTGAACTATTTAATATTTTGTATTGTTGTTATTGTCTATACATTGCCCCCTGCTCAACTGTAAAGTGCTACAAATATGTTGGCACTATATAAATAAAATATATTATAATTATCTTGTCACATCTTGGATAATCTACCTACTCCCATTGTCTTGGTCCATGTAATGAAACCATGTAAAGTGGTTGCTATAATTAGCTTAGGATATATATGATTTTGTATTTAAATTTGTCTTTTTTTGTTTGTTTTGTTTTGCATGTAAATTTTGAAAGTATTTTTTAAATGCTAACGTTCATAAAAAAGTTAAAATAGATATTCCACAGCCTTAACTCTGAAAGTGGTGTGAACAAATGTTTTTGAAACAACCATGAAACAACAACCACCCATTTATTATCAATATATAACCAAACTTGGAACAAGTAGGATCTATATGTACCGGAAATGAGTTGTACAGTAACAGTTTTATGTAGTTTTAATTGTTAGTATTAATTTATTTTTAAAATAAATAGCATGTTTCTGATGCATCAAGGAGCACGAACCATATTTGACTATCCCTAAACGCATGGCTAGGCGCTAGATCTGGAATCAAACTATTCTATCTTCTCTGATTAGCAGGACCTTCAGGGAGTCTTGGCGGTAGCACTGCCAGATTTTCAGCCACTGGCTCGGATTCATCTTTAGAATACTGGAAAGGCATCAAGTGCACCATAGGGTATTACCCAAGATGACAAAATGTAATTAAGAAATGCAGGAGTTGCTCACTTTAAGTGATTGTAAACAATCACAACCACTATAATTGCTTGCAAGCAGATTTCCATGGCTGCTGCTGACCACAGCAGTCTGTATTAGAACACCAAGAGACAGAATAGGGTTGAAATCCTTTGCGCTGTCGTGATAATAAACTTGTCAGAAAATCAAATTATTGATAATAGTGTAATTTTTTCTGCTATGTGTTTCAGAGCAAGGCTCCTTCTTCAGGCTTGCTGTGCTCTGAAATGCGTAGCAAATAAATCACACTATTATCAATAATTTGATTTTCTGACAAGTTTATTATCACGACAGCGTGGAGGATTTCATCCCTATTCTGACTCCTGGTATTCAGCTTTACATATGATATGATTTTGTCATATATAATAAAGTTGAGTGCAAGCTTGCCATTTATCAGCACAGCACTACTATGCTTAGATCTTCCTTATGGGTGGGAGTCCCTATTGGCCGTTCACAATGCAAAAATTGAACCAGCTCACCCAGACAATGCAGCGTGCACAGACAGCGTCCTGACAACGCCCAGGAACAACAGAAGAGTGGGAGGAGTCCGCATCTGGAATGCTTCTGTAACTTTTATTAATGAAGTCAAGATTCCTATAAAATTGGCAGGGCAAAACAGCCAAATACAGGGCATTGGCAGAAGCCCGCACCGCAGGCAACGCGTTTCGGACAAGATCTATGTCCTTTGTCAAGCCTACACCAGAGAAACCAGACCCCCAATTTATGCCCAAAAAATGTGTGATTACAGCTGCATTTAATGAAGTGTGGATAGATCTTTAAATTTGTGGGCTTGTTTAAGGATCTGGAATGTCATGGTCAAGAATGCATAGGGCACAGAGTAAAAAAACAAATGCAGTTAAAACAATGAACAAAAGAAACAAGTAATGTAAAAAATTCAAATAAAAATAAAACACAGTGAAAAAGTAATAAAAACAAAATGTACCAAAATGGATCTATGCCTCAGTGGTGTTCCCGGAGAAAAGAATTAGGGTAAGTTCACACATACAGGTTTAACATCGGTTTAGCAGCGAGATCCGCCGTCGTTTCCTGCAACGTTTTATGTTAATTTATGTAAATCGTAAGCGGCGTGAGGATTAACATTAAACCCTATGTAATGTTGAAAACGCTGTGCACACATTATCGTTTTGTATGAACGGATTTACTCCCGGATGAGCGGTTCCCCGGCGGCTTAGCAACAATCAACTTGTTCATTCTTCCACTCGTTTTGTGAGCGATTTGGTGGCAGAAAACTGCTGCAGCATAATCAATGGGGCTGTGCACAGCCGCCTATAAACCGTTGCTAAACGTCCAGCCGCGGCTACTGCAGGAGAAGTGGGAGGTCCCGAAACAGGAAGCAGGAACACAACACACACAGGCAAGATGTCGTGGTACCGCCGTATGGATATCTCTGTGCCCCGTCTCCTGCTGTTGGTAAGTCGTAAGTTGGAGGACAGAGACAATGGGGCACAGACACAATTGGGCTACAGAGAGAATGGGGCCCAGAGACAATGGGGAACAGAGACAATTGGGGAACAGAGACAATGGGGAACAGAGACAATTGGGGAACAGAGAGAATGGGGCACAGAGACAATTGGGGAACAGAGACAATGGGGAACAGAGAGAATGGGGCACAGAGACAATGGGGCACAGAGACAATTGGGGAACAGAGAGAATGGGGCACAGAGACATTGGGGAACAGAGACAATTGGGGAACAGAGAGAATGGTGCACAGAGACATTGGGGAACAGAGACAATTGGGGAACAGAGACATTGGGGAACAGAGACAATTGGGGAACAGAGACAATGGGGAACAGAGAGAAAGGGGCACAGAGACAATGGGGCACAGAGACAATTGGGGAACAGAGAGAATGGGGCACAGAGACATTGGGGAACAGAGACAATTGGGGAACAGAGAGAATGGGGCCCAGAGACAATGGGGAACAGAGACAATTGGGGAACAGAGAGAATGGGGCACAGAGACAATGGGGCACAGAGACATTGGGGAACAGAGACAATTGGGGAACAGAGACATTGGGGAACAGAGACAATTGGGGAACAGAGAGAATGGGGCACAGAGACAATGGGGCACAGAGACATTGGGGAACAGAGACAATTGGGGAACAGAGACATTGGGGAACAGAGACAATTGGGGAACAGAGACAATGGGGAACAGAGAGAATGGGGCACAGAGACAATGGGGCACAGAGACAATTGGGGAACAGAGAGAATGGGGCACAGAGACATTGGGGAACAGAGACGATTGGGGAACAGAGAGAATGGGGCCCAGAGACAATGGGGAACAGAGACAATTGGGGAACAGAGAGAATGGGGCACAGAGACAATGGGGCACAGAGACATTGGGGAACAGAGACAATTGGGGAACAGAGACATTGGGGAACAGAGACAATTGGGGAACAGAGAGAATGGGGCACAGAGACAATGGGGCACCTAGACATTGGGTAACAGAGACAATTGGGGAACAGAGACATTGGGGAACAGAGACAATTGGGGAACAGAGACAATGGGGCACAGAGACAATGGGGCACAGAGACATTGGGGAACAGAGACAATTGGGGAACAGAGACAATGGGGAACAGAGAGAATGGGGCACAGAGACATTGGGGAACAGAGAGAATGGGGAACAGAGACAATGGGGAACAGAGACAATTGGGAAACAGAGACATTGGGGAACAGAGAGAATGGGGAACAGAGACAATGGGGAACAGAGACAATTGGGGAACATAGACATTGGGGAACAGAGACAATGGGTCACAGAAGAGTTATTTTTTCATAATAAACGTTAAAGCAATGTAGTTGAAAAAAATATAAGTAAGCATCTTTGTCTTTTCCTTTCAGATAGAGGCCCGTCCTGAAATATGGGACCAGGGGTCTGAATCCTACAGCGATCGGATCTTGAAGGCACAGTCCTGGTACTCGATCTGTCGTCAACTATACCCTCTTTTTCCAGAGGCTGATCGAGACCTCCAATGTACCATAGGTAAATATATTTAATTATGTTAAAAATTTGTGTCAAATTATTTTGATGTATGTTTAAAAATTTACGCCTTTTTTGTGGTGGGTGGTTTTTCATTGCAGAAAAAGACATAAAGAACAGATGGAAATCCGTTCGAGATGCTTTTCAAAAGTTCCTGTCAAAAAGTGAAAAAAGCGGCTCAGCCCCTGCCAAAAAAAAATGCCCATTCTATCGGGAGTTACAGTTTACTCTCAGCGGTCGTAGTCTACGCCCGTAAGTTTGTATTTTGACAATGTTATCATAACATAGTTATGCGTAGCAATGCAAAAGCTTTGAAGTGTACCCTTTGATAGCAGTTCCCTTCTACTAGTGATTTGAAAATTGCATGAAAAGGTTCCAGAACACAGAAATTTACTCCAGTTAATGCATGCGCCATGCTTCCACCATCACATTGTTAAAAAAAAAATTTTTTGTTTAGGTATATCTCTGAATACAATTTAACAAATTTATGTTTTTTATTTTTTTTGGGTTAAATACAGAAGCCATGGGAACATTCCTCCTCCTAATCCGACTCCTCCTCCTACTTCCGCACAAGAAGATGTAGCCATGAATGCAGCACAAGACGAGGCCCCTGCAAGTCATAATGTTAGCCTTTCGTCCTCAGACATATCAACTCCAGAGTGTCTGACACAAGACTTGATTAGTCCCACAAGCAGTGACAATTCTGGCGCAACTTCTAATCGCACAACCTCTTTGTCCGTGCGTTCTCCAACACCCACAACGACAACCGTCGCCAGACGTGTTTCGCGAACAACTGCCGGTCGGAACACTACTCCTCATTTGGTTCAGGAGACTCTTGGCTTGTTGAGGCAGGCCGGCCAAGATGACAGATATGATCATGCAGGAGCACTGCTTGCTTCAAGCTTAAGGGAGATGGCACCTGATCGTGAGGCATCCTTCATGGCTGTTCTCTATGGGCTTCTTGACATCTACCGATCTCAAGAGAGGATCCCGAAGGTCCCAACCATTATGCATGGTTTATACCAAATTTATAATGTTGATAATCCAGGACAGGGAGGATCATCTTACGTTACACAGTTATCGGATGATAGTTCGGCAAGTCTTGAAATGGCGAGCCAAACTTTGTTTGGCTCTGATTATGGGTCAAGAACGTACACTAATTTGCAGTGATAGTTTTTGCGAATGTAATAGTTGTTTATGTTTGACATTTTCGTGAAAGTTATTAGGGCATGGCCATGTCCGTGCTTTTTATATAGTACATTATGTGCAAAGTTAGGAGGGCGTGCACATGTCTGTGGTTTTATAGTTCGACATTTTTGTAAAATTTACCTTTATTGGGTGATATTACCCTTTTTTACAATTAAAATTTGCATTAATAAAAATGTTATTGTATTGCAAATTATACTGTTCACTGACACACATTGCCCCATAATAATACTATCTGTATGTTGTTTGGCTGGCAGTTTAGGTGTAAACGGTGAGTCTACCTTCCCATATCAATGTATTAGACAACGTCCAAGTGGACATTATTTCTCGGTACACCGTATTAGCCTCAAATTTTTGTACACAATGTTTTTTGGGTTGGATCAAAAAATATTTCTGCATATACAAGACATTTCATTTACACTGATGACTTCTTGACCCTTGGGCCCTGACTGACCAAAAAAGAAGACACATATACAATAGGAGTTTTTTTAACATATTTCGTTAAGGTATTCGTTTTCAAGTTTTTTTGGCAATTTATTTCAGCAAAGAAAGAGTCTAAACAAACATTTGTTTGGACATCATAAAACAAAAACTAAGCAAAATCAACGGTAAGGTTACATTTGACATCCTTCAAAAAGTCGAAATTAAATGTGTCATGAGCTGTATTACAACCGGAGGCTTTGAACGTATGGTCTGCAAAGTTAGGGGGAAAGCAGAGAAATGTTGTGAAGGAAGGTACGGTGTTGGAGTCAGGATGGGTCAGCAACATGGCTGGAAGAGTATTGCCAGGGCACGGCACCTTCTGGGCTCATGAAATAGTCAGTGAAGGTCTCTCTCACCGCCACTGCCAAATTTTCTGGCCGACCAGAACCCCAATTGATGTTGCTACGGAATACTGGGAGTTGCATACTGTCTACGTGCTCAGTTGAATGAGCACGCATAAAGTTATGCAAAACACAGCATGCTTTAATAACAACATCAATTGTGCTCTCATTCAGTTGTATAGCTGAATGGAACACCCTCCACTGACTTGTCATGATCCCGAAGGTGCATTCCACGAATCTGCGTGCCCGGCTTAGCCGATAGTTAAAAATCCTACGCCGGTCATCCAGTCCCCTACGTGTGTATGGGCGCAGCAGGTTAGGCATCAGGGGGAAAGCCTCATCCGATACCATCACGTAGGGGACTGGATGCGTGGAACCAGGCAAAGGTTTATCGGCAGGTAAAGTGTTGTGATTTTGAAGCACTTGGAGACCAATTTGTGAGTTTCGCAGCACACGAGAATCCCCGGTACTGCCATAGGCACCCACATCAATGGCAACAAATCTGTAGTGAGCATCAGCCACCGCCATCAGGACCACGGAGAAATACTTCTTATAATTATAGAAGCGTGATCCTGATCGCGGAGGCTTTTTCACACGGATGTTTGCCATCAACGGCACCTAAGCAGTTCGGGAAGTTGGCCACAGACTGAAAGCCTGCCGCTACCTGCAACCAAGTCTCCTCGTTTGGAGAAGGCATCACAATGGGCTGCAAGTGCTCCCAGATCACAGTGCACGTCACCTTGATAATAATAGAAATCGTGCTTTTCCCCACCCTGAACTGCAAATGCAGTGAAGAATAGGTTTCTCCGGTCGCAAGGAATCTGGAAAGATAAAAGTTTAAAAAGATTAATACTGAATACAAATGTCCACTCCACATCACGCTAAAAAGTGATAGTCTCCAGCAAGTTCATTGTAGAAATTGTTTTTAAAAAAAAGCGCATCCACACTACATGTTGAAAGGTTAGGCTCTCGTGCTGCACAGGATCACGGGGTAGCGTGACTTTGTGTAATTTTGCTCCTTTCCATGACACTCATTACATAAAACCTGTGGCTTGATCGAAGGAGCAGACAGACGCTACATAACGATATCCCTTCAGCCCGGGTAACACAATCACCCAGCCACCCCCACCAAGGTCAACATGATCAGTATTTCCACTGATTCTTGTAATTACTGCAACTTGCACATTCACGCTAATTTGCGCTTAACATTATATCTTTTTATATACAAACATAAAAACATACCATACAGCATAATTGCACAAACATAACCTTGCATGAACACTCAGCACACGTCCGACACTCGCAAACCAATCGAACATCTATACCACTACCATCGCAACAAAGAAGCATACACTTCTATCACTCTCATGCATCGCAAACAATCCTTGATTACAGCCTGCGCCTATGCCTCCTGTTTTTTTTTGTTTACGCTGTGGCTATGGCTACCGTGCCGACGTTCTTGGTTTTCAGACAGAAAGATTGACACCTCACTCTATATAAATATGTAAGAAATGGATATTTGGTAGATAACACTGACCTCAAAGTGATGAGAAGCCTTTCTTCTGCCTCGATCGCTGCCCGCATCCAGGTGTTTTGGTAAGTAAGTTTTGGCCTCAACATTGCCAGGAGCTCATCAAATGCAGAAATTGATAGGCGACAAAATGCCACAAATTTCTCGGGGTACCTTTCAAAATGAAAGAAAAAAAAAGGTCCATGTTAGTTTTCAGACACAATACTTGGGTGTGACGTACTTTTTTTAATTTACACATCTTTATATATTTTTCTCTTACCTTCTCAAATCCTGGTATAATTGCATGAAGTGTCCCTTATGATCCCTCTCCATGATGAGGGGATGGACCCACATTCGTGGGCTTTCCTCAACCTGTACATTATTTGGTAGAAAGAAAAGATCGTTATCACTAACCATATATCAGCTCACACTCGGCAAGTGCAAATAAACTAAAATAAATGTTACGCTGGGTTCAGAGGCAAGGTTTTGACACCGCAATATAGCGTCAAAGTGGGCCAACTTCGTCAATCACTAGCTTTCACGGACGATGTCTTGGCGTCTGACACAAGCTGCGAGGCGGCACGATTCACGCCTCATTCCAGGTGCACGCGCCCGATGAGCCGTTCATCAAGCAGCACTCTCACGCTTTGTGACAGGGCTGGTGATGGGGCTGGCCAGCTGACGCTTCATCACGCTCTGCATGGCTAGCGTCACAGTACCCAAGCAGGGCGTGTGATATGCAAGGGCCATTCACGCACGTCATACAGCACAACGCAGCCGCGTCTCAGGCCATGGCTGTCCGCCGACGATGTGGTGACAGGAGTGGAGGGTGAGCTATCCCTCCCCTCCCCCACACATGTGACCTGAGGGGAGGTAGCGAATTGGCCCCTGTGCATGTTAATAGAGGGCAAGATCCTATTCCCCAGGTTTCGGCGAGCTGGCCCAATAGGCTTACCGCCCTGCGTCTACATGCACAGGGGCCAATCCGCTAAATCCCCTCAGGTTACATGTGTGGGTGAGGGGAGTGATAGCTCACCCGCCGCTGCTGTCACCACATCGGCGGCGGACAGCCAGGACAGCAGGGGCACCAATGGACACAGCGTCCATTCATCGTCACCCAAAACAGCGAACTGGCGTACAGAGACGCCCGTCTAGTTGCGGCGCAAATAGAGGGCCACGTGCAACGCTATTGCGCCTACGCTGCCACAATATATTGTCGTCAGACACCAGGAGAAAGAAGATTAGGCTGCCATATGTATTCTGTGTAACAAGAAAATAATTTCGTACCTCATTTTCCTCCTCTTCATGCTCCAGAAGATGCTGCAAATTAGTAATAAAAACAGTTGTTTGGAGGCCCTCCGCATAGTGCGCAGTCTTGTCAGCGGCATGGCTGGTAGCTCGTAGTAAGCTTTCGAGGTAAACCTTGCTTCCAAAAGGTAGCAGATCATGTGACAGGAAATGCCTTTTTTTTTTTTTTTTTTTTTTTTTTTCTTTTTGGACATGACAACTTTCTTTACAAAACTCAACATGAACAAAATCAGCAATACAAAACCGCTGGAAAAGCCGCCGGAGAAACCGCTGTTCACCGCTGCAAAAAACGATCAGAAACCGCTGGAACAACACTGCAAAGCCGCTGAAGAATGCAGGGATGTGTACTCTTGGCTCCTTTGAAAATCTCAGCGGTTTACTGACGGTCTGAACGTCAGTAAACCGGTATGTGTGAACTTACCCTAAATTCATCTTTATACCTAAAACCCACTGCTGGCAACTCCATCCTCCATGCAAAAAGCTTTCATCCTATACACACCATTAAAGCTGTGCCTGTTGGGGAACTAACACGAATTTTATTAAATTGTGATAGCAGAGATGTATTTTGTAAAGAAGCAATATCCTGCAAACAGTGTTTATCTCCTAAGGTATCGTTACACGGCACGACGTTGGAACAATGTCGGCAACGATCTTGTGGGCGCGCTGTCATTTCTGACGTCGTTTTGACATCGTTGGTGAGATTTCACACGTCTAGATATCGTGCACGACGTACCAACGATGTAGTGAGCAGGTATCGTTCGCACAACCCAGCGAACGATACCTGCTCATTGCTGTGAATGGACAAAGTCGTAAATGACACAATGTCAAACACAACGATATATCAGGTTGGCTGATTGTTGATTGTGTGATTTGAGAACAAGTTTTCAAACCTGCGATCAGCGATCCAATGACTTATCGTAGTTGAATCTTGGTGTTACACGTAACGTCATCCTAATGATGTCGCTTGAACGACTCCAAATCCGTGACATTTGAGCGATATCATTAAGGATATCGTGCCGTGTAACAGGGCCTTTAGAGGATACCCCAACTGGTCTCTCTCAAAGCACAAAATATTGTCTCCCAAAAAAAAAGTGAAGATTTAATTAAACTTAAACCTCTTGGTGATTGCAACAATCCATCTGATTTTGATAGAATGGTTGTTTCCACAAAGTATAGTCCACAATTTAACAGCATTAAAAAAATAACCTCTCCATCCTCAAGGATCCTTGCATTAATTCTCGTCCCGGGTTTTTAACATCGTAGCTAAAAAAGCGCCCTCATTAGGCATTATGCTTTTGCCAAATTTTTCAACCCCAAGACTGCAGGTAGCGTTTCTTGGCTACATAACAATGGTTTCTTCAAATGCGGTGCAAACTGCTACCGCACATGTCATTTTGCACTCAAATGTAATACATTTTGGAATCATGATCACATGAAGTTTTATCACATAAATAGACAAATAAATTGTAACAGTGCCAATGATCTACTATAATAAATGCATGGCTTGCGATATGTGCTACATCTGGTGTACTACCCGACAACTTAAAATCTGCATCGGTGAACATATTCGTGATGTCCTAAACCATGACCCCAGTTCTGGTCTGTGCACCAACATGTCTGCGGCTTCAAAACATTTTATCTTGAAACACAACAAAAATTTAAAACACTTTGCAGTCTTTGGCATAGAAAACGTTTCTCCATCACCGAAGGGCGGAGATTTAGGATGTTTTCTCCTGACAACAGAAACGTTCTGGAGTTTTTTATTGGGTACACAATCTCCCTCTGGTTGACATTTGGATGTTATGCTCCATTATTCATTTTTCTATATGTATACCTGAAACATATTCACTCACTACATTGTTCAACTTTTATCACAAAAATCCTCTTTATATTTCCACTAGTTTTATTGTGGTTCATTTTGTTTTTATTTCTTATTGTGTCTTATTTTTATTTGTATTTTCGACATTACTTGTTTCTTTTGTACATTGTTTTAATTGCATTTGTTTTTTTTCTCTGTGCACTATACATTCTTGACCATGACATTCCCGATCCTGAAACATCAAAGTACCGTCACACGCCGCCATATCGCTGGAGATTTGGTTGGCAATTCCCTAATTCGGCGATGTGGAAACCACATTACATGTACGTAGTGGCGTGTGACTGGGAGATTCTACGGCGATAAATCGCCGGTGGAGCGTCGCCTGATTGCCCTGTACTGCAGAGAAATCAGACATCATCCACCAGGCAATTTCAGCGCATGGTGGCATGTGACAGGGCGAGGGCGACGTACACAGTGATCGTGAAAGAAATCAAGTAGGCGTGCTTGGATGTTGTGTTTTTTGCGTCACATCTGTGGCGATTGGTGCGTGATACTGCATTTCGATTAGCTGGCCGTGTCCGAGGCGCCTTATTTAATGACCCATGCGTTCACGCAAGACTCACCAATGGGAATGCAGTTATGTCCACCAATCGCAGTGATAGGGGCATGGTGAAAAACACTCTAGCACGCCTCTATCAAAACAGTATGGCGACATCGCTGCTATGATTGTAGCGTGTGACACGGCAATGTGTGAAGGGAAGATTGCTTCCGGTCTTCTGCAGGCGATTTCCGGAACGCAGGATCACCATAGAACACAGGCGAGATCTCTATGTGTGACAGGTCAACGACGATCTGAAAAAAGCTCCCGAAACGTGCACGCTCACGTCAAATTGCCGGTGATATGGAAGCCATATGGCTGCGTGTGACAGTACCTTTAAAGATCTATCCGCACTTGATTAACTGCAGCTGTAATCAAACATTTTTTGGGGCATAATTTGGGGGTCTGGTTTCTCTGGTGTAGACTTGACAAAGGACATAGATCTTGTCCGAAACGTGTTGCCTGCGGCGCAGGCATCTGCCAATGCCCTGTATTTGCCTGTTTTGCCCTGCCAATTTTATAGGAATCTTGCCTTTATTAATAAAATTCACCGAAGCATTCCAGAAGCTGGACTCCTCTCATCTCCTATTGGCCTTTGCCAGTCAGTGCAGTGCATGAAGTGCAGTGCATGAAGCTCAATGAGCGGCCCTGAAAGCAAATGGCAGGAGACTGCTGATAGGAAGTGTGGCACCCCAGCCGTCTAGTCGCCTCTAAGGGGTACTGCACCCACACCCCAGGGTAGTATTCCCATCTGTGGCAACCAGGTTTGGTAAGTCCAGTTACCCACAAACACACCCAACACACCTGGTCCCAGAGAGAGCGGGTGAACCCAGGTAATGGGATGGCTCAGGCATCCTGTGGGATAACGAGGGGAGAAAAATGTTGGGTGGAAAGGGAGCAGGAAGTGGTTAAGGAAAGGAGAGGGACATGAGGCTCATCCCGGATCCTGAGGCCAGAGACCACAAGGTGACAGAGGGAGCCCTAGGCGCACGGGCAGTGAGCAATCCACCCGTGTGCCTAAATGTGAAGTGAGGCAGAGGTGCAGGGCGAGAACCAAGGACGTGGCCCTGAAGGTGGCGAGGAGACTCCACACTCCAACCACAGAACTCGGGTGGCCATGAGATCTTGAGGAACTGTGGCCAACTCCTGGCACATACACAGAGAAGGCAGCCATACTAGGGCCAGGAGACACGTCAAGTCACCCAACGAAGGCCCGTGGCTGCTGGATTGGGGCTCTGTGCGCGGAGGCGCATGCAGGAAGAAGGAGAACAGGCAGCACTAAGGAAGAGAGGCCCATGAGGAAAGGCACATGAAAGAGGTGAACTGGACAAGCCATCCTGGTTGCTAAGGACTACGCAGATCACCACTGTACTTGAGCTGTAACTTGTGTTGCATGTGGAAGAGAGCTCAGTAAACCGGGTTTGGAATTTAGCATTGTGCCAGACTGTTTATTTCTTGCCTGAGGAGTGGTAGACTAAAACACCATGCAGGTAGGAGGAGCCTGCCTGGGAGAAGTCCTGATCCTGCCCCGCAGCCAGCTCAGCCCCGCTAGCTCACCAAGAACAACCTCTTTTTCCCGGATGCCCTGGGGACCTGCTTCACCTGTGGGGAGTGATACCATCCTAGCTGCCATTCCACCATCCCTGGAGGTCCCGGCCTGCAGCAGTGGCTACTAACAGCCGCATGCCACAGGTGGGGTCATGACAACCACCCCTCAATTCCCTTATTCCAAAAACTATTTTTCCCCTTTTTATCGACTGCCCATCCCTGGTGGCCATGGACTGGTTCATGCCAACCTGACAGCTCCCCCCAAGATGCTCGAGGACGTAGAGAGAGAGAGGGCTAGCTCCGAGTACCCCAAGGCCACCCACTCGGGCAAGTCAAACAGGATCTACCAACCCGGTATCGCCGGGTCCCGTGCACCTTACGAACTGTAACCCAAAGACTACTTTGTAGGCTTGAGTAATAGTGGCCATGAGAGACTAAGAACATGTTCTGGCTGGGGGTTATGCCGCAGTCCCCAATCATAGGCCAGGCCAGCACACAGCGTGAAAAATGGCCTACACCCCCTTTGCCCTCCAGGAGTCAGGAGGGTGGCCCAAAGGACTGTGTTATTCCACCCAGAGGTGTGACCAACAGCCCCGGAGCAGTGTCACACCCACAAAAGGAGGGGGATGATCCAGACTGTGGCGCAAACTGCAAATGGTGTGGCGGGAACTCCGAAGTCCATGTGTGGCCCAAGATGGCGGAGAGAGGCTAAGGCACATGGAGCGTAGGGTGGAAGTGTTGGACTCCCCCAGCTTCCCGTAAAGGAGCCAGATGCTGGAGCTCGACCCCACCTTCGTGGAGGACAAAGTTCGGGAGCTTGGTTGCCAGCTGGAGCAGGCCCACCTCACCACCATGGGCAGACGGCAGCATGGTATGGTCAATAGGGCGGTCGTGAGATGGGCGGCTTCGAGCCTCGCTTCCCCGACCCATAGGACAGAAGAAGACGAGACAGCACCCGGTGCCGGGACAGGTACCAATTCCGCCCTGCCGTGAGAGAAACACCCCCCCCCTTGTACCCATAGGCCCTTCTAGTCCCCTTAGCTCTGGCCCGATGCTCCCCATCCCGGCCTGGGAAGATACCCTCGTGCCCGAGGAAGGGTTGGCCGTCCTACTGACCCTGAAACCCCCGTCCCAGGAGGTCCACAGTGAACTAGTGGCCGTGTATTGGCAAAAGCTGGGAGGGGCGATGATGGGGTACCCGGGGGATGTGGAGGTGGGCAAGAGTGAATTAGAGGTTGTGCACTGGGAAGGACACTGGAGACAGTGCATCGCCCAGTGGGAGATGGAGGACAACGAGCGGAGGGCCCAGAAGCATGCTGAGAGGCGTGAAATATCCAGGCCAAGACCAAAGCCTGTAAGGCATGATCCACTGGTCAGGGTCTGTGCCTGGAGTAAGTCGTCACCATCTTCGACTTCGGCCTGGATTGGGGCGTTGCCCGGGTACCGGGGGCAAGCCGGGAACTGTTCGACGTGGAGGAGCATATGCCCTAGGGACACACGGGCAGGGATCTATACCCAGAGGACCTGGTCAAGCTGATCTGGCAGGAAGGAGAACAGAGTCCCTATGCTCTTCGCATTTGACGGGTGCGTCCCGAGGTGGTCGCAGACCGGGAGCCCACCCGGCCACCCATGCAGGAGGCAGAAACACAGAAATGTCGGGTATCTGAGCTCGGTGCCGAAGCCGCACGGGCCCGCAGCGCCGGCTTAACCCTGGAAGCGGTAGTAAGGGACTCTGTGGCCCCCTTGTATAAAGTTTTCTTGTGTTGTTTTCTGTTTTTGTTTGATGAACATTTATAGTCATGAACAGTGCATGATTAGGACTTGCTGTAAATAGTTAGCTCATGTTGGAGTGCGCCCTGTTGGTTTTTTAAACAGAGCTGCTAAAAATGAGCCTTTTAAATGTGACCATGAACTAAAACCCACTCGGTGAGCCTAAAAAGAGTGGTCCTACGCCCGTCGCTCACCCAGGGCCACCATTGGGGGTTTGTTGGTTGTGGATCCCCCCAAAGACAAAGAACTGCATCGATTTTCTCAATCTGGACTCGATTGTGTGTTTTCCCCATTTGCTTTTGCTTTCCTGTTTTATAAATATATGCTTCCTTTTATCTTTTTATACTTATATCCTCTATTTTTATAGTACTAGCCTTTTATTATCATTATTATTATTATGAATAAATATTTATATAGCACCATTAGGTTCCATGGTGCTTTACATGTGTTTATGTACTCAGTGTGGTTTTTGTTATGTAACCTTTAGGACTAGAACCTCCCGCAAGGGATGAAGCCTTTTTGTGTCTGTTTTATTGTTTTATATGCATGTTATAAAAAGTTTTGAGTTTCATTGCAACATCATTTAACCCGTGTCTTAGCATGAGGAAGTGCTAACCTTTGCCAAGAGGGAATGTGGAACCCCAGCGGTCTGATCGCCACTAAGGGGTACTGCACCCACACCTGGGGGTAGTATTCCTGTCTGCGGCAACCCGGTTTGGTAAGTCCAGTCACTTACAAACATACCCAAAACACCCAGTCCCAGGGAGAGCAGGTGAACCCAGGTAGTGGGATGGTTCAGGCATGCCGAGGAATGGTGAGGAAAGAAAGGTGGTGGGTGGAAAGGGAGCAGGAAGTGGTCAGAGAAAGGAAAGGGACAAAGGGGAAACCACACAGAAAGTCAGTAAGCAATCGGAGGAGGTGAGCTGAGGAGAGAAAGGACCTGGAGGACTTCAGCAAGAATGAGACTCATTCCGGATACCAAGGACAGACACCACAAGGAGACAGAGGGAGTACTATGAGCATGGGCAGTGAGAAATCCACCCGTGTGCCCGAATCTTAAGTGAAGTGAAGTGGCAGGGCGAGAACCAGGGGCACGGCCCTGAAGGTGGCGAGGAGACTCCACGCACCAACCATAGAACCCGGGTGGCCATGAGATCTTGAGGAACTGTGGCCAACTCCTGGCACATCCGCAGAGAAGGCAGCCGTACTAGGGCCAGGGGTCACGGCAAGTCACCCAACGAAGGCCCGTGGCTGCTGGATTGGGGCTTTGTGCGCTGAGGTACATGCAGGAAGGAGAAGAACAGGCAGCGCTGAGGAAGAGAGGTCTGTGAGGGAAGGCACACAAAAGGGGTGAACTGGACAAGCCATCCTGATTGCTAAGGACTACCCGGACCGGCTCTGTACTTGAGCTGTAACTTGTGTTGCGTGTGAAAGAGAGCTCAGTAAACCGGCTTTGGAACTAAGCATTGTGTCAGACTGTTTATTTCTTGCCTGAGGAGCGGTAGACTGAAACGCCGCGCAGGCTGGAGGAGCCTGCCTGGGAGAAGTCCTGATCCTGCCCTGCAGCCAGCTCAGCCCCGCTGGCTCCCCAAGAAGCCTAACAACCTCTTTTTCCCAAATGCCCTGGGGACCCGCTCCACCTGTGGGGAGCGATACTCTTCTTGCTGCCATTCCACCATCCCTGCAGCAGGGGCTACTAATAGCCATGAGTGGCGTCATGACAACCACCCCCCAATTCCTTTATTCCAAAAACTCTTTTCCCCCTTTTTATTAACCATCCATCCCGGGTTTCAGTCCTGATTGTCCCTGAGGAAGAAGCTGGGTAATAGCTCCGAAACGCGCCGGATTAAACAGATAACTTCAACCAGACACTCCAGTCTTCTGGTCTTCCTTGGCAGCAGCGCGGATTGAATGACACTTCATTGACACTTTGCTTGTTTTGGACCGTGGTGACCCGTGGCTGTGTGGGGTGAGGTTTTACACAACCAGATCAGGTGAGCAGAATCCATTACTAAACATATCCACTCTCCATATTTAGGAGATAAGATGCTATTGCGCATCTTATCTCATATTTTAGATCGCAATAACGATGTCGTTCACGACTTCGCCCATTCACATCAATGAACAAGTATCGTTCGCTGGGTTGTGCAAAAGATAACTGCTCGCTGGATCGTTGGTGCGTCATCCACGATATCTATACGTGTGACATCTCACCAGCGATGTTGAAAAAATGTCGGAAACAACCGCGCTGCCACAAAATCGTTGCCGACATCATTTCAGCGTCATGCCGTGTAACAGTACCTTTACTTGCACTGCTACCGTACAACCATTTGTGGGTTGTGTTATTAAAGGAATATTTCAACAAAATTCATTTTAAAATGATTTTAATTAATAGATCTTGGAATAATAATTTCCAACAATTGGACGTGTTGTATAAAATGTTCATGTGCTGAGATAGGCTAGGGTCACATCTATGTTTTTTTTTTTTAAAACCTGATCCGGTTTTGAGCTTTCAAAAAGCTCAAAACCGGATCAAGAAACGCTCCCCATAGGAGCCAATGCTAAAAACCGGATTGCTTCACAAGCAATCCGGTTTCCGTCTCTGGCTCTGCAGCCTGTGGTAAAAATCATGCAGGCTGCAGTTTTCAGAGCGATTTTAGCATCCGCATCCGCAATGCGGGAACCGGATTGCTCAGGATGTGTAATCCTGAGCAATGCGGTTCCCGCATATAGTTTGCTTATCCCGGCTGCCGCCGGGATAAGCAAAGTGTTTTGTTAACCTATTTATTTAATAAATAAATGATTGATTAATGTCTCTAGGGGTGCCTAGTCCCCCTAGAGACCTTACACCCACTCAGGTGGGCTTATCCTGCTATAATCTGTAATGTACAAAAGCGCCGGGCTCCTCAGAGCTGCGCGCATGACCCCACAAACTGAACCCCCCTTGTCGGTAGACCAGTCCCTGACCCCTCTTATCTTTTCTAGCTATCCCTTTTGCAGAATAAAACGATGTATTAAAGTAGAGAATACAGGTTATAATTACATGTTGTGTGATTTTCTGTTACTGTATAGGCGGGGCTGTCTGCTGCTCCCTCCGGCCGCTTATTAATTATGCACGCTCCCTCTCAGCTAGCAGCAGTGCTGAGAGCCTGGCCGTGTCATGGAAGGGGTGGGGCTTAAATTGTGTCATACAGGTAGCCCCGCCCCTTTCATGACACAGCCAGGCTCTCAGCACTGCTGCTAGCTGAGAGGGGGCGTGCATAATTAATAAGCGGCCGGAGGGAGCAGCAGACAGCCCCGCCTTTGGACACTTACAGAAAGAGAAACTCACACAGGAATACCTAAATATAACCTGTATTCTCTACTTTAATACATCGTTTTATTCTGCAAAAGGGATAGCTAGAAAATATAAGAGGGGGTGCAGGGACAGGTATAAAGATGGGGCGGTCAGTTTGTGGGGTCATGTGCACAGCTCTGAGGAGCCTGGCACTTTTGTACAGTACAGATTATAGCAGGATAAGCCCACCTGAGTGGGTGTAAGGTCTCTAGGGGGACTAGGCACCCCCTAGAGACATTAATCAATCATTTATTTATTAAATTAATTGTTTTACTATACATAGAACAGTTTGCTCATCCCTGCGGCAGCAGAGATGAGCAAACTATCCGGTAAGCGGATTGCTCAGGATTACAGATCTGGATGCGGTGAACGCAATTTATGTTTTAAGTGTGACCCTAGCCATAATCTTATAAATGTGTCTCTGCTATGTACCGTGTTATGGCCATGTCTGACCGTGCACAAGGCATGGTTTGATCCTAGGCAGGGAAGGATGCAAAAGAGTATACAGACAGTGGCTAGGGTCAGATTAGCGTGTTTTTTTTTTCATCCGGATCCGGTTTTGATCATTACCGCATCCGGATCCGCTGCCCATAGGTTGCAATACAAAAACCGGATTGCACTATTTGCAATCCAGTTACCGCATTCCAGTTTCGCTGCCTGCGTGAAAAATCATGCAGGCAGCGTTTTTCGGAACTGTTTGAAAAACGCAGCGGGGCTGCTATAATGGCTAGGGTCAGATTAGCGTTTTTTTTTTCATCCGGATCCGGTTTTAAGCATAAAAAATGCTCAAAAACGGATCCGGATCCGCAGCCCATAGGCTAGAATACAAAAACCGGATTGCACTATTTGCAATCCGGTTACCACATTCCGGTTTCGCTACCTGCGTGAAAAATCATGCAGTCAGTGTTTTTCGGAGCGGTTTAAACAAAACGCAGCGGAGCCGCTATCCATGGTCCTGAAAGCTTTATTATTAGTTCTACGGGCAGCGCACTTCCATAGAACTAATGTTAAAGCTAGATTTACGTACTGTATCTCCTCCACAGCGAGGAGCCGCTGGCTTTAATTCATAAAATAGTAAAAGCCGACACTAGCCGGCAATACTGTAATACACCATATTAACCCTTCATATGCTGCCCCTTATAGTCAACATGTCTCTAGGGAGGGTAGACACATCCCGGAGACATGGTGCCCACATATGATATTAACATTAACCCTTTACTCATCACCGCAGACACAGGGATGAACAAAGAATCCGGCAACCAGATTGCACATTATGAGCAATCCGGTTACCGGATCCGGGTTTAAAGACACATTTTGAAGCCAAGATGTGTCTGAAAGCACATACGATTACCGCATCCGGATCTGGATGCGGTAATCGCAATGAGCCTTCTAAATGTGACCCTAGCCAGTGTCTGTCCGAGGAAAAAATTGCTGCATGTCTGATTTTGATCCGATTTTCCGATAGTACTTAGGCTGGGGTCAGACAGACGTTTTCTTCCTATTTTAATAGTCTGCGCTTAAAACTTTGAAGTTTTCCCAGAAGCGCATAGCGTTACTGCTATGAACTTCAGGAGAACGCTGCCCCTAGTTACCTGATGTGTTCCATGGTTATCAGCCACAAACAAAGCTGTTCGGACTGCGCTTTAGCTGATCGCACAGAAAACGTTGTCTGCAATGTTTTCTGTGCACTCAGTAACTTGTAAGTTATAAGCACAGACTGTTAAAATAGGGAGAAAAAGTCAGTCTGACCCCAGACTTAGCAATGCAAGTCAATGAGTGGATAGAAATCATTGGACTGCACTCGGATGACATCGTAGTGCATTCCGACTTCTACCCACTGACATAATGGAGAAGAAAGAAAGAGTCCTGAGCCTACATCCTCACAATGAGCTTTTGGTGATTTTTTCGTGTTCCAGAATTCCTGCAGCACTCCTACGCCTGTAATGTAAATTAGGTTACTTACTTTTCTACACATATGTTTGTGTACATTTTATACATGTATTTTATTAAGTTTTGTACCTATGTTTTTTGTTTCTTATCTATATGACATATTTTACATAAAGCAGCATTTTTAAACTTTCTGGTATTTGGCTTTCACATAACTTTATTGATATACTTATATTTTTTAACCCTTTTCTGCAGTAGAAATGCACTAAAATCAGGTGTGTGTGTTTTTTAGCTGAGTTTTTCCTAGTCTATCTCTGGAGAAAATCTGCACATAAAACAAGTTCAAGATCCAAAAAAAGTGGCAAGAATTACATCTGTTTATTGCACATTTGTTCTGCATTGCTTTGTAACTCCAATTAAGTTGTACAATCAGCATGATAATTAAAGAATGGTAATGGGATTTCTCAATTATTGAAGGCTGCCTTCATTATAGTGTACCTGCAGGTCACTATGAGATGAGTTAACATGCGGAGCTAGGCAGGTACAGTTTATATGAACATTTAGTCTAAATATCAGAGTAATTTGTATTTATTCACTCTTGTATAGTTCACATTTATTAAACTGTTCTGAGCTATGTTCAGAGATCTAAAAGTATAATGAATTTTGCAGTGTGGATAATCCCGGCTGATCTTGTCAAGCAATTATCAGCCTGGAAATGGGAATGTGTAGATGTGTCTTTGATTTTGTTTATTTTGCTATTAGTACAATACATGAATGCATTTTGCTAACATTTACATTTTCACTCTAATCTCTTATTCACAACTGTGCAACAATAAGTATATACTGAAACCGACTCATACTTAGGTCGTTGGATCTATAATGTACATGCTGATTTGGTTGTTTAATGAATCTTAAACCCTTACTTCAAGGAAACCAGAGCAGGGTGTTAGCTCAAAAATTATAATTTAGTTATACACAAGTAGATAATCTGAGTCACCCACTGGGGCCATGGGGTACTCAGAACCAGGCCCTCTTGACATCGTCTGGGCTGGCTGGGTGGTCACCGTGATGTGACCCGGCTCTCTGATCCCGGGCGGTCAATAAAAGGGGATTAATATTTTTTAAAGGATAAATTGTGATGCCACCAGTAGTATGTGGCTATAGG
>JARQOC010000004.1:275726863-275793347 GCA_033576535.1 Allobates femoralis | reverse complement strand
AATGTGCGCTGTGAACGCAGCGTTCCTGAGTGCAGCAAGACGCAGGCACTGTGTGCTTCTATGTTTAATATAAGAACGCATAGTGCCTGTGTGTACCTGCGCTCAGGTGCGTTTGCGTTCGGCTGTGCACAATTTATGAACATGCTGAACGCAACATGTTGCATTTTTTGTGCGTGGCTGTGTGCTTGCTTTATGCGCATGTAGACAGCCACGCACAAGAAATTAATGAAAGTGCATCTGTGGGCATTGCCATCTGCTGGCAAGCGCACAGATGTTGCGTAAGATGACCTCCTCTGAGGTCGTCTACAGGTGAATCCTGTCTCGCAGTTCTCTTCTTTCCTCTTCTTCTTTCTTCTTCTTTCCTCTTCTTTCATCTTCTTCTTCTTTCTTTTTCTTCTGTCATTTTCTTTCTTCCTCCCTGCCTCCACTGCCGCTGGTTTAAAGTAGCCGGCGGGAAAGCCAGTGGTGACAGCTGTTGCAAAGAGATCCTCTTTCTGTTAAACCAGTCATGTCCATATATACAGCCTTGGTCTCCCAGACTCTCTAAGGCTGGGTTCACATTTGATGCTGATCATTTGAATTAGTGGGGCGGGAAAGCCGGCGGTGAACTTCACTGCTGGATTTCCTGCCGACTATTTTAAACCAGCGGTGGTGGAGGCAAGGAGGCAGAGATCAGCAGCGGTGGCTGGGAGGCAGAGATCTCTGCCGCTGATCTCCGTCTCCCGGCCACCGCCACTGATTGGGTGGCAGGGCGGCTCACAATCACATTTTCATGTGAATGCATGTAGACAATCTCCGCTGCGTTCACATGAGAAAGTGTTTGCTTTCGGCACTGCATACTGTTTGCGCTGCAGACGCAGCAGTGCCGAACGCAAATCTGAAGGCTGTCTAACTTAGGGTAGGGTCACATTGGAAATCTAAATTGCATTCACCGCATCCGGATCCGGATGCGGTGAATGCAATGCCGGTCCCACACATTTTTTCTCAAAAATGTGTGCATAATACCGCACTGCGGTCACCGGATGGCTCAGGATGTGTAATCCTGAGCCATCCGGTAACCGCATAGCTTGCAGTTCCCGATCGGCAAAGTTAATAAAGATTTAATTTGAGTACCGAAATGACTGTTAGAGGTCTGTAGGGGGGCTTAGACCCCCCTACAGACCGGGCGGCCACTTCTATAGTGTGTTCTTCTACAATTTTACCTATGGCACGGGCTGATCTGAGCTCCGTGCATGTGATCCAAATATCCCCCCTCCCCCTATCACTATACAGGGGTGCATACACCCCTCTAGTACAGTACTGCTTTATTTAAGTTATAAACAGCAAGAATTGTCCCAATCGGAAGATAAGTATATATTTACATGTGTCCGGAGGCAGAGTCCAGTGATTTCCATGGGCGGGGCTGTGTGCAGTAGCCTCCGCCCACTCCTTCTTGATGCCCGCCCCTCTGGCCGTAATCCAGTGTTGTGGGGGTGGCCGAGTAGTTAAAGGGGCGTGGCTAACCATGAGCCGCGGTTAGCCACGCCCCTTTAACGACTCGGCCACCCCCACAACACTGGATTACGGCCAGAGGGGCGGGCATCAAGAAGGAGTGGGCGGAGGCTACTGCACACAGCCCCGCCCATGGAAATCACTGGACTCTGCCTCCGGACACATGTAAATATATACTTATCTTCCGATTGGGACAATTCTTGCTGTTTATAACTTAAATAAAGCAGTACTGTACTAGAGGGGTGTATGCACCCCTGTATAGTGATAGGGGGAGGGGGAATATTTGGATCACATGCACGGAGCTCAGATCAGCCCGTGCCATAGGTAAAATTGTAGAAGAACACACTATAGAAGTGGCCGCCCGGTCTGTAGGGGGGTCTAAGCCCCCCTACAGACCTCTAACAGTCATTTCGGTACTCAAATTAAATCTTTATTAACTTTGCCGATCGGGAACTGCAAGCTATGCGGTTACCGGATGGCTCAGGATTACACATCCTGAGCCATCCGGTGACCGCAGTGCGGTCCCGGTAAACGCTGCGAAAACTGCTGCCTGCATGATTTTAAACGCAGGCAGCAGTGCCGGATCCGGCCACCGGATGGCTTGTGAAGCCATCCGGTGTTTTGCATAGGCTTCCATCAGGAGCCTTTCCTGGTCCGGTTTTGAGCTTTTTTTAAAGCTCAAAACCGGATCAGGATTTTAAACAAAAAACGCCAATGTGACCCTACCCTTAGCCAGCTTCTCTGTTCTTTCTTTATGTTTTCATGTACAATCATAATCATGATTCATCAAGGCAATTTCACTAGAAATCTAGTGTAAGGCTGTGGTCACAGTTGCCATGCGTTTTTTTTTAGTGATTTAACAAAACTCATGCTTTTTTTCATGTCAGCATGAGTTTTTTAAGGTGTGTGATGGCTCCCTGCATTTTTGGCTGCGTTTTTGAATCTGCACCTAAAAATAGTGCTTGTAGTATTTTTTTGTGCGTTTTGAAAAACGCATGCGTTTTTGTGGAAAACGCATGCTTTTTTATAACATGGGCCTCTATGGAGAACGCATGTAAAAACGCATGGTACATTAGTAACTTTTAGTGCCATTCAAAAACGCATGCGTTTCCCATAGGAGCCCATGTTAAAAAAACGCATGCGTTTTCTGAAACCCATGCGTTTTTTTAACATGGGCTCCTATGGGAAACGCATGCGTTTTTGAATGGCACTAATTGTACATGCATTTTTGCATGCGTTTCCCATAAGGCCCCATATTAAAAAACGCATGCGTTTTTGGAAAAGCTCCAAAAACGCATGGGACTGTCACACATGCTTTTTGGCTATTAGGGCATGCGTTTTTTAACATGGGGGCCTATGGGTGCGTTTTTTACATGCGTTTTTGAAAACGCAGGTCTCCAAAAACGCATGTGAAAAATGGTACTGTGACCCCAGCCTAAATTGCTTTAAAAAATTGCTAAATTTTTGTGTAACTTGGAGTTAAGAAAATATTTTATAACTTTTGGGGTTTCTCCCAGATCTGCCAAAATAGGCAGAGCTGGGGCAAGATGGGTTGTGGCAGAAGCGTAATGACATAGCTCATCAAATTCATTTTTAAAACTAGAAACTTACTCCTGTCTGGTACTAGAGTATGATTTTTGGTGTGTCACATTGAGGCACATGCCATTGGTTAGATGCTCTTGATTCACTAAAATGTGTGCAAGAAATTACTGGTGTTGATGAATCATGATCATAGAATGTGTAGCGTATAGTATTTTGGGCAGTATCGGAAATAGAGCTGGAAATAAAGAATACTTTCAAATATAGAAATGTTAGTTTGTTTTTATCAGAAATAAAAAGAGGTGAACAAAAGACAAATCTGAATCAAATCATTATTAGGTGTTACCACCCTTTGTCTTCAAAACAGCATCAATTGTTCTAGGTACTCTTGCACACAGTTTTTTTTTTTTATAGAAGGGAGGTCATGCCAAACCTCTTGGTGAATGATCTACAAAGGTAGTCTTTTTGAACACTCTTTCGTCTCTCTATGTGATCTGAGGCAAATTTGGTGAGGTTGAAATTAGAGATGAGCGAACTTTCCCCAAACATGTTCGCCAATTTCAAATTCGGCATCAACATTGCGGAACCAGTTTGTGATTGAAAACCTGAGAAATTTACTGAAAAAATCACAGAACCACTGCTTAGTTGGGGAAAAAAGTAAAAAATTTTAAATAGCCCTACAACTTTCCCTGATTGTTTGGGGCCAAAGCGCTCACCGGAAGACCCGCTGGCTGGGTTTTCCATATGGTTAGGAGTGTTCCCAGCCTTCAGATCTACCGTTTCCTTTCAACCTGTTTCATTTTTTGGAGCTTCAAAATTATTTTACTAAGCTTCCTAGAGTTTGCGTATGTTTTTGACACCTCCTGCACGGTGTGAATTTTGGAAACAGTTGCAGCAGCTGTGAAGTCCAGGAACTTTAGAATGTCCTTAAAACATTCGTTTAAGAGAGCTTAATATTTTCTTTTTCATTTTTTTATATTTTATTACTATTATTTTTTTATTATTATTATTATTATTATTTTTGGAGAGCAAACCTTTATTATCGCAGAGGGCTAGCAGCATGTGAGGTCATCTTTACTGCACTTATGTGATAGCAATATACTACTGTTCAAAAGTTTGGGGTCACCCAGACAATTTTGTGTTTTCCATGAAAACTCATACTTTTATTTATCAAATAAATTGCAAAATTAATAGAAAATATAGTCCAGACATAGACAAGATTAGAAATAATGAATTTTATTTGAAATAATAATTTTCTCTTTCAAACTTTGCTTTCGTCAAAGAATGCTCCCTTTGCAGCAATTACAGCATTGCAGACCTTTGGTGGGTACTATTTAATGAAGCTGCCAGATGAGGAGCTGTGAGGCATCGATTTCTCAAACTTGAGACTTTAATGTACTTCTCTTGTTGCTCAGTTGTGCCTCCCACTTCTCTTTCTACTCTGGTTAGAGCCTGTTTGTGCTCTCCTCTGAAGGGAGTAGTACATACCGTTGTAGAAAATCTTCAGTTTCTTTGCAATCTCTTGCATGGAATAGCCTTCATTTCTAAGAACAAATTGAATAAATTGTCGAGTTTCACATGAAAGTTCTTTTTTTCTGGTCATTTTGAGAGTTTCAACAACAAATGTAATGCTCCAGATTCTCAACTACGGTAGCTCAAAGGAAGGTCAATTTTATAGCTTCTCTAATCAACCAAACCATTTTCAGCTGTGCGAACATACTTGTGCAACAGTTTTTTAAACATCCATTAGCCTTCTTGCACAGTTAGCAAACAAAATGTACTATTAAAACACTAGAGTGGTTGTTGTTAGAAATGGGCCTCTATACAACTATGTACTGTAGATTAAAAAACAGACGTTTGCAGTTAGAATAGTCATTTACCACATTAACAATGTATAGAGTGTATTTCTGATTAATGTAATGTTAGCTTCATTGAAAAAGTTTTTGGAAAAATAAGGAAATTTCTATATGACCTCAAACGTTTGAACAGTAGTGTACATATAAAAGTATGATATGGCCATTATTTGGCTTTAAATACATGGTCTTATAGGTCTGTTCACACTCATGAAAGACCATACTAAGGAAATTGCTTCTTGAAAATGTGCAATTACTTTTCATTTAATTCCATACGTCTAGAATACAGATTTTTCCAAGTGCACATGTGTGCTATATCTATAATTAATATTGAGCTTGTCCGTGCATTGCTTCCCTCTAGTCTTACTCAACATTGAGGATGAATTGGTGGTGAGCTGAATTAACTGTTTTCTTATTCTCATTTCCCCTCCAAATATGTCATGCTTCAATAATAAATCCACCCAACCAGAAGCTCAGGTGTTACGTGTGGCATGGGAAATGGGATTTGTAAATCAGGTGCCTTCTGCTGCCCACCCCATACAGGGATTAATGAGGAGCTATGGAACAAGATTGTGCAAACAATAATATTCTGTAAGCAATTGTGTCCTGGCGGGCTCCTTGACAAAGCAAAGAGATGTCACCGCAGAGCCTGGCGCCATCCTTGTAGTGCAGTACAACTCAGCTACACAGTCCTACACTTTGGTACTATGTGCCTGCAGTACACAGGCAGTGATATTAATGGAGGTACCACCTCAAGATATCCTAGCTCTGTAGGATATCATCTTCCTCATCGCCCCCGGGATAGAGGGTGTTTAAGCACCAGAACTGGAGCAGCCCACACAGAACACATATATCACCTGGAGTTCCACCACCGCTACCCATATTGGGCCTCATATGCAGCGAGGTCAGGATCCAGCACTGAGCTAGGATGCCAAGAGGAGGTCCTGAGGAGCTTTAAGTCAGGAGGTAAGCCGTTGCCCATGCCAGCCAGCAGCAGCAGATATCACACTCAGGAGGATCTTGCCTGGTGCTATTACAACTGCAGCCAGTGCTGCAGCCATTGGAATGGCAAATACAGGAGCATGTTACGGAGGATGAGGAGAAAGAGGAGGATGAGGACAAGGAGGAAGATGAAGTAGTAGAGGCAGAAGGCTCTGCTTCCTAGCAATGTGTCGCACCCCCATTAGAGGCCTTTGACTGGGAGAATGCCATGTGGGAACCTCCACCACTCCAAGCAACCATCTGATACGACATGAACCACCCTGGCCTGTCTCCTTTCTTGAGGAGAATTGGCTTGCAGAGTGGTTGCATGGGCCTAAGGCCAATCACTTCAACGTCCAATGTACCTAAGGCAAGGAGGTGGAATTCATCCAGCAGAACGGGTTTGGCTTTATAGCCAAAGATGGAATTGGTCATCGGTGCTACATCAACTGGTCCACCCTGCTACATGACCATCTTCTCAAAAGACTCTTCATATTCTATGTTGGGGAGGAGACCACCTACATGAAAGTGATGGGCAGCAAGGGGTGGTTCTCAGTTGGCATAAGTCTGTTTGCCACCGCCAACTATTTTGAGAACTGACAGTAGGAGGCCAACCTGGAGAGAATGTTGCATCAGATGGAGGCCAGGCTTTTTAAGGTTAGGCAGCCAGCTGAATTCAAAGACAGATGGGCATTTGATCCTGAAGAGCCAGTAGGTGTTGCCCAAGTTGCTCCCATCTCTCCTACAGGGGGTGATCATTCCCTATTCCTCCTTTCTCTTTTTCAGCAGTGACCATGATGGGATGTGCTGGACGGCAAGAAGTGGAGTAGAATGCCTCTGGATGAGTAGCCCTCTGACCCCCAAGACCATACGGCAGTGGAGTACCATGAGGAATGGCGACCTCAATCTTAGGTAGCAATGAGACAGTTTTTACTCCAATTGAAGTGGACTTCCCTGAAAAAGGCATGTTGTTTATGTTGCTGATTCATCTCTTGGTTGGCATTTTTTAAGAAGGACTTTTTTCAGTGGTTTTTGAGTTCTTTGAAGACTGGAGCCTGTTTTTTTATTATTTTATTTTTCCCCTTCCCCATGCGCTTCCTGCTGCTGGATTAATGGTATTGCAGTCTTTGAGCTACACCTCAAAGCACCTAATGGACTTTGCACCATTATAATGGAGTCTGCTGATCCCAGTGGGACTTTCCTTTTATATACTGTGTATATTGATATATGTGTCTTTGAGACTTATTATAGTCTGTGCTGCAGTACCGTAATTTTTTGTTTTATGGCATAAGATACAGGACTGTGCATGGACATCATTTACTAACAGGGCAAAACTACTTTAGAACGATATACTGAATTAAAGGAAATGAGTGTATACATGCCCAAAAACATAGAATACCACAGAAGTCCACACAAGTGTACAATGCAATAAAGTGAGTTTTGATTTTATTACATGAGGACTTAGAGCCATCAACTGTGATAACAAAATTACACCAGTAACAAGGGTATTGTGAGAGGTAGAGAGGAGAGAAAAGAGAGGCACACTACTGCTGAGAGAGAGTATATTTACTTAAGGAAGCTATCCAATGATGTGGCCAAAGTGCTGAAATTTATGACTGAGCTGCGGGGTCAGTATAATAGGGACCAGTCCTGTGAGCTATGTACCCCCATAATCAGTCTAAAATGCTGAATAAATGCCACTATCATAAAAGCTTACCCATTAGTGGTGACAGCCCTCTCTCATGCAGATGAGTGCCTGGTGTATGTAAAAAGAAGCAATCAGTTCACCTGTGCAGGTGAAATGCATTGGCTGAGAGCGTAGGGAATAAATATATGTATACTGATGGAGCATGCTGGGGGTTGTAGTGTCTCTAGATCTGCAGATCCTGAGCCAGTGACACTACAACTCCCAGCATGCGCCATCTCACAGTCTGCACATCCAGAAAAACTACAACTCCCAGAATGCTCCATGGACATATCCCCATCTGTCATCTGTGATCTGTGATGACAATAGCAGGGATCTGTCCAGATCTGTGAGAGGAGATAAATCAGGACATGTAGAGCAGGGCCGTAACTACAACCGGGGCAGCGGGGTCACTGCCCCGGGGCCCCAACAACCCAAGGGGCCCCAAACTGATGGTAAAAAGTTGCATTTTAATACTTGAATTTCTCATAAAATATCCAGCTCCTATATTATTTGAGTTTAAAGGAAATAAAAATACCGAAAAGATCCATGAAGGTTCAAGCGTAATTGTTTTTTGTTCGTTTATACTTTAAACGGGGAAACGCTATTTCGCTCAGTAACTGGGGTTCTATGGCAGACAGCAGACTGTTAGATGATCGTGTGGTGTCGCGCCAGGCGGTGACTCAGCCAATAGTTCAGGCAGCGGCCGCGACGTGATGTGCACTGACACTGAGGTCTTGTTTACCCCAACTGCTGAACTGCTCACTGGACATTGCTCATCGGTCAGCGGTCAGTGTCGGATCGTCAGTGCAGTCTGTGTAGCATATAGTAGTTGTAGTGCGTATGTAGGTAGATAGTATTTAGTATTACCGTATTTTCCGGCGTATAAGAGGACCCCCAACTTCCTTCTCTAAGCTTAAACTCATAAAAAACTACTTGAGAAGTACTATGGCTCAAGAAAGACTCAGCAGCTTAGCTTTACTTTCAATTGAGAATGATAGAGCTCAACAGATCAACGTTGACAAAGTAATTGATGAATTCGCTTCTTTGAAAGTTAGGAAACAAATGTTTAAGTAGCTGTTTAAAACTGAACAAATTGGTAATGTTTAAGTAATGTTATGTTTAAGTGAACAAAGTTTAAATATATACCGTATATACTCGCGTATAAGCCGAGTTTTTCAGCCCAAAATTTGGGCTGAAAAGTCCCCCCTCGGCTTATACGCGAGTATATACGGTATATGAAAAAAAAAAAAAAATACAGCCGCAGCCCCGGAGGTATACAGGCCCCCCATCAAGTTCCAGGGCCCCCCCCCACTTGCGCGCCAGCCTGTAAGGTAAATTCATACTTACCGGTGTCCAGTCGCGCCGCCCGCAGCTGCCGACATGACGATTCCGGGCTCCATTCAGCGTCTTCCCGCGGCTTCCTGTAGTCGCGGGCAATGACATCATTGCCCGCGACTACAGGAAGCCGCGGGAAGACGCTGAATGGAGCCCGGAATCGTCATGTCGGCAGCTGCGGGCGGCGCGACTGGACACCGGTAAGTATGAATTTACCTTACAGGCTGGCGCGCAAGTGGGGGGGGCCCTGGAACTTGATGGGGGGCCTGTATACCTCCGGGGCTGCGGCTGTATACAGCCCTGGGGCTGCGGCTGTATACAGCCCTGGGGCTGCTGCTGTATAAAGCCCTGGGGCTGCGGCTGTATACAGCCCTGGGGCTGCTGCTGTATACAGCCCTGGGGCTGCGGCTGTATACAGCCCTGGGGCTGCTGCTGTATACAGCCCTGGGGCTGCTGCTGTATACAGCCCTGGGGCTGCTGCTGCTGTATACAGCCCTGGGGCTGGGGCTGCTGCTGTATAAAGCCCTGGGGCTGCGGCTGTATACAGCCCTGGGGCTGGGGCTGCTGCTGCTGTATACAGCCCTGGGGCTGGGGCTGCTGCTGTTGTATACAGCCCTGGGGCTGGGGCTGCTGCTGCTGTATATACCTCTGGGGCTGCATATGGGGCTGCATATACCTCTGGGGCTGCATATACCTCTGGGGCTGCATATACCTATGGGGCTGCATATGGGGCTGCATATACCTCTGGGGCTGCATATGGGGCTGCATATACCTCTGGGGCTGCATATGGGGCTGCATATACCTCTGGGGCTGCATATACCTATGGGGCTGCATATGGGGCTGCATATACCTCTGGGGCTGCATATGGGGCTGCATATACCTCTGGGGCTGCATATGGGGCTGCATATACCTCTGGGGCTGCATATGGGGCTGCATATACCTCTGGGGCTGCATATGGGGCTGCATATACCTCTGGGGCTGCATATGGGGCTGCATATACCTCTGGGGCTGCATATACATCTGGGGCTGCATATGGGGCTGTATATACCTCTGGGGCTGCTGTATACTACCACTGGGGCTGCTGCTGTATATACCACTGGGGCTGCTGCTGTATACTACCACTGGGGAGGCTGCTGTATACCTCACTGCTGGGGGTTGTATACCTGTGCTGGAGTCCACCCTCGGCTTATACGCGAGTCAATAAGTTTTCCCAGTTTTTGGGGGCAAAAGTAGGGGGGTCGGCTTATACACGGGTCGGCTTATACACGAGTATATACGGTACTGTTTAAAACTACTTAATATTTAGTAAACATATACAGTTATTTGAAAATTGTGCATTATTTGGAATTATTCACCTTATTAATTTTCCAAACATATTCACTGAATATTTAACTTCTAAAACTTGCATCATATAAAAATCTATTAAAGGTCTTGCGGAACGTGGTGAAGCCTGTGTGTTGTATACAACAATGCGTAGCAGGCTTCACCACGTTCCGCACAACCTCTAGTAATTGAAATGTTGAGGTGCCCCACTATGACGTTTTGCCCCGGGGTCCCGAAGTTTATACTTACGGCACTGATGTAGAGACTGGAGGGGCAGGGGATTCTGCTGTATGTGAGGATCATAGTCAAGCAGGAAAATGGAGGGAGTGAGAAAGGGAGGGAGACAAGGAGGGGGAGGGTTTGGCTTAAGCAAGCAGGGCAGTAATACAAAGAAACCCAGCCCCTCTTATGCTAATGTGCTGCACACTCCCTTCCCTGCTGCACACATTCTGAGGACTTCTATAACATTTTTCTCTGTAATCATACATGTAATCATTGAAGTAAAGGTATGATTGCACTCAGTATCCCAGTGCCTGTAAGATAGTGGCTTCACTTTATAGCCCTAAATTCTTCTGGTTGGTTCTCTTTAAGGGCCCTTTCACATCTGCGTTTTTCGTAATTCGCGGCAGATGCGGTGAAAAAACCGCATCTGCCGCGTTTGCCGCATAACCATTCCACTTGCGGCGCGGTTGCGGTTTTTCCCATAGGAAATATAGGGGGACTTGCGGCAGATGCGGCAAGTGCGGTTTTGCACTTGCGGCAGGTGCGGCAGCGAAAAAAACCGCGGTCAGCCGCGGTTTTTTTCGCGGCCGCACCTGCCGCAAGTGCAAAACCGCACTTGCCGCACCTGCCGCAAGTCCGCCTATACTTTGCATGGCAAAAACCGCAACCGCGCCGCAAGTGCAGCCGGTATGCGGTAATCGCGGCAGATGCGGTTTTTTCACCGCATCTGCCGCGATTTGAAAAAAACGCTGATGTGAAAGGGCCCTAAGATACCTTTTTAATGGTTTAACACTATAATGACTTTACAAAGCAGGAAGTGACCTTACTAAGAAATTTGGTTATGCAAAAAAAGTCTCTACATTTTAAAAGGGTCAGGCAATAAAATTATATTTAAACCTTCTACTATTAGAGTTGTGAAAAATATTGAAATGATAAATGTACTGTAATTTTAAAATGAAGCAACAGGTCACTTGAAAATGATAATTATATTTATTAAAATATCTTTCCATAGAAAAAGAGGAAATCTTGCCAATTCTCAATTGGGCCAAAGCCCATAAAAATAAAGCTTAATCACATCAGGCCATTGGACACATGATTGTGAAATAAATTATGCGATCATTGGCTCATCATGGGGGAACAGAGTTTCAGTTGTTCAGCCAGACACAGCATGTGATGGAACTCTAAAGGTACCATTACACAGGACGGCGTTGAAGCTATGTCGTCCGCGATTTCGCGTCAGTGCGCACGTTTTTGACAGTTTGCCAAGATCGCTTTTGAAATGTCACATGTATGGATAATGTGTGCAACCACCGACGATGTGGCGTTTCGGAAATCGCCTGAACAACACCAGAAGCGATGTTGCCGGTCATGATCGCCCTGTCACACAGCACAACCACATCATCAATGTGGGCGTACTGTTTGACACAGCCCAGGAGATAGGCGTGCCAGTGTTTGTTTCACCGCGCCCCTACCACTCCGATTAGTCACCACAATTGCGTTACCATTGGTCAGCCCTGTCTGGCAAGATGGCGCTTACCTTTAACGCCTTTGCCCTTTGTACCATCTCGCTATTGAAGAGTGTTGGCATTTGTAGAGGCTTCTGCAAAACACTGCGGTGTCGCCAAAGTGTCACACGGTAACGCTCCTGCGTAGGACATGGCCTTATTGAGGGGTATCAGATGTGTGTATTCATTGGACTATGTGACACATGTTGGGTCAGAGATTTCTGCTACCGCCAATGAGACTTGAACATGACCACATCTATGTATTTTTAGGCGTCACTAAACCAATCATTAGGCTGCGAGGTTTTATTTTACGTCAACACGCGCCAAGCTACACACCATATGAAAAGGATTCTGATTTCAGTGATGCTCCTTGTTTGAAGGTGTTTAATGACACTAGAGAAGAAAAAGTCAATGAGTCTACTGATAAACGCACAGATAATTAAAAATGGTGCATTGGCCACGGACAGCCAATCAGTACGCACTATTTTCCACCAATCACCGCAGACGGGCCGCAGGAATAATAATGGCTAGGCACGCCTACCGCCTTCGTTGTGCAAGCACTGAAATTGCAGACAACATTGTTATCGCGGTGTCACATGGCACAAACCTGCCAAATCGCTTGGGCAACATCGCCAGGTTTCTGGACAATGTCAGTAAAACTGTCAACTCGCAACCAGCGATTTATCGCCATTGAATTGTCCTGTTACACGGCACAACGCACTTGCGATGTCGCGTCAACTTCGTACAACCAATGACTTTTCGGTAATGTTGCGGGGCGATATCGACCCGTGTAACGGTACCTTCAGGTCTCTTTCAGATATCAATTTTTCTTGTACATTTGTCTAAGGGCTAAAAGCAAAAGGGCAGGGTAGTCAGGCTCAAGCCCGACCCAGGCCATAGCTTGATCCAGGGTCCACAGTATCTCACACCCCAGCCAGTTCCTTGAGAGAAAAATTCAGTCTGCTGTTGCCCTTGGTGAAGGCCAAAGTACTTATACACAAAGAGTTTGTTTTTTTATAAACAGTCCTTTACTTGTATTAACACGTGACTCCAATTAAACAGACATCACAGGCACAATTCTTGAACTTTACATTCTTTTGGACAGTTACTTTACCTGAATTTAGGCCAGAATGCTCCTACTGCCCTGTTATCAATAATCTTGTGCAGTCCTTCCCTTCACCCTGGTGCTCTGCCTCGAATACATGCAGTCTCTCAACAGAACCGACCTTATCCCACTCACAGGGAACCATATTAAGGACCAACCAGGTTTACCGACAGGCAAAGGCTCATTCGATGCAAGGACGTCGATGACTCGTCCACCCAAGTCTATGTAGAAGTCCACTGCACACATACCATAGGGAAAAGTCGCTGCCTGGGATGAACTACACAGGTCAGAGGCCAAGTACAAATACCAGTGAAAGTGCCTCTCAGATGCATCTGGGACCGGGGTCCCACTCTTTTATTCACAGTCCAGGGGATCTTGCCCAATTACTCTTTTGGGCCTCTGTGTCTCTCATCAGACACCGCACTTTAGTGTTCACCCACTCTACTCTGGTGACACTTTCTGTAATTCACACACATGCAGGCTCAATTTTTTTACCCAAACCCCGCCCCTAGTGGGTGGACACACCAGCCAGCCTTGCACACTTTCACTCTCACTTAGTTCACTAGTAGTATTCAGGCACGGACCCCCAACATGGACTTCCCTGATAAGTCTGTGTTACTGTTCAGTAACTGGGGAGCTACTGGGGAGCTATAAAAATAAACAAAACAGTGATTAAACAGCAGTGTTTCTGACTACCGCGCATTTGTACTTCTGGGCCGTGCATTAACTTCCTGATTATGCACTGGAATGGCTCCTACAGCTAATCACAGACGCCCACTCTCAATGATAGCATCCGAGATTGGCTATTGCGCCACTCACCCATTGTCTCGGCGTCTGTGATTGGTTGCCATTGGCAATGAACCTGCCATCATAGGGCTGTAAAAATAAATGGTTAAAAACATTTTTACATTGGGCTTTGTTGTGTTTTCGATTCTCAGTGCATATAAAGTGGATAGCTACAGGTTGCACCCACCACCTGCCTGGCTCTACCTTGGCTGACAATCAAAAATACAGGGGAGCCAATTTTTTTTAATCATTCAAATAAATAATCATAGTCATATAGTTTATATTAGTCAATGTTTTGATGCAAATTTTAAAGTCAGAGCCAGGAATTAATCATATAAGGATTACATCTGTTAGGGTAGAGTAACATTGTCATATGACTCATGCAAGAATCACATCAAAATGCCCAGAAAAGCCAGTGGCTCTCCTGACCTGAGCGTGTCAGCTTCATGCCTTTCTATGCAGCTGACACGCTTGGGTCAGGAGAGCCACAGCTGGTGCAGGCAGTGCGATGCGATAGTCTCGCAAGTCATATGCTAGTGAAAAATCTGACTGTTTGTAATACAGGAGATTAGGACGAGTAAAATCCATATGGTGATCTGTGTGGCATGCAAGTGCTATGCGAGTGTGTGATGTTTTTTCAGCTACCATCCGCGTGACATTTGTGTGCTGTCCATGTGACATGCATTATTCACAGGCTTTTTGAATCAGATAACATGAATTTAAGAGGCCTATATTCTTGTTAACATCGAGTAAAAGCACAATCAACAATGCCCACATCGGAGCACATCTCTAATCTTTGTTGGATCATCACTACCAGGTGGTGGCATAATGGCATAATGCCACATGGGCCTCCCTACATTTGATTTTATGCTGGAGGAGATAAGGCCAGGAATAAAGTCTCAGAACATGCAGAGGTGTATTTCTGCGTAAAAGCAAGTCATAGTGACATTGATGTATGTACAGTGCTGTGCAAATTAATTGTGACAAAGCATTTTGTAAGTAAAATCGTAAGTTGGGGTTACCAGTCAGTGATTCAAACCAGTTTTAACTGTTTTGAACATTTGAACAGGTGTGAGTGTACAACCGTGAGTAACAAAATGTGGTTTGACTGGTTTTAGTCAGAAAATAACAGCTAGCTGCCCCCTCAGCTTCAGTTGAGCGCTTGTTTCTGTGAGGAGTGGTTTAGTGTACTTTTTCTCTGAGCGTGATTCGTGCCTGTGACTCACCGTTGCCGGGTTCTCAGGTCTCAGGCGCTGATTCACTGTCACGGTTCCGTGCCTGAGACTGTGGGGGCCCGGTGGTCAAATGGACGGGTTGGGGAAATGTGGAATAAAGTCTTATTTGTCTCGTGACGCCACCTGTGGGTGTCCGTTGATGGCACCGGCGCTGCTTGGGCCTCCGGGGGATGTGCGGCAGCTAGATGGGATGCTCCCCACAGGATGAGCAATAATCCCCGGGGCCAGGAGTTGCACTGAGTGGAATACGGCAGCTCAGTTAGTTTAGTATTAGTCTGGAAAGAATGTACAGACACATAAAGTCTTTTCGGTACCTTTTACTGGTGTTGACAGGTACACTCGACCGGGGGATGAAGTAGACACTTCTGGATGTTCCACAGCAAGCAGTGGTATAGGCTTCCTGGTGTACGTAGCTTCTAGTGGGGTCTAGTAGATATAAAATCCAACCAAACCGGAGTTGCATTTTCTGGTGTGACAGGTTACACCCGAGTTTGCTGCTTTGAGGGCACTTTTAAAGGAATACTATCGATTTCTCGACTCCGGGCTTTCATCTGGCGGTGCTTCGGGCGTCCAGGGAGCTAAACCCCTTTGTTGTGGTGCTGGTTTCTCTACAGCCTGCGCTATGGCTACTGCAGCTCGGACCCAGTGACCGGACTTTGTTAGGGTGAGTCAAGATGACTCCTCTGCCCCATTCGGTATTTGTGTTAACCCATGGGTTAATGTGCCACAGTAAGATCACATGGGTTCCCTCCCCACTACACACTGAAAAACACTAGCACCTCTGAGCCAGGACGGGGAGCACAACCTGCTCTCTTAAATACTCCAGCTCATGAGGAAGTAAGTGAGTTCAGTTCCTGGAGAACTGAGGGAGAGACTGCATGACAGAGAGAGGCTGTGCTAAGCTTCTCTGCAGTCTACTCACAGATTCCAGGCCTAGTGAGGGTCTGAGGAAAGGAGAACTACAAGCAGAGAGACACGTCTGGGAGCCTGAGAGTAACCATTACTCGCCCCAGAAGAGCGCACAGAACGGACACCGGATCCGGTACTGTGACTGACACACAGCACGGTGAATCCAGGAGCAGTGGGGTTTCTAGATGCCCACAGTACCAGTGCAAAGCAACACAGCGGGGTCAGCACAGCACAGAGGACTCAAGTTGCCTAGCCAAGTGGTACCAGCGGAACACAGAGAGAGAGAGTGAGGAGTCCCAGCAGCTCAGCTAGAAGCAGCAGCCCAGGACACACACACAGCGCAGCACGAGGAAGCTGATGACCTGGACAGGGTGGGAGGAAAGCCTAGCACCATTACAGACTCCGTGGACTATAATTTGCAACAACATCTGCAGTAAAGCTTTGGAAAACAGCCAAACTGTGAGTCTGTGTATTGATTGCAACCTTTGCCCTACATCCAGCAGAGAGATCCCACCTGCAGAGCTACAAGCCTGTCAGCTCTGCACACAGGTTAGAAGAAGCTGCAGCATCAGGAGAAAAGGAGAATTGCACCTTTTACTACTAAACGTGAGTGTGTGTTCTTTAACCCCATCTCCACTATCCATATCCATTATAGACTATACTATCACTGCCCCGGGGAATACAGTTCTACCCACTGGAACTATACCATCTATGCTGCCACTACATCATCCCCGGAGGTTCTGCAGCAGCGGCGGCCCCCTTACTGGCCGCATATAGTGGGTGGCGTCACGATAGACTATTCTCTCCTGTAAATACACCCTTTTATTTGCCAGGGCCCGGGACACGGTCCGGACCAGGACCACCTGTGACTTCCCCAAGAGCAGACACGGTCCGGTACCGAGTACCCTCGTCCCAGTGGGCTCGACATTTGCCTCCTGTTCCTATGACCCCTGTTCCGAGTGTCTACCACTTCCCGGGTGTGCTGGTATGGGCCTAACGTGGCACCAGTACAAGGTCAGTTCTCCTAGCTGTTTACAGTTCTCAAGTGACTGCACACTCCGCAGTTTCTCCCTCCAGGACCCGTATTTATAGGGGGAACTGGCTTACTGGCTTAAGGCAACCAGTGGAGCTCCCCCTACAGGTCTGGGGTGAAAGGCGTTGTTGGTAAGTGGGACCTGCTTGCCGTCTACTTTCCATCCGTGTCCTAAGGGCCCCTTTACACACGGCTACATTTGTTGGGTGGCTACAGGTAACTTACTGGTTGCAGTGAAATCATGGAGACAAGGTTCTATCTTGTTGCTGTGTACAAATGGAATAATCTGTCCATGATTTCACTGCAACCAGTAAGTTACCTGGTGACAAGCTACAAATGTAGCCGTGTGTAAAGGGGCCCTTATGGTACCTTTACACGCCGCCACTGCAGGATGGATACAACCCGCTACAGGCTACAAATGTAGCTTGTCGCGCCAATATCGCCCGTAGTAGCGGCGTCTGAAGACGGGACGACACAGCCGCCTACAGATACATCTGTATCCGTGCACTGCCCATAAACAGATGGCAACAAAGCCGATCGTAGCGAACTGTATCGGCGTGTAAAGAAGGAACAGAAGGGTTGTTTCTACACCATGCTATGTAGCTGGGGCGTGACACAGGGTCCGGGTTTCCGCGCCCCCTTCAGCGATCATTGGAGGAAGCTCCTGCGTTGCGATTGGTTGTCGCCGCACAGGGCGGCATATTTAAGGAGCTGACGAGTCACACTGCACAATTGCTCGAGCGTCAAGTATTAATCTGCCTCCTGCGATGCCTGTCCAATCATGGTATTTTTGCTTTCTCCTATCAGCGTACGGACGTCTCGTAATCCACAATTGGAGCACGCCTATGTGCTGTCCCTGCTGCACCAGGTACGCCCATAGTAGCTGGTGGTAGCGGTGTGTAAATGAGCTACAGATGGCTACTTGAGACACCCGGCGATGTATCTAGCTGTAGATGTAGCGTAGCGCACCTTGTGGCGGCGTGTAAAGAGGGTGCGTTTCCCGTTGGTAACCGTTTGGGCGTGCTCGTGCACATGAAGTAGCGGTTGGTATCCATCCTGCAGTGGCGGCGTGTAAAGGTACCATTAGAGTTCCTGTGGTGCCCCAACCAGGGTGCCACACCAGTAAAAATGGATGTTACTCCACAGAAGAGGTCTAGAATTAATACTCTTAATAAACATACAAGTCTGACTGGAAGAGAAATCGCTTCCACCGTTTTCATTGAAAAGTCTACCGTTTCAAGAATAATTCGCACACACAATGAAACTGGATCATTTTCTCTAAAACGAAAAGGAAATGTGGAAGAAAAAGGAAATCAACACCAAGAACTGATAAAACACTTAGCAGAAACAGTAAAGGGTATGTCACACGCGTCGATATCGCTGTCAATGTCGCTGATGCATCACGGATTTTCAGTCGCTCAAGCGACGTAGGAGTGACGTAGGAGCGACATTGAAACATGTGACCAAGCGATGCAACCAGCGATATGTCGCTGATCGCCGATCGCAGGTTTCACTGCCAGACGTAAAACCTGTCGCTCATCGCTCAGTAGACCTTGTGCATCGCTGCATGTGACACTAAACTCAGCGACGCATTTTCTATTGGTTAGTGACCCGTTGAAGGGCAGCACGCCCGAAACGGTGCCGTCGTCACCCGGTCCCCCTCCCTGCACCGTGTAACAACTACCCAAATAAAGGACTCCGCATGTCGCAACTCCGGTGAGTGCCGCTCTTTTCTTATACCTTGTTTGATGCATTTTCTATTTTGACACCGTACAAGCGACTAAATAAAATCGCTCGCAAGATGGCGACATCACCGCATCGCTGGGTCATATTGACGCGTGTGACATCTTACCTGCGATAATTCTACATCGCTCAGTCGACGAATAATATGTGACGCATGAGCGATATCGCGGGCGACATTGACACGTGTGACAGGCCCTTAAGACTAATGCAAGAAAAACAAGTAATGACTTGCTTTGTCCCAATTAATTTGCAAAGCACTGTATATGTATCATTATTTCTATAGTTCAATGAGGCTAGGGTCACACATAGCAATCCATTTTTGGAAGTGTCCCTAAAAACTGATTGGCTTTTAGAACCACTTTAAAAAACGGATTGCCATGTGTGGGGAGGCGTATATTGTCCATTGGAGACCATTGTATGCGTTTTCAAAACGCATGCATTAACGAATGGTGCCTATGTGTACCATCCGTTAACGTATCCGTTTTTTAATTTTTAGGTCCTTTCATGAAATTACCTCTAGTATTATAGTTACTCCATAAATATTCATTACTTGCCAGACCCCTCAGCCAATAAAAAGATCAGCTAATTAGGGGATGTGACCACCTTCCTTTTGGTTACTTTGTATCAGGCACGTTCCTGCTGTCCTCATGGATCGTGATCTGGAGATTGATGTCCTCCTCCTTCAGCTACGATACGTTGTGCCAAGCACACCATTCCAGAGTCTGGATTCATGAGGTCAACTTGTTGCGGCCCCAGCATGGTGCCTTCCATGTGCTTTTCCCCCAACTGCGGCTCTTCCCGCATAAATTCCACAGGTACCTCAGGATGTCTGTGGAGGCTTTCGATAAGCTGCTGAAGCTGGTGGGCCCACACATCACACGGCAGGACACGCGTTGGCGTCCGGCCATTTCCCCAGTGGAGAGACTGGTGGTCATGCTGAGGTAAGTGTGTTTGCCCTGCTGCATTTTTGCCTGCCCACACACAACACGTGTTTGGAGATTATGTTTTTCCTCCCATGAACTTTATTATGGGGTTGGATGTCCATGGCTTGGGGAGGTTGCATGATGTGTCATTAGTGTGTTTATGGACAATGTAATATCATGTGGTGTGTTAGCGGCTGGGCTTGTTAGCCTCATGTTGTTGTTTGTGATGTATGAAAGGGGATAGATCAGAATTGTGTGGTTGTGTAACTGATTGTTCCTTTCGTGTCATTATCCTTACATGACATTATAATATGCGGGTCATGCCTTCTTTACTGCGTTCATCGGCAAGGGGCAGTTACAGATATTGCTGACCCTGCAACAACAGCCACAAGGTGCACAGCACGCACATCATTCTCGGTGTCAAGGTCAGCTGTCCAACAGGGCCAAGAATGAGGGTTTTTCAAACATCTACTTGACTTGTCAGCAGGGTAACCATGGCTTCATTAAGCACATTGCCGCATTTGGTCACCCACGGTTAGGGCTCACCAACACATGACTAGGTGTGAGAGGGAGGTTTCACATGCTTGGCTAGCTGGCGAACTACACGCTGATTCTGGTCGCATAGCGTGTGCATTACCCTTGAAAAATGCACACGCCAAGCCACATCTAACAGTCTGCTGCCACATGAGTGTTGCTTCTTGATGAATGTTGCAGACAGTGGCATTGTTATGATGTTGCTGGCATATCAGAAATCAAATGTCTGTCCCTCCTAAATTGAATCCTGCTCTGTTTGTAGTTTGGCCCAACAATTACATTCCATATACATTTGTTGTAAACCTTAACATGCATGTTGGTTTTGTTTTTCATACGCAAGGTTTTTTTTGTGTTGGCGGAGTTGTTTGGTGATTGTACTAATTTTGGTGGTTTTCTCTTCCACAGGTTCCTTGTAACAGGGGAGTCATATGCCTCCCTGCATTACCAATTCAGAATTGGCCGCTCAACCATCACCCAGTTCATTCCAGAGACCTGTGAGGTGTTGTGGGAGAAGCTACAGCCTTTGGTAATGCCTCAACCCAGGGCCGTATTTGGAGTTCCTGCTGCCCTAGGCACTGTCAGTGGCCGCCGCCCCCCCCGTCACGGCTCCTCCCCCTGTTGTGGCCCCTCCCCCACTGCAGCTCCTCCCCCATTGCAGCTCCTCCCCTATCATGGCTCCTCCCCCCATTACAGACAATCTTCCCCCAGTCGCGGCCCTCCCCCCCAAACTTCATGTAGCTTCTCCCCCCACATTTCATCATGTAGTACATATAAAAGGTTCGTCCAACCACACTACAGAGACATACTGATAGGATGTTTACATTGTGAGCCCCAATGGGGACAGTGTTGATGATGTATGTAAAGTGCTGTGGAGTTCATAGTGTAATATAAATGCAAAAAGTATTATTCTTAATATTATGTCACAATACCGGGATCTGAGGATCTTGTATTTCGAGGTCAGGGGCTCTCTGATACCATGTTGCTGTCTGTCTCGCTGTCATCCTCTTTTGACACTGCAGTGCGGTGGACAAGAGAGCATTAACTGGTTAATAACAAGAAGTATGGTGTGTGTACTAACTGAGCCATAAATCCTCCCCATACCATGAAGTATGGTGTGTGTACTAAAGCTACCTTCACATTACGATTTGTAGGGAGCCGATGCTGTCCGATATAAATCGGACAGCATCGGCTCCCTTCTGATGCCTGGAATCGGGTGCCAAATAGGCACCCGATTCCGGCATAAAATCGGCGCCTCCGAGCTGAAAAAAAGAAAAAAAAAAAACCTTATGCTCACCTCTCCCCGAGCCCCCGCTGTCTCCCTGAAGGTTCCCGGTGGCTCCCGCGGGCTGCAGAGGTCTTCTGCATGTGTTCAGGATGTCACAGTCACGTGACCGCGAGTTCCACCATGGTAACCCGCGGGTTCTGAAAAATCCGTAATGTGAAAGCAGTCTTACTGAGCCATAAACCCTCCCCATACCATGAAGTATAGTGTGTGTACTAACTGAGCCATAAAACCTCCCCATACCATGACCAACAGACATTGTAGGATTACTATATGGATTTTATTATTAGGGTACGGACACACTGGCGTGAAACTCGGATGAGTGCAATGCATGATTTTATCGCATTGCAGTCGGACCAATGTTAATCAATGTCTGAGAGCAGATTGTCGAGTGGCGGACACTTTTTTCTCAGCCAGATTCAGGATGAGAAAAAAGTCGCAACATGCTGCGACAGTCTGCAATTCACGTACAAGACTCGCCGATGCAAGTCTATGGGTCTGACAAAATTACATACCGCACACAGACAGCACTCGGACCATCCGAGAGGCATCATTTTTTTTCACGGATACATTATCATTCTGTAACTGAGAACACTGTAAAATGTTCCTGTAAATGATTCTACACTAATAGCTGCTGAGGAAAGAACAGATTGCACACGGATGTGATCTGAGAGAAATGTCGGACACTCGCACAGCAGTTGGATGCCAAACGGACCAAAAACGGATGACACTCATCCGACTCTCCTGGATGAGAAACAGACCAGATTTAAGGCGGCGGGAAACAGTGTACCACCATCAACATGTTAGGCTATGGGTTGAACTAGATGGACTTAAAGTCTTCCTTCAACCTTAAAAACTATGTTACTATGTATGTTACCATGTCCTCAGCTCCCTGCTGTGCACAGACAGTGTAGCATCATGTCTTCAGCTCCGTGCTGTGCACAGACAGTGTACCACCATGTCCCCAGCCCCGTGCTGTGCACAGTCTACCACCATGTCCTCAGCTCCGTGCTGTGCACACAGTGTACTGTACACTGTCTGTGCACAGCACAGAGCTGAGGACATGGTGGTACACTGTGCACAGCACAGAGCTGAGGATATGGTGGTAGACTGTGCACAGCACGGGGCTGGGGACATGGTGGTACACTGTCTGTGCACAGCACAGAGCTGAGGACATGGTGGTAGACTGTGCACAGCACGGGGCTGGGGACATGGTGGTACGCTGTGCACAGCACGGAGCTGGGGACATGGTGGTAAACTCTCTGTGCGCAGCACTGAGCTAGGTACATGGTGGTACACTGTGCACAGCACAGAGCTAGGGAGATGGTGGTACACTGTCTGTGCACAGCACAGAGCTGAGGACATCCCAGAAGAGACAGACAGGCCACAGACGGGTGGCGGGACAACACTGAGCCCACCTGGAAGAACAACAACTCCCAGCACCCAACACACTGCCCAGAAATCATATAGGACAGGCAGAAGAACTACAACTCCCAGCATGCCACACCCTGACAACACAGGAAGGTGGCGGCAGCTGCATGGAGGCAGACACACGGTACAGCTGCCAATATCACCACACACAGCGCCAGCCACAGCCCCAGTCCTCCTGCACCCCCGTCCTCCTCTCCTCTATCCCTCCTGCTGCTCCTCTGTCCTCCTCTCCTCTGCCCCCTGCTGCTCCTCTATCCTCCTGCACCCCCATCCTCCTCTCCTCTGTCCCTCCTGCTGCTCCTCTATCCTCCTGCACCCCATCCTCCTCTCCTCTGTCCTTCCGCACCCCCGTCCTCCTCTCCTCTGTCCTCCTGCACTTCCGTCCTCCTCTCCTCTGTCCTCCTGCACCCCTGTCCTCCTCTCCTCTGTCCTCCTGCACCCCCATCCTCCTCTCCTCTGTCCCTCCTGCTGCTCGGCTGTCCTCCTGGACCCCGTCCTCCTCTCCTCTGTCCTCCTGCACCCCGTCCTCCTTTTCTCTGTTCCTCCTGCTGCTCCTCTTTCCTCTTGCACCCCCGTCTTCCTCTCCATTGTCCCTCCTGCTGCTCCTCTGTCCTCCTGCACCCCAGTCCTCCTCTCCTCTGTCCCTCCTACTGCTCCTCTGTCCCCCTCATTCTGCCCCTCTTTCCTCTTCTCCTGTCCCCCTGCACCTCTGTTCTCTTTTCCTCGGTCCCCCTGTTTCTGTCTTACTGCCCCTCTTACCCCGTTTCTGTCCTTCTGCCCCTCTGTTTCTGTCCTTCTGCCTCTCTCTCCCCGTTTCTGTCCTTCTGCCCTCTGTCCGCGTCTCTGTCCTTCTGCCTCTGTGTCCTCTTCTCTTCAGTCCCAATGCGCCTCTGTCCTCTTCTCCACAGTCCCCCTGCACCCCTGTCCTCTTCTCCTCCGTCCCCCTGCGCCTGTGTCCTCTTCTCCTCCGTCCCCCTGCGCCTCTGTCCTCTTTTCCTCCGTCCCCCTGCGTCTCTGTCCTCTTTTCCTCCGTCCCCCTGCGCCTCTGTCCTCTTCTCTTCCGTCCCCCTGCGCCTCTGTCCTCTTCTCCTCCGTCCCCTCACATGGCCTCCGGACTGCTAGCGATTTTCCCCCCTGCTTCTCACTTGGCTGCCCCCCAGATCTGCCAGTCAGCCCCTGGGGGTCAGGTTCCCTTTAACAGAAGAAGAGCAGAGGTGAGCAGGACTATGACCTCTGACACCACAACTGAGCCACAAATCACTGGATGTGGGGATCTCTCTGTCCCCTGTCCTGCCAGTGCTGCTGGCCAGTGTTACCTATAGCTCCATCATGTCAGGAGAGCAGCTCACCTCAACTCAGTGTCAGGATCTGCTGAGGTGAACATGTGAGTTCTGACGTCTGCCTGTGATGGAGTTATAACACTGGACAGTGCAGCAATCACCAGGACATGAGGCAGAGTTATTAGCACAGCCTGTCCACAGATCAGCACTTCCCTGCCTGGTGCTGCAGTGCTCAGTGTTATCTGTTTTTCCATCGCAGGCAGAGGTCGGGAGCGCACTAAGGACTTTCACTTTCCCCTCTCCTGACTATGAATGTGCTGCAGCACAGGGAGACCCGATCTTCATATTCCTGAGTATGGTGACACCCAGCGCCACCCGGCACCAGGTAGCACCTGACATCCAGCACACAGTGCATGTGTGTGACTGCAGGGGATCGCATCCCCGCACTGTCTACCAGCCATGTCCTGGCTGGCACTGCCTGTAGTGTGCACAGACAGGCAGTTTCCTTGCCAGGACATCGTGGTCAGTGCACACACAGAGCTATGTATCCCGCCCTCCGCCATCAGGCAGCTCGCTCAGCTCATTTCACATACCGCTGTCGCTGAGCCTCCGGCAATGTGGCTGTGCGGGAACTTTCAAGTCCTCCTCCAGTCCTTACTTCATGACGTGGGAGGCCCCTGCAGCAATACTTGAGGTACGGGGCGGGCAGGGCTTAGGGGGCGGGGCGGTCCCACCAGACCCCGGAGGTTAATTTAAAAAAAAAAAAAATAACTTGTTCAGCCGCCGCCCTCCCCGCATCCCCGGCGCCCTAGGCACGTGCCTACGAGTTTCTAAGGGCAAATACGGCCCTGCTTCAACCCAAAAGCGACACATGGATGGCAAATGCTGTGTTATTTGGCGAAAATGCACAGTTTCCCAACTGCGTAGGAGCGCTGGATGGGAAACACATAAGAATTTGCAAGCCCCCAAACAGCGCTTCCCTGTATTTTAACTATAAACGGTATTTCTCCATCGTCCTAATGGCAATTGCGGACTCCAGGGGGGAGGTTTGTATCCGTGGACATTGAGGCATATGGCCGTACAAATGACTCTCGGGTTTTCAAGGACAGTTTGATGGGTCGAGCCCTTTATAGTGGCCGCTTCAATATGCCTCAAGCCTTTTCTTTGCGTGGCACGAGCTCACCCTGTGTGCCGCATGTAATGATGGCAGATGAGGCGTTCCAGCTTCACGTTAATTTAATGAAGCCGAATGCCAGCCGCACACTCACGTCTGCCCGGCGGAACTACGATATGAGGTTAAGCCGGGCCCGGCAGTATGTTGAGTGTGCATTTGGCATACTGGCAGCAAAGTGGCATATGCTTTTGACCACCATTCAGCTGCAACCACATAATGTAGACAGCGTTATCAAAGCCTGTGCCTATCTACATAACTTTGTCATTAATCAAGAATCTACCAATGTTGACCCCACTCAGTGGTCCTCATCTTTATTGCCCTTACAACAGCCCAATGTGCGTGCACCTCTTTCCACCATTAATGTAAGGGGCCAATTTTCTACTTACTTTATGACTGATACAGCCCGTCATAATGGTGTTTAAGGATACCTTTTCCCATAATGGTCCCGAGTGTAACCACAATACCTGTTTTTTTGGCTTGTTGTTTGTTTTAGCCACTCCATCCTTTAGGCTGTGGTCACAGTACCATTTTTCACATGCATTTTTGGAGACCTGCGTTTTCAAAAACGCATGTAAAAAACGCACCCATAGGCCCCCATGTTAAAAAACGCATGCCCTAATAGCCAAAAAGCATGTGTGAGGCTGGGGTCACACAGAAATCCGTTTTTGGAAGTCCTTTTCATCACCAATCCGTTTTTTATAGGGTGCTTTTTGTGTCTCCTGCACTCCTGAACGTTTTTGGACTTTTCATTAAAAAAACGCATGCGCGAACGCATGCGCAAACGCAAGTGCCAAATATGGCATGCGTTTGCGCATGCGTTTCCCATAGGGCCCCATGTTAAAAAAAACGCATGAAAACGCATGCGTTTTTTAACTGATGCCAAAAACGCTGTTTGCTGCGTTTTTGGCTCAAAAACGGACAGGGCAATGTTTTGAGCTCCAGAGAAAAACGCACAGGGTGTTTATTACACCCAATGCGTTTTTCTGTCAGTTTTTGGACTTAGAAAAAAAAAATGACAAAACTGAAGCCAAAAACTGACTGAGGGCTCATGTGGAACCCTGGCCTGACTGTCCCATGCGTTTTTGGAGCATATACAAAAACGCATGCGTTTTTTGTAGAAAACGCATGCGTTTTTATAACATGGGTTCCTATGGAAAACGCATGCAAAAACGCATGTACAGTTAGTACCTTTTAGTGCCATTCAAAAACGCATGCGTTTCCCATAGGAGACCATGTTAAAAAAACGCATGCGTTTTTCCGGAAACGCATGCGTTTTTTTAACATGGGCTCCTATGGGAAACGCATGCGTTTTTGAATGGCACTAAAAGGTGCTAACTGTACATGCGTTTTTGCATGCGTTTTCCATAGGAACCCATGTTATAAAAACGCATGCGTTTTCTACAAAAACGCATGCGTTTTTCAAAACGCTCAAAAAAATACTACAAGCACTATTTTTATGTGCAGATTCAAAAACGCAGCCAAAAACGCAGGGAGCCATCAGAGACCTTAAAAAACTCATGCTGACATGAAAACCGCATGTAAAAAAGCATGCGTTTTTAAAAGGCACTAAAAAAACTGTGACCACAGCCTTAGGCTGTGGTCACAGTTGCCATGCGTTTTTTTAAGTGATTTAACAAAACTCATGCTTTTTTTCATGTCAGCATGAGTTTTGTAAGGTGTGTGATGGCTCCCTGCGTTTTTGGGTGCGTTTTTGAATCTGCACCTAAAAATAGTGCTTGTAGTATTTTTTTGAGCGTTTTGAAAAACGCATGCGTTTTTGTAGAAAACGCATGCGTTTTTGTAACATGGGTTCCTATGGAAAACGCATGCAAAAACGCATGTACAGTTAGTACCTTTTAGTGCCATTCAAAAACGCATGCGTTTCCCATAGGAGCCCATGTTAAAAAAAACGCATGCGTTTCCGGAAAAACGCATGCGTTTTTTAACATGGGCTCCTATGGGAAACGCATGCGTTTTTGAATGGCACTAAAAGGTACTAACTGTACGTGCGTTTTTGCATGCGTTTTCCATAGGAACCCATGTTATAAAAACGCATGCGTTTTCTACAAAAACGCATGCGTTTTTGGATGTGCTCCAAAAACACATGGGACAGTCACACATGCTTTTTGGCTATTTGGGCATGCGTTTTTTAACATGGGGGCCTATGGGTGCGTTTTTTACATGCGTTTTTGAAAACGCAGGTCTCCAAAAATGCATGTGAAAAATGGTACTGTGACCACAGCCTTAGGGTAGGGTCACATTGAAAACCTAAATTGCATTCACCGCATCCGGATCCGGATGCGGTGAACGCAATGGCGGGCACACACATTTTTTTCAAAAATGTGTGCTGAATCCCGCACTGCGGTCACCGGATGGCTCAGGATGTGTAATCCTGAGCCATCCGGTAACTGCAGAGTTTGCGGATCCCGGCTATTGGCGGGATCCGCAACCTTAATAAAGAGTTAAATTGTTGATCTCAATGACTGTTTAAGGTCTGTAGGGGGGCTTAGACCCCCCTACAGACCGGCCGACCACTTATACAGTGTTCTTGTACAATTTCACAATGGGCACGGGCTCTTCGGAGCAAAGTGCCCCCCCCCCCCCGTATCACTATACAGGGGTGCATACACCCCTGTATTACAATGATGCATTAATGATGTGTAGTCCAAAAAGGATTTTATCACTCGCAATGTAAGTTTATACTTACAGCATGTAAGTTGTAGGCAGAGTCCAGCGAAATCCATAGGCGGGGCTGTGTGCAGCAGCCTCCGCCCGCTTCATGTTGATGGCCGCCCCCTCTGGCCGTAATCCACTGTTGTGAGGGCGGATACGTCGTTAAAGGGCGTGGCTAACCTCAGCACATAGTTAGCCACGCCCCTTTAACGACGTATCCGCCCTCACAACAGTGGATTACGGCCAGAGGGGCGGCCATCAACATGAAGCGGGCGGAGGCTGCTGCACACAGCCCCGCCTATGGATTTCGCTGGACTCTGCCTACAACTTACATGCTGTAAGTATAAACTTACATTGCGAGTGATAAAATCCTTTTTGGACTACACATCATTAATGCATCATTGTAATACAGGGGTGTATGCACCCCTGTATAGTGATACGGGGGGGGGGGGCACTTTGCTCCGAAGAGCCCGTGCCCATTGTGAAATTGTACAAGAACACTGTATAAGTGGTCGGCCGGTCTGTAGGAGGGTCTAAGCCCCCCTACAGACCTTAAACAGTCATTGAGATCAACAATTTAACTCTTTATTAAGGTTGCCGCCAATAGCCGGGATCCGCAAACTCTGCAGTTACCGGATGGCTCAGGATTACACATCCTGAGCCATCCGGTGACCGCAGTGCGGTCCCGGCAAACGCTGCGAAAACTGCTGCCTGCATGATTTTAAACGCAGGCAGCAGTGCCGGATCCGGCCACCGGATGGCTTGTGAAGCCATCCGGTGTTTTGCATAGGCTCCTATGAGGAGCGTTTCCTGGTCCGGTTTTGAGCTTTTTTAAAGCTCAAAACCGGATCAGGATTTAGTTACAAAAACGGAAATGTGACCCTAGCCTTAGTCAGCAATGTGCTGTTTTGCTTTGTGTCTGAGCTCTGGTGTGATTTTTTGTCTCTCTGATATGTGTCAGAAATTGCTGTTTTGTGTTAGAAACATTAAAGTGTTAACACAAGTACGTGTTAGGCTGGGGTCACACTTGCGTTTTTTTCATGAGTTTTTGGAGACCTGCATTTTGTAAAAAACATGTAAAAACGCACCCATAGGCCCGCATGTTAAAAAACGCATGCCCTAATAGCAAAAACGCATGTCTAAATAGCAAAAACGCATGTGTGACAGTACCATGCGTTTTTGTGTGCGTTTTTGCTATTATGTGATTAGCTGACATCAAAAAAGCATGCAAGATCTACCAAACAAATATAGACCTATAATAGCACATATCCTTCTCGCAGCAAAAAATACTATTGCAGCTAAAAAAGCATGCAAAAACGCATGGTACATTAGTACCTTTTAGTGCCATCCAAAAACGCATTCGTTTTCCATAGGAGCCCATGTTAAAGAAACGCATGGGTTTTTAGAAAACACATGCGTTTTTTAACATGGGCCCCTATGGAAAACGCATGCGTTTTTGGATGGCACTAAAAGGTACTAATGTACCATGCGTTTTTGCATGGGTTTTCCATAGGGGCCCATGTTAAAAAAAAACATGCGTTTACTACAAAAACGCATGCGTTTTTAAAACAGCACCAAAAAATAGTGCATGGGCTATGTTCACACACATGCGTTTTTTTGACCATCTCTGCGTTTTTGGGCTGTTAAAAAAAACGCAGGTGCGTTAACGCAGGGTACATTTGAGTGTAGCTGCGTTTTTCAGCTCCATTTGCGTTTTTTACCCCTAGTCCAAAAAACGCTGCATGCAGCGTTTTTGGGTGCTGTAAAAAAATCGCATGTGCGTTTTTCCAAAAACGCATGCGTTTTTTAACATGGGGCCCTATGGGAAACGCATGCAAAAACGCATGGTACATTAGTACCTTTTAGTGCCATTCAAAAACGCATGCGTTTCCCATAGGGGCCCATGTTAAAAAAACGCATGCGTTTTTGAAAAAAACGCACATGCGTTTTTTTTAACATGGGGGCCCTATGGGAAACACATGCGTTTTTAAAAGGCACATTTATGCACCCTGCGTTAACGCTTGCGTTTTTGCCTGCGTTTTTGGTGAAAAAATGACTAAGGGTAGGGTCACATTGGCGTTTTTTGTTTAAAATCCTGATCCGGTTTTGAGCTTTAAAAAAGCTCAAAACCGGACCAGGAAAGGCTCCTGATGGAAGCCTATGCAAAACACCGGATGGCTTCACAAGCCATCCGGTGGCCGGATCCGGCACTGCTGCCTGCGTTTAAAATCATGCAGGCAGCAGTTTTCGCAGCGTTTACCGGGCCGCACTGCGGTCACCGGATGGCTCAGGATGTGTAATCCTGAGCCATCCGGTAACTGCCGAGGTTGCGGTTCCCGGCTATTGGCGGGATCCGCAACCTTAATAAAGAGTAAAATTGTTGATCTAAATGACTTTTTAAGGTCTGTAGGGGGGCTTAGACCCCCCTACAGACCGGCCGCCCACTTCTATAGTGTACTTCAGCTATATCTCACGGGGCACGGGCTCCCCGGAGCAAAGTGCCCCCCCCCGTATCACTATACAGGGGTGCCTACACCCCTCTATTACAATGATGCTTTAATGATGTCCAAAAATGCAGTACAAAAAGGATTTTAGCAATCGCAATGTAAGTTTATACTTACATGCTGTTGTAGGCAGAGTCCCGAGAAAACCATGGGCGGGGCTGTGTGCAGCAGCCTCCGCCCACTCCTTCTTGATGGCCGCCCCCTCTGGCCGTAATCCAGTGTTGTGAGGGCGGGCACGTCGTTAAAGGGGCGTGGCTAACTATTTCCCGCGGTTAGCCACGCCCCTTTAACTACGTGCCCGCCCTCACAACACTGGATTACGGCCAGAGGGGGCGGCCATCAAGAAGGAGTGGGCGGAGGCTGCTGCAAACAGCACCGCCCATGGTTTTCTCGGGACTCTGCCTACAACAGCATGTAAGTATAAACTTACATTGCGATTGCTAAAATCCTTTTTGTACTGCATTTTTGGACATCATTAAAGCATCATTGTAATAGAGGGGTGTAGGCACCCCTGTATAGTGATACGGGGGGGGGCACTTTGCTCCGGGGAGCCCGTGCCCCGTGAGATATAGCTGAAGTACACTATAGAAGTGGGCGGCCGGTCTGTAGGGGGGTCTAAGCCCCCCTACAGACCTTAAAAAGTCATTGAGATCAACAATTTAACTCTTTATTAAGGTTGCGGATCCCGCCAATAGCCGGGATCCGCAACCTCGGCAGTTACCGGATGGCTCAGGATTACACATCCTGAGCCATCCGGTAACCGCAGTCCGGTATTCTGCACACATTTTTGTAACAAATGTGTGTGCCCGGCATTGCGTTCACCGCATCCGGATCCGGATGCGGTGAATGCAATTTAGCTTAGCAATGTGACCCTACCCTAAGTCCAAAAACGTGGCAAATCCTTTCAGACACACAAGGGACATATTTTAGCACTCTTAAAAAAACGCAAGTGCTTTTAAGAGTGCTAAAAAAAACGCAAATTGTGTGTGAATATAGCCTTTATTAAAATCACTAAAAAACTCATGCCAAGTGTGACCCCAGCCTTACTTAGGCCAGAGCAAGTAATTTACTAACTGTTTGTGGCTCACATTGCAGCTTCGTGTGTGGCCATGAAGAGATGTGTTTGAATAAGGCTGTGGTCACAGTTGACATGCGTTTTTTTAGTGCCTTTTAAAAACGCATGCTTTTTTACATGCGTTTTTCATGTCATCAAGAGTTTTTTAAGGTGTCTGATGGCTCCCTGCGTTTTTGGCTGCGTTTTGAAATCTGCACCCAAAAATAGTGCATGTACTATTTTTTGGTGCGTTTTTATAACATGGGCCCCTATGGAAAACGCATGCAAAAACGCATATACAATTAGTACCTTTTAGTGCCATTCAAAAACGCATGCGTTTCCCATAGGAGCCCATGTTAAAAAAATGCATGCGTTTTCTAAAACGCATGCATTTTTTTTAACATGGGCTCCTATGGGAAACGCATGCGTTTTTGAATGGCACTAATTGTACATGCGTTTTTGCATGCGTTTCCCATAAGGCCCCATATTAAAAAACGCATGCGTTTTTGGAAAAGCACCAAAAACGCATGGGACTGTCACACATGCTTTTTGGCTATTAGGGCATGCGTTTTTTAACATGGGGGCCTATGGGTGCGTTTTTTACATGCGTTTTTGAAAACGCAGGTCTCCAAAAACGCATGTAAAAAATGCTACTGTGACCCCAGCCTAACACACAATTGGTTTCGGCTACCTTCACACCACGGTGTGATCCGATCCAGGGCAGTCTGGTGTAAACCAGACAGGGCCTCATCCGATCACACTGTGGTGTGAAGGCAGCCTTAGTGTTTAAAGTATGCCTTAGCTGGTATGGCCAAAACACAGTAGCACATTCATTTACAGCCCCTTGGTTAACATCATGTACATAGGGTAGGGTCACATTGCAAACATGAATTGCATTCACCGCATCCGGATCCGGATGCGGTGAATGCAATTCCGGTCACACACATTTTTTGTCAAAAATGTGTGCTGAATACCGCACTGCGGTAACCGGATGGCTCAGGATGTGTAATCCTGAGCCATCCGGTAACTGCATAGGTTGCGGATCCCGGCTATTGCCGGGATCAGCAAACTTAATAAAGAGTTAAATTGCTGACCTAAATGACTGTTTGAGGTCTGTAGGGGGGCTTAGACCCCCCCTACAGACCGGCCGCCCACTTCTATAGCCTTCTTCTACAATTTCTCACCGGGCACGGGCTCCTCGGAGCCCGTGCATGTCATCCAAAGTGGCCCCCCCCCCCCGTATCACTATACAGGGTGCATACACCCCTCTATTACATTTATGCTGTAATTATGTGTAGTACAGAATAGATTATTACATTCGCAATGTAAGTATATACTTACATGCTGTGGTAGGCGGAGTGAAGGGAATTCCATGGGCGGGGCTGTGTGCAGCAGCCTCCGCCCGCTCCTTGTTGATGGCCGCCCCCTCTGGCCGTAATCCAGTGTTGTGAGGGCGGCGCCGTCGTTAAAGGGGCGTGGCTAACCGCGGCACATAGTTAGAAATTGTTGCAGAAGACTATAGAATGGTGGGCCCGGTCTGTAGGGGGGTCTAAGCCCCCCTACAGACCTCAAACAGTCATTTAGGTCAGCAATTTAACTCTTTATTAAGTTTGCTGATCCCGGCAATAGCCGGGATCCGCAACCTATGCAGTTACCGGATGGCTCAGGATTACACATCCTGAGCCATCCGGTTACCGCAGTGCGGTCCCTGGAAACGCTGCGAAAACTGCTGCCTGCATGATTTTTAACGCAGGCAGCAGTGCCGGATCCGGCCACCGGATGGCTTGTGAAGCCATCCGGTGTTTTGCATTGGCTCCTATGAGGAGCGTTTCCTGGTCCGGTTTTGAGCTTTTTGGAAGCTCAAAACCGGATCAGGATTTTGTTAAAAAAACGGGAATGTGACCCTACCCATAGTCATGTTAACTGCGGCATAGGACGTAATCTCACGAAATGTTGGATCATCTCTGATGTACTTATGCAATGTGGCTGGTGTAAAGTGTGAACATATCTTTAGAAAAATCTACAGCCATCTGTTATGCTACCCTCAGGAGATGACTGGATTTCCAATGGGTTTCATCAGACTTGCCAGTTCCTAAACTGCATTGAGTCTCTTGATGGCAAACATATCAGCGTTAAGAAGCCGCCGAACTCTGGCTCACAAAACAACTACTACAAACAGTATTTCTCTGTTGTGCTGTTGGCTTTGTTTAACAGCACATTTAGTTTTATAGTTGTAGATGGAGATAAGCGAACCTATTAAAGTTTGTGTTTGATTCGGTTTACCGAATCTCAATATGGCATTGTTCACACACAATTTGCGTTTTTTTTAGCACTCCTAAAACCACATGCGTTTTTTTAGGAGTGCTAAAAAATGTCTCTTGTGTGTCTGAAAGGAAATACAGCCTTTTTGGACTTTGTCATGTTTTCCTCAAAAACGCAGGCAAAAACGCATGCGTTAACGCAGGGTGCATAAATGTGCCATTTAAAAACGCATGTGTTTCCCATAGGGCCCCATGTTATAGAAACACATGCGTTTTTTAGAAAACGCATGCGTTTTTTTAACATGGGGCCCTATGGGAAACGCATGCATTAACGCAGGTGCCTATATGTGCCCTGCGTTAACGCATGCGTTTCCCATAGGGGCCCATGTTAAAAAAACGCATGCGTTTTTGGGAAACAACCCCTAAGCTTTTTTCCAGCACCCAAAAAACGCTGCATGCAGTGTTTTTTGGACTGGGGGAAAAAAACGCAAATGGAGCTGAAAAACGCATGTACACTCAAATGTACCCTGCGTTAACACACCTGCGTTTTTTTTAACACATCAAAAAACGCAGAGATGGTCAAAAAAACGCATGTGTGTGAACATGGCCTATGTTCGCCAAATAGTTTGACATACAGTTCACTGTATTTGCGAAGCCCATTGGATTCAATGGGAGGAAACAACAAAGGCATTAAAACACCTTCATGGGAGGCCCAAAAGTTGCAAAAACACCTCAAATTAGGGGCAGACACCAGGAAAAGTGGTATATATTCCCCAGAGATAACATTTTTAACATGGCACACCATGGATGTCTTGAAAAAGGCACAGATTTCAACATTGATCAGGAACAGGGGGATGAGGGACAGGTGTAGGCATCATGCTCAGAGAACCCTATTAAATTCACGAAACACACAACAAATAGGCCCCAGAAAGAGTTCCCACATTTCAAAAAACCTAGCGCCAGACACCACCAAAGTGTATCAATTGAAATAAAAATTTTATAATGGTGCAGCCTGAATGCATGGGACAGGGTCTGGAATAAGGCCTGGTCTAGCATTTGAAGGTTAAACATTGATCAGGAACATGGGGATGAGTTACTGGTCAGTTGAGCTGAGGACTGTTGAGCTCGGGGCCCTCATACCTCACCGTACAGCTCCAATAGATTTTATACTCTGTCACACTCCGGCGGCACAAATATCAGCTTCATAAGTGGTCAGTGACAGGTGTAGGCCTCGTGGTCTATAGGTCCTCATACCTCATGCAACAACTGCAATACATTTTATGCTGCACCACAATCAAGTGACACAAATATCAGCTTCATAGAGAACTAACCTAAAAAATATTGAGGTGGATCAGTGATGGGTGTAGTCAAGGTGCTAATCGAGCCCTGCTAAATTCATGAAACATCCAACAAAGACACCCCAATAAGTGTCTCCACATTTAAAAATAATTAGAGTCAGACACCATGAAAGTGGCATCAACTGACCCAGAATAAAAAATTTTTTAATGGCGCAGCATGCATAGGACAGAGTCTGGAACAGATCCTGGCCTAGCATTTGAAGGTGAATCATTGATCAGGAATAGGGGGATGAGTGACAGGTGTTGGATTGTTGAGCTAGGGCCCCTCATACTTCTGGGAACAGCTAAAATAGATTTACCGTTATACTCGTGTATAAGCCGACCCGTGTATAAGCCGACCCCCCTACTTTTGCCCCCAAAACCTGGGAAAAACTATTGACTCGTGTATAAGCCGAGGGTGGACTCCAGCACAGGTATACAGCCCCCAGCAGTGTGGGATACAGGCAGGCCCCAGAGGTATATAATGCAGCAGCCCCAGAGGTATATAATGCAGCAGCCCCAGAGGTATATACAGGCAGGCCCCAGAGGTATATACAGGCAGGCCCCAGAGGTATATACAGGCAGGCCCCAGAGGTATATAATGCAGCAGCCCCAGAGGTATATAATGCAGCAGCCCCCAGAGGTATATAATGCAGCAGCCCCAGAGGTATATAATGCAGCAGCCCCAGAGGTATATAATGCAGCAGCCCCAGAGGTATATAATGCAGCAGTCCCAGAGGTATATAATGCATCAGCCCCAGAGGTATATACAGGCAGGCCCCAGAGGTATATACAGGTAGGCCCCAGAGGTATATACAGGCAGGCCCCAGAGGTATATAATGCAGCAGCCCCAGAGGTATATACAGGCAGGCCCCAGAGGTATATAATGCAGCAGCCCCCAGAGGTATATAATGCAGCAGCCCCCAGAGGTATATAATGCAGCAGCCCCAGAGGTATATAATGCAGCAGCCCCAGAGGTATATAATGCAGCAGCCCCAGAGGTATATAATGCAGCAGCCCCAGAGGTATATCATGCAGCAGCCCCAGAGGTACATACAGGCAGGCCCCAGAGGTATATACAGGCAGGCCCAGAGGTATATACAGGCAGGCCCCAGAGGTATATAATGCAGCAGCCCCAGAGGTATATACAGGCAGGCCCCAGAGGTATATACAGGCAGGCCCCAGAGGTATATACAAGCAGGCCCCAGAGGTATATACAGGCAGGCCCCAGAGGTATATAATGCAGCAGCCCCCAGAGGTATATAATGCAGCAGCCCCCAGAGGTATATAATGCAGCAGCCCCCAGAGGTATATAATGCAGCAGCCCCCAGAGGTATATACAGGCAGGCCCCCAGTGGGTTATACAGCAGGCCCCCAGTGGCACTCGCCCCCCCACACTGTGCAGAGCCCCCCCTCCCGATGCATTATCTTACCATCCAGCCGCGTCTTCATCACCGCCGGTCCTCCCGTCCATCCTCGCGCGCTGCGTTCCCGGTCTCATGTGACCCGGCGGTCGCAGTCGGATGATGTCATCGCGCCGGGTCACGTGAGAGCCGACCACAGCGCGAGAGGATGGACGGGAGGACGGTGATGAAGACGCGGCTGGATGGTAACATAATGCATCGGGAGTGGGGGCTCTGCACAGTGTAGGGGGGCGAGTGCCATTGGGGGCCTGCTGTATATGGGGGCCTGCTGTATACCCCACTGGGGGCCTGTAAACATCTGGGGGCTGTATGCACGGCTCCCCCTGCCGCTGTGATGGGCAGGGGGAGCCGTGCATATCTAATGAGCGGCCCCATGTGACGGGCCGCTCTGTCAGGAGCCTCCCCCCGCCTCCTCCAGCCTCCCAGCACCCGGACACAGCCTCCACACAGCACATGTACCGTATAGACCCGTGTATAAGCCGAGGGGGGACTTTTCAGCCCAATTTTTGGGCTGAGAAACTCGGCTTATACACGAGTATATACGGTATGTTCCACCACACTCAAGTGACTCAAATATCAGCTTCATAGGTGGTTCAATGACAGATGTAGGCCTTGTGGGCTAAGGGCACTCATACATCTTGCAACAGCTCCAATCAGGGGTATGAGGGACAAGTGTAGGCATTGTACTCAGAGAGCCCTGCTAAAGTCAAGAAACACACAACAAAGAGATCCCAAAGAAGAGTTTCCACATTTCAAAAAATTAGGGCCAGTCACCACAAAAGTGCTATCAACTGACCTAGAATAAAAACTGTATAATGTCAAGATCAATGCAGCACACTGAAAAGTATGACATCGAATAATTTGCCCAGTTTGCGACTGGGGTGGTAAAGTTCTTGGAGATTCATTACTTTTCATCGTGATGAAAGTTAGGCAGTCTACACTTTCAAGGGACAGCCGGATATGCTTATCCATCAGGACAGTGCCAGCAGTGCCGAAGACACATTCTGAGACAATGGCAAAACTTCCAAAATATAACTGGCGAATTCTGGCCACTCTTCCATTTTTGAAGCCCAAAATTAAAAGGGGTCAAAACCCATCCTGATGGCATGGATATTGTGCTCTAGATACTCCTGTACCATCCTCTTCAGCCATTCACTATGTATCAGACTTCTACTTGTAAAATATTAGTCAAACAACAGTTAGGCTAGGGTCACAGTAGCATTTTTTACAAGCGTTTTTGGAGACCTGCGTTTTCAAAAACGCATGTAAAAACGCACCCATAGGCCCCCATGTTAAAAAACGCATGCCCTAATAGCAAAAACGCATGTGTGACTGTACCATGCGTTTTTGGTGCATTTCCAAAAACACATGCGTTTTTTAATATGAGGCCTTATGGGAAACACATGCAAAAACGCATGTACAATTAGTGCCATACAAAAACGAATGCGTTTTCTATAGGAGCCCATGTTAAAAAAACGCAAGCGTTTTAGAAAACGCATGCGTTTTTTTAACATGGGCTCCTATGGAAAACGCATGCGTTTTTGAATGGCACTAAATGGTACTAATTGTACATGCGTTTTTGCATGCGTTTTCCATAGGGGCCCATGTTAAAAAACGCATGCGTTTTCTACAAAAACGCACCAAAAAATAGTACATGCACTATTTTTTGGTGCAGATTTAAAAACGCAGCCAAAAACGCAGGGAGCCATCACACACCTTAAAAAACTCATGCGGACATGTAAAAACGCATGGTAAAACGCATGAGTTTGTAAAAGACACTAAAAAAACTCATGCCAACTGTGACCCCAGCCTTACACTGTTGCTGCTAATGTTTCTGCGCTCATGACTCAATGTTCCCGAACTTCACCTCACTGCTGTCTTGTGGAAAACCAGTCCTAAGATTATCTACATGTGTTTTTTGATACTTTAGCATGTGCATGACCCTGTCCATGGTGGGAAGCATCTAGCTAACTTTACTTTTGTACCGTGAATCTAAATGTGTGGAAACCCAGTAGTCAGAGCTATTTTGAATCTCAACAATATGGGCATCTTGGTGCAGCAAGAAGGCAATCATGTGTCTGATGTATCCATGCAAGGCCTATGTCCTTGTTGTGTTTGTGGCAGGGTAACAATTGATCTTCCTTCTTCCATCCTCTCCTGCCAACCTCAGACAACAGGATGAGTAAATATTTCTTCTTCATCTCCTTACTGTTTGGTGCCTCTTGATTCTAATCCTCAGCCATTTGTTCTTCGGCTACTGCACATTCACTACCAGTTTGTGTGGTACCATGAGCCCCCTATGTCCAAACGTTAGACATATTGGATTCCCTTCCGCATCCTGCTCTTCCTCTGGGACCACCACCTTATCCTGCAGGCTTTTCAAAATTTGCTTGACCATGAAGATGACCAGCATAGTGATGATGATGATAGCACATCAGCACTAACCATCTTAGTAGCCATTTCAAAGCTGTGCAGAAGGGTGCAGAGGTCCTTGATCTCTGCCCACTCTGCAAGCATAATTTGCCCCACGTTCAGCTCTCTTTGTGTAATGATACGCGTGATGACATAGTGCGCCAGTGCTTGTCACTGGTGCCACAGTCACTGCAACATGTGCAGAGTGGAAATTCACCATGACTGCACAGTACATATCAACCGGCTAAACGGTTGTCCAAAAGACCTCTGTAGCGATGCTACTCGACGAGCCTCGGGGTGTAAATAGAAGTAAGCGCACAGCTCATTGTGGCCGGGATAGTATCTTAGGAATTGCTGTACAACCAGGTTGAGGATGTGGGCTATGCAAGGCACTTGTGTAAGTTTGTCCCAGCGTAGGGCTGCCACCAAGTTCACACCGTTACTGCACACGGCCTTCCTTGACTCCAGGTTCAGTGGAAAAAGCCATCTCTCAAACTTGGCCTGCATAGCTGTCCACAACTCTTCAGCTGTGTGTATGACATCTCCAAGATATTTTAATTTCATCAGTGCCTGATGGCAGTGAGCCCTGGCAGTGCAGTACAGAGGTGAAGGGTTTCTCTCTGTACTGTTAGAGTATTAAAGGTGCAGCTGGAAGCCCTAGAAGAGGTGGTGGAGGAAGAAGCAGTGAATGAAGCAGTAGGTAGATACATTGGTTTGTCCCACAAGCCTTGGGGGTTTCAAACTTGTGGAGCAGCCCTTTTCAAGATGTGGCTGATGTGGTGGACAGTGTTCGGTGAGGCCCTGTTTTAGCACTGTAACTTTGCCAGAGTAATGCATGTTGCTAGGCCATGTTTTAGTTCATGCATTTAGTAGTCAAATTATTGTTTTTTTTTTCATTTCTATTCAATTTTTTTTACAAAATTTGCAAATAACATGAGTTGGATCATCCTTGTGGTCTTAAAAAAGGCCCAGGCTAGGCAACCCTTGCCACCCCTGACAACTGTAGACCCGTGACCGCTGATGTCAAGAGTAAGAGTTGGGGCTGAGGATGCAGTGCTTTTTGTGGTTGCAGCTCTCAGTCTCTGTGCAGGAAGCAGCAACATGACATAGCCTCCTTGTCTTCTTCCTCTTCCACCACCTCTGCTGAGCTACTCAGCTGCGTGACTCTGGGTTGATTACAAGTGGGATCTGAAACCTCATCATCATCTTCTCTGTTGTCCTACTCTTCGCACTGAGACCCTCCTTCTCTTGCTCCCTGAATGCACAGTACAGTGCAGCTGCTCCTCAGGTATCTGAGTCTCATCTTCATCACCTCCACCCCCTCGTATTAATGTCTCATGACGAGGATCTAGATTTTGCTTGGACCCTACTTCGTCCATCCCTGGACCCTACTCCTAAAGATATTTGCTTTCCTCCCATTGAGTCTGTGAGACCTATGATACCCATGGAATAGAATGTGTGAACATCTCTGCAGACTCACCCATCTGTGTTTTCCCACAGTCAGTTGGGTAGTTGGAGAATTGAGACATGAGGGAAAATATGGATAATTGTGGTGCCACCTCTGAGGACAGTACTGTGTGTGGTGTTGAAATGGATGAAGAGGAGGAGAGACCACTTAATGCAGCACTTGCAATGAACTGTAGCAAAAACTCTTTCTAGATCTCATCTACATGTTGTATTGCTCTGCTGGTGCCAAAGAAAAAGACTGGAGTAGCCCGTCCATTAACAGAAGTTGTCACTTGGCTTTGGATACAACAAGCCAGTGTTTGTTCAGTACAGCTTTCAGTAACATTTAGTGAGGAGCCACCACCTAAGTGTTTGAATTTGATCCTATTCGCCCAATTGGCAGGGTGTTCGACGAATTTTTGTCGAACCCCGTCGAACCCCATTGTAATCAATAAAAAGGCTACAGCAAACACATAGAAAACACCTTCAAAGGTGACCAAAAGCTGCCAAACTACTCAGAATAGACAACAAACACCAGGAAAAGTGACAACAATCTAACCACAGTACAAATAGTCTCATAGTATAGCATGGGTGAACGAGACACGGTCTGTGCCAGCCTGCACATTCTTCCAAAGCACTTCAAAATAGAAGGTGGTTAACATTTACCTAAATGAAAAAGTGAAACTGACTTTGAATTGAAAAATGAATGAGTTACAGGGGAAAAGTGGCAGTAGTTTTCTACATTAAGTAAAAAGAGGTGGAGGAGTAAAAGGAGGATGAGACACAGGTATAGGCGTGCCATTCTCAAATCATGTACTACACAACAAGGTGACCACAACAAGAGTCCTCATTCTTCTCAAAGGGTCAGACCACAGTAAAATGGCATCACTTGTCCCAAACCAAAAATTGCCTGCATGGCACAGGGTCTGGAACAGGACATGGCCTAGCATTTCAAGGTTAAACATTGCTCAGCAACTATAGGTTTTGTGGAGTATTACAGGAAAAACTAGAGAGGTAAGTCAGTGGCTTGTTTAGACCTACTGGGCCGGATAAACTCAGAGCTCATGCAAGCGCTCCGATCAATGATATGCCTTGCAACACACAAGTGGGACAACTATAAGTTTCGTGGAATATTTCCCAAAAAAATAGTCAGGTAAGTCAGTGACCTGTTTAGGTCTAATGGGTTGAATAAACTCAAATCTCATGCAAGCACTCCCATCAATGCTATGCCCCGCCACACACAGGTGGGACCACTATCAGTTTCGTGGAGTATTATCAATAAAAATAGTGAGGTAGGTCAGTGACCTGTTTAAGTCTAATAGGTTGGATAAACTCAAAGCTCATACAAGCGCTCCCATCAATGGTATGCCCTGCCACACACAGGTGGGACCACTATCTGTTTTGTGAAGTATTATTGATAAAAATAGTGGGGTCAGTGACCTCTATCAGGGACCAATATCAGTATTGTGGAGTATTATCGATAAAAATAGTGAGGTAGGTCAGTAATCTGTTTAGGCATAATGGGTCAGATAAACTCAAAGCTCATACAAACGCTCCCATCAATGTTCTGCCCTGCCACACACAGGTGGGACAAGTATATGTTTCGTGTAGTATTACAGGAAATAATAGAGAGGTAGCTAAGTGACTAGGGATGGATGAATTACTCGCTACTATTCTGTAAAAAGAAAATAGGGAGAGAGGAGGAATAAAGGATGAAAGTACTTTTGGCTCTTTGGTGAGTTTATCCATACCACAGCAGCGCGGACCGTGACACACCAGCACTCCCATTATTTCTTCGCTACTATTCGGGACTCGCCCGAATAGTAGCGGACTCGGGGGACTCGCTACTCGCCGAGTTTCCTTAGGAATTACTCAGGGGTAGCGAGTCCCTGTACTTTTGCAGTGTATCTATACAGATACACTACAAAAGTACCCTAAAAGTTAATCTAAGGGGTTAAAAACAATAAACATTCATACTCACCTTCTGTGGGGCCTGTACCTTATGTACTGGGACCGGTACCGAAGACCTCCGGACGTCACAAGACCTCAGATCACCGGGAGAAGATGGGCTGAAGGACCTGTGAGATTTCAGCCAATCAGGTTTGTCACGTGGCCGCACTGCCAGCCAATCAGATTGCCAGATCGCTCATTGGCTGGCAGTGCGGCCACGTGACAAAACCATGTGACCGCTAGCCGCATGCTGATTGGCTGAAATCTCACAGGTCCTTCAGCCCATCTTCTCCCGGTGATCTGAGATCTTGTGACGTCCGGAGGTTTTCGGTACCGGTCCCGGTACATAAGGTACAGGCCCCACAAAAGGTGAGTATGAATGTTTATTGTTTTGAACCCCTTAGATTAACTTTTAGGGTACTTTTGTAGTGTATCTGTATAGATACACTGAAAAGTACAGGTTACTATTCGGACTCGCTGGACTCGCAACGAGTACCGAGTCTCGGACCCGGACTCGTTAGAGTCAAGCGATTCCTAGTATTTCAGGATTCGCCCATCCCTATAAGTGACCTGTTTAGGTCTAGTGAGACGAATAAACTCAAAGCTCATTATGCGCTCTCATTAATGTTATGTCCTGCCCCACACAGGTGGGACAACTAACAGTATTGTGGTGTATTACCTTAAAAACTAGTCAGTTAGGTTAGTGAGCTGTTTAGGCCTAGTAGGCCGGATAAACTCAAAGCTCATGCAAGCATTCCCATCAATGTTATGCCCCGCCACAAACAGGTGGACCACTATCAATTTTGTGGCGTATTACAGTAAAAACTAGTCAGGTAGGTCAGTGAGCTGCTCCCATCAATGTTGTGCCCTGCCACACACAGGTGGGACAAGTATAACTTTTGTGGAGCATTACAGGAAATAACAGAGGGTAGGTCAGTGACCTGTTTGGGCCTAGTTAGCAGGATAAACTCAAAGCTCATACAAGCGCTCCCATCCATTTTATGCCCTGCCACACACAGGTGAGACTACTATCAGTTTCGTGGAGTATTATCGATAAAAATAGTGACGTAGGTCAGTGACCTGTTTAGGCCTACTGGGTCGGATAAATTCAAAGCTCATACAAGCGCTTCCATCAGTGTTATGCCCCGTCACAAACAGGTGGGACCACTATCAATTTCGTGGAGTATTACAGTAAAACTAGTCAGGTAGGTCAGTGAGCTGTTTAGGCCTACTGGATAAGATAAACTCAAAGCTCATGCAAGCGCTCCTATCAATGCTATACCCCACCAAACACAGGTGGGACCACTATCAGTTTCGTGGAGTATAACCGAAAAAGCTAGTCAGGAAGGTCAGTGACCTGTTTAGGCCTACTGGGTCAGATAAACTCAAAGTTCATACAAGTGCTCCCATCAATGTTATGCCCTGCCACACACAGGTGGCACAACTATCAGTTTCGTGGAGTATTATCGATAAAAATAGTGAGGTAGGTCAGTGATCTGTTTAGGCCTACTGGGCCGGATAAACTCAAAGCTCATGCAAGCGCTCCTATTAATGTTGTACCCCGCCACACACAGGTGGGACCACTATCAGTTTCATGGAGTATTACAGTAAAAATTAGGTAGGTCAGTGAGCTGTTTAGGACTACTGGTCCGGATAAACTCAAAGCTCATGCAAGCGTTCCCATCAATGTTATGCCCTACCACACACAAGTGGGACCACTATCTGTTTCGTGGAGTATTACCGAAAAAACTAGTCAGGTAGGTCAGTAATCTGTTTAGGCATAATGGGTCGGATAAACTCAAAGCTCATACAAGCGCTCCCATCAATGTTATGCCCTGCCATATACAGGTTGGGAACAGTATCAGTTTCGTGGAATATTATCAATAAAAATAGTGAGGTGGGTAAGTGACCTGTTTATGCCTACTGGGTCGGATAAACTCAAAGCTCATACAAGCGCTCCAATCACTGTTATGCCCTGCCAGACACAGGTGGGACCACTATCAGTTTTGTGGAGTATTATCGATAAAAATAGTCAGGCACGTCAGTGATCTGTTTAGGCCTACTGGGTGGGATAAACTCAAAGCTCATGCAAGCGCTCCTATCAATGTTATGCCCCGCCACACACAGGTGGGACCACTATCAGTTTCGTGGAGTATTATCGATAAAAACTAGTCAGGCAGGTCAGTGATCTGCTTAGGCCTAATGGGCCGGATAAACTCAAAGCTTATGCAAGCGCTCCCATCAGTGTTGTGCCCTGCCACACACAGGTGTGACAAGTATACATTTCGTGTAGTATTACAGGAAATAATAGAGAGGTAGCTAAATGACTTGTTTGGGCCTAGTTAGACGGATAAACTCAAAGCTCATTATGCACTTTGATCAATGTTATGTCCTGCCACACACAGGTGTGACAACTATCAGTGTCGCGGAGTATTAACGTAAAAACTACATAGGTAGGTCAGTGAGCTGTTTAGGCCTAGTAGGCCGGATAAACTCAAAGCTCATGCAAGCACTCCCATCAATGTTATGCCCTGCCACACACAGGTGTGACAACTATCAGTGTCGTGGAGTATTAACGTAAAAACTACATAGGTAGGTCAGTGACCTGTTAAGGCCTACTGGGCTGGATAAAGTCAAAGCTCATGCAAGCGCTCCCATCAATGTTATGCCCTGCCACACACAGGTGGGACCACTATCAGTTTCATGGAGTACTGCAGTAAAACTAGTCAGGTAGGTCAGTGAGCTATTTAGGCCTACTGGGCTAGATAAACTCAAAGCTCATGCAAGCGCTCCCATTAATGTTCTGCCCCAACAAACACAGGTGGGACAAGTATACGTTTTGTGTAGTATTACAGGAAATAATAGAGAGGTAGGTAAGGTGTGACAACTATCAGTGTCCTGGAGTATTAACGTAAAAACTAGATAGGTAAGTCAGTGAGCTGTTTAGGCCTAGTAGGCCGGATAAACTCAAAGCTCAAGCAAGCATTCCCATCAATGTTATGCCCTGCCACACACAGGTGGAACAAGTATAACTTTTGTGGAGTATTACTGGAAGTAATAGAGAGGTAGGTCAGTGATTTGTTTCGGCCTAGTTGGCAGGATAAACTCAAAGCTCATACAAGAACTCCCATCAATGTTATGCTCCGCCACACACAGGTGGGACCACTATCATTTTCGTGGAATACTATCGATAAAAATAGTGAGGAAGGTCAGTGACCTGTTTAGGCCTTATGGGTCGGATAAACTCAAACCTCATACAAGCGCTCCCATCAATATTATGCCCCGCCACACACAGGTGGGACTACTATCAGTTTCGTGGAGTATTATCGATAATAGGAAGGTAGGTCAGTAATTTGTTTAGACCTACTGGGCCGGATAAACTCAAAGCTCATGCAAGAGCTCCTATCAATGTTATGCCCCACCACACACAGGTGGGACAAGTATAACTTTTGTGGAGTATGACAGGAAATAATAGTGAGGTAGGTCAGTGACCTGTTTAGGCCTACTAGGTCGGATAAACTCAAAGTCCATGCAAGCGCTCCTATCAATGTTGTACCCTGCCACACACAGGTGGGACAAGTATACGTTTCGTGTAGTATTACAGGAAATAATAGAGAGGTAGCTAAGTGACCTGTTTGGGCCTAGTGAGCTTGATAAACTCAAAGCTCATTATGCGCTCCCATCAATGTTATGCCCTGCCACACACAGGTGGAACCACTATCAGTGTCGTGGAGTATTATTGTAAAAACTAGTCAGGTAGGTCAGTGAGCTGTTTAGGCCTACTGGGCTGGATAAACTCAAAGCTCATGCAAGCGCTCCCATCAATGTTATGCCCTGCCACACAAAGGTGGGACAAGTATACGTTTTGTGTAGTATTACAGGAAATAATAGAGAGGTAGCCAAGTGACCTGTTTGGGCCTAGTGAGCCGGATAAACTCAATGCTCATTATGCGCTCCCATCAATGTTATGCTCTGCCACACACAGGTGGGACAACTATCAGTGTCGTGGAGTATTATTGTAAAAACTAGTCAGGTAAGTCAGTGAATTGTTTAGGCCTACTGGGCCGGATAAACTCAAAGCTCATGCAAGCGCTCCCATTAATGTTATGCCCTGCCACAGAAAGGTGGGACAACTATCAGTGTTGTGCAGTATTACCGTAAAAACTAGTCAGGTAGGTCAGTGAGTTGTTTAGGCCTAGTAGGCCAGATAAACGTAAAGCTTATGCAAGCACTCCCATCAATGTTATAACCCAATACACACAGGTGGGACAACTATATGTTTCATGGAATATTATCGGAAAAACTTGTCAGGTAGGTTAGTGACCTGTATAGTGGCCTAGTTGACAGGGAAGATTGACTAAACAATGCTTTTAAGGACCCAAAAACTGTTCATGTGAATACATCATATTTGCCAAAACCTGGTTTGATGCCCAAAAGCAGTTTACACAAACATTAAGGGAGATGTAGTAATTCCTGCTTTTAAGCACCCAAAAATGGTGGATGTGAATACAGCAAATTTGTTAATCACTGGTTCAATGGAGAAAAAGGTGGAATATTCAGAAACAGGGGCAGGAGTCAGGGATAGGTATTGAGCTCAGAGGGCCCTACTCAAGTCAAGCAACAAACAGCAAGGAGAACCCAACAACAGTCTCCATTTTTCAAAAACATTAGGCACAGCCACCACTTAAGTGGCATCAATTTCCCTAGAGTGGAAATATTTTAATGGGGAGTTAATGCAGCACATTAAAAAGTACACAAGCGTTTAGTCTCCCCAAGCTGACACAGGGGTGGAAAAGTCCTTGCCGTTGCCGTTGCCGATACATGACTTGTTCATCTTGATAAACGTTAGTCTGTCTACACTGTTACTGGATAGCCGTATGCGCTTATCCGTCAGCACACTACCAGCAGCGCTGAAGACATGTTCAGAGAGAACGATGGTTGCGGGGCACGACAAAATTTCCAAGGCATGAGTGGTGAGCTCAGGCCATTTTTCCAGTTTTTAAGCCCAAATACAAAAGGATCCAGTTCCACAGTCATGGTATTAATATTCAGCTGTAGATACTCCTGTAGCATCCTCTCTAGGTGTTCACTATGTGTCAGACTTGTTCTCGCTTCTGGCGCTGCAAAGGATGGTCTAAAAATTGGTTAAACGATTCTACAAAATTGCTGCTACCAGATAGGCTTTTACTGTTAACATTTGATTGATGACGACTCGACGTTCCCCAAGTTAGAAAGTTAGAAATGCGATATTCACTATGTGTACCACTGGTGTTTTGGGGAAAAGCAGTACTAAGATTGTGGAAAAGCTTCTGTTAATACTCTTGTGTGCATGCGTCCCTTTCCAGGACAGGAATCATTTGGCCAAATTTACTCTTGATCTAACAGTGTGGCAACGCAGCAGTCAGAATTACTTCGAATTCTAACCATTCGAGGATCATGTTTCAGGTAGTGCAGCAAGAAGGCACTCATGTGTCTTGCACATTCAGGAGGATCAACTCCTTGTTGTGTTAGTGGCGGCGAGGTAACATTCACACTTCCTTCCTCTGCCCTCTCCCCCAACCTTGAACAAAAGAAATGTGATCAAGATCTCCCTCATCTGCTGAGTGTTTCATGCTCATTGCCTCTTCGTCCTCCATTTCTTCCTCGGCTCCTGCACCTTCATCAACAGTTTGGCTGCTACCATGCTGCCTCATTAATCCCTCTCATCCACCCTCCCATGCCAGCTGCCTTGGTGCTGCCAACCGTCTGGACCTTTGAGATCTTCTTATCCCTTCCGCATAAGCCTCCTCCTGTACTTCCTCACCTTCCTCTTTCCCCACCACCTGACTCCGAATACAGGTTAAAGTGTGCTCCAGCATGTAGATGACCGGAATAGTCAAGCTGATAATGGCATCGTCAGCATTAAACATCTTAGTAGCCATTTCAAAACTCTGCAGAAAGGTGCAGAGGTCCTTGATTTGAGACCACTCCAGCAGCGTGATATGCACTCACCTCTGGATTGTATTGGCCCAGGCTATACGTCATAACATACTATACCAGGGCTCATCACTGCTGCCACAGTCGCTGCAACATGTGCAGAGTGGAATTCCATCGTGTTGGCAAATCGCATTTCAGGCGGTGAACCAGCAGGCCGAACAACTTCTGTAGTGATGCAAATAGTTGAGCTGCGGGATGCAAATGGCAGAAGTGAGCACACAGCGACAGTGCCCTCTGTAGAAGCACATCTAGGTAGAGATAGTGAGCTAGAAATTGCTGGACGACCAGGTTATTTTAAGTTAATAACATTGGTGTTTTGGTGGGATTTCAATTCTCCCTTTTTAACAAAAAATACAAAAGAAATATACACGCAAAAAACAAACATATGATGGCAACATGCCACACACTCAACACACAAGGGGGCGGGAAAAATAACAGGAAAATAAATCATAAAGGCTGTTGGCAAACAGGAGGGCCAGCCCCTGGCTGCCCACCAGTGAGGCGCTGAATGATTCATTCTGTCCAAATTGGCCAGTGCCTCACGGTGGGCATCAACCAAATCATGTATGGTTTGGTGTCCTGTATTGGGAAAAAAAATACTTTAGGAATATGTTTGTGAGAGTTTAACAATGTTGTGTGCATGTGTAACCATACTTACAATTTAGCACAAGAGCGCGCACTTCCCTTTCGGCTGGTGGTGAGCCCCTTCCCGGCCAGCCGCCCACAGCTGCTGGGCCATCTGCATATATCAAAAGCAAAAACAAACAACATTAGTAATGCATTATGTCTGGGTGACACAGGCCAAAGTATTAATAACTTTCTGGTTTATTATGGGCCACCTCCACCAGGCTCACTATCACCCTGTGGGGACCAGTCCCCGACAGGGCTGCCAACTTGGCTGGCTACATTGGGTGGAGGGGTGGCAGGAGGTGACGCCGTCTGCTGACAGTGGTGATTGGGTCCTGGGCCCGCAGGTGGGGTTCTTGGTGCCCTTCCACGTGGGGTGGAAGCTGGCCTTGGTGGGGCAGAGGCTGGGCTACCAGGTACAGAGGAGAGACTGCAAGCTTCTCCTCAGGTGGGAGTCCCAGCAGGTGATGAGCCTGCCCTTCCAGATAAAGGTGGCAGTGGGCTGGCAGGTGGTGTTGCTGCCAGGGAAGTACGTCTGGGGGCTGGTGGGGTTGCCGCTGGTGATGGGCAGTCTGGTGGCCTTTCCGCCTCCCCTGTTAGGTTGAACATACTTGTTTAAAATCAATTTCCAGCATCACCAAAACATAACATCACCAATGTCTTGTGTATGAGTGTGAGGAATGTCTTCAGTTAATATGTACATGTTTAAGTCACAAAAAACTGTTAAATAAACATGCAAATATACTCTGTTGCAAAAAAAGTGAAAAAGCAAGTGCTGCTAAAAGAGTAATAAAAAACAGGGTATTTAGTTGATACGTTTTTTGCAAAAAATGTATACTAAGCCGCTCTACGTCGACAAGGTAACCCGTATCAGAGCAGTCCCTATCCGATGTATTTAAAATGTTTTTGTCTAACATGTACATGTTTGTTTGTTTAACCACAGGGATGTGATGTCAGCTGACGGTGCACATCTGTACAAAGCCGTGTACAGTTTGGTGGCCATGCATTGCCTACACGCATATAGTGGTGGCCATGACAGTGGGTGTGACACACAACATTGGTACATGAATGTTGTGTGTGCAGACCTATGGTGTGGATCCAGGGGAATCATGATGGCATATTGGCCAACAATACACAGTGTCAATTGTGGAACAAACAAAACAGACCCATCCATATATATCAAGGCTAATGTACAGATGCGCATGACCACATAGGGAACAGGGTGGTGGACTGGTCATGTGCCAGTATACATTTATGTTATGTGTAATGGATCGTTTGTGATTCCCACCACCATTTTGTGGCAGACTATATGTCACACAGCACACAGATATTGGCTGTATGTGTAATGGTGGGCATTACATGACTTACAAGATGTAGCTGTTGACATCAGTCTTATTACACAGCTATGTGTGTTGTTCTACTGTTAAAACGTCAATGTTGACGTCAACAAAGGCAACACATAGTAGTGTAGTCTGCACCTTCATGTTGAATTTTGCACACCCTGCAGATGGTAAGGGATGAAGAATCACCATCCTCTACTCAGGGTACCTATCTGCTAGGCTACACTTGTGTGGTGCTACATGTTTGCTTGGTCTTGGGATGAGGTATATGTGTATCAAAATTACTCACCACAATGCCTTCTAATCCGTGCCCACATGTTGTCCATGCACCCAGGACACTTGTATTTCAAGTCTGCCACCTTCTTCTGGATCTGCTGGGTGGTACGGTCCACACCCAGTCTCCTCAGCAGGGCCCTCTACACTTTGCGCAGGATGGCCTACTTGTGGAGACGTGGGTGCTGGTGCCGATGGTGGCACCAATAATCCTGCCTGTCCAGAATGTCAATGAGGATGAGCAGCTCTGGCTCGCCCCATGCAGCTCTCTGTCCTGACGCCATTGCTATCTCTGCAGGGGAAGGATAAAGCCCCTGGAATGCAGGGCACAACGTCCAACAACAACATGACGTCATAGCGCTCGCTGGTTATGCCGAGGAGACTTGAGGGCCCAGACAACTTAAGATGCAACAGAGTGGTGAGCCTTTCAAGTACGGTTTGGACATTGCAGACACCAGCAATAGGAATTGGCTTATTCAACATGATATACCAATATACAACATGATATACCAATCATCAATATTGGATGAACTGAGCTTTTAGTCAGGACATGCCAACATCATACATTTAGTATCATTCTGATGCGGTAGTCCATGACGCTTGTAGTTTGAATGCCTTTCCTGACAGTTGTGATGCAGAAGAAGAAGAAGATGAGTATGGTGAAGAACGCACAGATCATCAAATATGGCGCCTTTGCCACGAGCAGCCAATGGGAATGCAGGAGAAGCCACCAATCACTGCAGACGGGTGCTGCAAACAGCTGGCTCAGGCACGCCTACCGGATTGATTCCATAATTTCTGAGGTCGCTTTCTACATCGCTATCACACTGTCACACGTCAAGGTGCACTGATATCACCTGGTGGATATCGCCTGATTTCTCTGCATGGCAGGGTAATCAGGTGACGCTCCACTGGAGATTAAAAAATAGTAAAAGGAGGGCACCACCAATAATATTTGCAGTCAAATAGGGATCGCTAGGCTAACAAGGGAATATGAACGAAAGAAATAGGAGATAGCCTGAAGAAGCGATACAACCATGAAGAGGTTAAAGTGTGTTGCAAAAATTTATTCTATAACAAGAAGAAAGACATGAATCACAAAAACAATTAAAAACAGATTAAAAGTAGATTAAAAATGCCAAAAATCAGCTGATTTTTGGCCTTTTTAATCTGTATTTAATAGTTTTTGTGATTCAGGTCTTTCTTCTTGTTATTCAATAAATTTTTGCAACACACTTTAACCTCTTCATGGTTGTATCGTTTCTTAAGGCTTTCCTATTTCTTTAGTTTATGCTCCTCTGGAGACGTAGAATAGCCCAGTCACTACGCACATGCGTTGTGGTTTCCACATCGCTGAATTCGGAAATTGCCAGCGTTCTCGCCGGCGATATGGAGGCATGTGACAGTACCTTAACAGTCTGGCAACCCAGTAGTCAGCATTGCTTCAAATTCTGACAATCCGAGGGTAGTGTTGCAGGTAGTGCAACAAGAAGGCACTCATGTGTCTTGTGCATCCAGGAGGCCCAAGTCCTTGTTGTGTTGGTGGCGTCAAGGTAAGAATCATGCTTTCTTCCTCTGCCCTCTCCTCCAACCTCGCACAACAGAAATGTGAGCAAGGTCTCCATTTGATGAGTCTTCAATGCCCATCGCCAGTTCGTCCTCCATTTATTCCTCGGCTCCTGCACCTTCCTCAACAGTTTGGCTGCTACCAAGCGCCCTCGTTAATCCCTATCCCCCACCCTTCCATGCCTGCTGCCCTGGTGCTGCCGACCATCTGGACCTTGGAGATCTTGTTATCCCTTCCGCATATGTCTCCTCCTGTACTTCCTCCCCCTCCTCTTGTAACCACCACCTGACTCCGAATACTGTTTAAAGTGTGCTCCAGCATGTAAATGACCGAAATAGTCATGCTGATAATGGCATTGTCAGCACTAAACATCTTCGTTGCTATTTCAAAACTGTGCAAAAGGGTGCATAGGTCCTTGATCTGAGACCACTCCAGCAACGTGATTTGCCCCACCTCTGGATCTCGTTGGCCCAGTTTATACATTATAACGTATTGCACCAGGGCTCGATGGTGCTGCCACAGTTGCCGCAACATGTACAGAGTTGAATTCCATCGTGTCGGCACATCGCATTTCAGCCGGTGAACTGGCAGGCCGAATGACTTCTGTAGAGATGCAAGTCGTTAAGCTACAGGATGCGAACAACAAAAGTGAGCACACAGCGACTGTGCCCTCTGCTGAAGACCATCTAGGCCAGAATAGTGGCTTAAAAATTGCTGGACAACCAGGTACAAGACGGGAGCCATACAAGCACGAGTGTCAAATTGCCCCGGTGAAGGTCGGCACCCAGCATTGCAGCATTGTCGCACACGGTCTTCCCTGGCTGCAGGTTCAGTGGAGACAACCATTGATGAAACTCGGTCTCCATAGCTGACTACAACTTCTCAGCTATGTGACTCACATTTCCCAGACATTTCAAGGTAAACACCGCCTGATGCCATTGAGCCAGGCTTCCAGAATAGTAAGGAGGTGTGCAGGATTACCAGGCAGTCTTTGGGTGCAGATGGAGGACCGATAAGAGGTTGAGGAGGCAGAAGCAGTGCAGGGACTTCTACATACAGAGTATTAATGCACAACTCGTGGAGATGGCAAGACTTGGACAGCAGCCCTTCTCCTGCTGTTACCATAGTTACCCGGTGCCCAGTCAGCGACATGTAACGCCCCTGTCCATTCTTACTGGTCCAAGTGTCTGTGGTGAAATGCACCCTGTCACACACAGAGTTTCTCAAGGAAGCAGTGATGTTGTGTGCAACATGCTGGTGTAGTGCAAGCACAGTTTTCTTTGAGAAGTAGTGGTGGTTGGGCATCTGGTACTGGGGCACTGCGACGGACATAAGGTCTTGAAAATCCTCTGTGTCCACCAGGTGGAAAGGCAGCATTTCTGTAGCCAACAGCTTGCAGATGGTGAAATTCAACCTCTTAGCTTCCTCATGGCTAAAAGAAAATGGTCTTTTACTTGTCCACATCTGAGGGATCGAGGGCTGGTTGCTGTGCTGAGACGGGGTTGAGACGGGGTTGAGTAGGGTGTCCCTGGTCTGTGAGGAAGGTGCAGATGGTGATATTATGTTGCCTTCATCCGAAGGTGGTGCTCTCGATGTCTGAAAGTGCTCAACACCAGCAGGTGTTTCCATTTCCAAAAGAACTGACAACCTGCCAATCACACTGGCTTTTGCGGGTAAAGAGGTGGAAGGTCTGCATCCAAAAGCATGTGTGACTGCTGTCCCCACAGTCACAGAGGATGAAGAGGCCGTGGATGCACTTGATGGGCCAGACAGTGGTTGGCCTGGCCCGCTAGGCTGCATTGTAGCACAGTGAGCTTCCCACTGCGACTTTTGCTTCATATTCATGTGACGGTTCATGCATGAAGTAGTCAAGCTATTAATTTTTTGGCCTCTACTTAGATTTTGGTGACAAATCTTACAGATAACATGGGGAGACTAAAGGCTTGTGGATTTTTGAATGTGCTGCATGAATGTCACGTCAGCAACCATTTTAAGCTTGCAACTCTGGGGCAATTGATGCCACTTAAGTGGTGTCTGGGCCCAAATTTTTGGAAAAAATGAAGACTCTTGTTGGAGTCCCCTAGCTCTGTTTTACATGATTTTAGAAGGGCTTGATATGCCTATATCTGTGCCTCCTCTTCCTTTCACTCGTCCAGCTCTTTTCTTTTCGCATTTTTATATGTACTTGTCACTTTTCCATGTGTTTGTTGTGTCTTCTGAGTAGTTTGTCACCTTTTGGACACCTTAGAAGGTGTTTTCTATGTGTTTGTATGTATTTGTGTTTGCCTGCCATTGTTTTCAATGGTGTTCGATAGTGTTCGACGAATATTCAGCAAACATTCGACGAACACCCCCCAATTCGACAAATGAAATCGAATTCGAACACTAGGGTGGAGGTTCATCTCTAGTCCCCACAGTCACAGAGGATGAAGAAGCCACAGATGCACTTGATGGGCCAGATGGTGGTTGGCCAGGCCCGCAAGGCAGCATTGTAGCACAGTGAGCTTCCCACTGTGACTTATGCTTCATGTCCATGTGACGGTTCAAGCATGAAGTACTCAAACTATTGATTTTTTGGCCTCTACTCAGATTTTGTTTACAAATTTTGCAGATAACATTAGTTGGGTCGTCCTTTTCGATCTGAAAAAAGGCCCAGGCTAGGCAAGGCTTAGCTCCCATGCGACCTGCAGAGCCACCTCGGCTTCTGCACAGAGGCTGAGGATGCAGTTGTTGACGTGCTTCTAGGACGCAACCTAACCTTGTCACTAGCATCCTCCTCCCCCTCCTCTGCTGAACTCATCAACTGCCTGCCTGTGGGTTCACAGTAAGTGGGATCTCCAACCTCATTATCACCCTGTGTGTTCTCACACTCGTCGTCCTCAGAGCCAACCTCTTCCTGCCCTGAGCACAAAGTCAAGTTGTCGTTCTAATCAGGTATCTCAGTCTCATCATCATCTGCCTCATTGTCTCCACCAACATGGGTTACAGTTTGGGAATGAGGGTCTACATTATGCTTGGACCCTTCTTCATCTTGGCCTAGATCTGACTCAAAAAGATTTTGGGCATCGGTGCAGACCATTTCCTCATCTTGACTTAATGAAGCTTTGGAGCAGACCTCTGATTCCCAGGCTATAGTATGAGTGAACAGCTCTGCAGACTCACCCATCTGTGTTAACCCATAGTCAGTAGGGTGGCTGGAGACTTGTGAGCTGTGAGGAAGCAAGTGTGATTGGGGTGACACCTTTGAGGACTGAAGTGCTTGTGATGTTGAAGTTGAGGTGGAGGAGAGCCCACTTGATGGAGGGCTTGATATCCATTGAAGCACCTGCTCTTTGTGGGCCTCATCTACAAGTTTTAGCGATGCTCTGCTGCGTAAGAAAGGGATGATAGCAGATCGTCCATGAAAAGAAGTAGACATTTTAGTTTGGCTTGAAGACAGTATTTGTTCAACAGATGTTTCTGTTACTTTAGCACCTACCCAACAGACACAAAGATTTTTACCCCTTTCCAACATTCCTGTTACCCTTTCCACCATCAGAAAACCTTTTAAAACTCATTTTTGAGCGTAACTAATTGGCAACTCTATAGTTTTTAGCACAAAAAATAATGGATGTAAAACTAGCAGAGCTGAGTGTCCAAACAGTGATTCTACCCTAAATAGATTTTGGTTAGTAGGTTTGGGTAAATGCAATACAAAAGAGGTTTCTGCTCTGTGTGGCAGTAGATTTCAACAGAATACTGGAGCACAGCTACCTAGACAAACAGTGGTACTACCCTAAATAGGTATTGGTAAGTAGATTTGCGCAGATGCAATACAAAACAGTTTTCTGTGCTGTGTGGCGGTAGATTTCAACAGACCACTGGAGTACAGCTACCTAGTCAAACAGTGATACTACCCTAAATAGGTTGTGGTAAGAAGGTTTGGGCAGATGCAATACAAAAGAGTTTTCTGCGCTGTGTGGCGGTAGATTTCAACAGAACACTGGAGCACAGCTACCTAGTTAAACATGACTGAGGAGAATCGGGCTGCAGTGCGCACGCGCAATGACGCGTCCCGCGTCATGCGCACAGCCCCTTTCCACCCAGTAATACCGGCGGAAGTGACGCGACGGTAATGGCGGCGATCGTAATCCGGCGGTCGGCAGCTAATAAAAGGCGGCTGAAGTCGCCAGTAACATCACAAGACCCCTTGAGAAAGCCTTGCGAAACGGTCGTAGGGGGGGCCACAACAGAGGGCACTGACCGGACCAGGGAACAGCACAAAACATTATGGGTGAGTAAACCAGTGACTGAGTGATTGTGCCATCACTGATCTCCCTATATTAATGAATGAGACTAACCACTTGGTATTATATGGTGCAAAATTGTGTTACCCTGAGTGTGCAATCACTCTTTTGTGGTTCATATCTGGATTCATCCACAAAAATACTTCATTTTTTAACGGTGTACTGTCTGTTACTTTATATGTTTAATAAAGTGGTAATTTTTATGAAACATCAACTCCTTAGTGCTTGCACTTATTTTGTAGATTGATGGAGTGTTTCCTACATAGTCCATTAAAAACGTGCCCTCACAGTGGACGTTTATGAAAACCATGAGACTGATGAATGTGTCAAGGCATGTTATGTTTTTGAAGCCTTTGTTAATTATTGTTACTGTGTTGTTCACAGCTTGTTCAAAACACATGGACTACCGGGCCCGTGATACAACATGGCGCCTACAAATCAACGAGGTGTTTGGTGGTGAAACCAAAGTGATTTTAACAGATGATAAGGGAAATTGTTCCACTCATATTGATAAATTGAAACAACTGATGCACAGACGGGTCCGCCTATGGTGGAATAAGGCCTTTCTAGAAAACTACATACAGAAAGGACTCATACCACGGGGGTTGAGGATTCAAGTATTTCCCTCATTTGATATCCAAGATGAGTGGTTTAAAAGAAGTTGGGAGGAGCTATCTAATAATTGTTCATGGGGCTTCATGGAACTTCTATGCAAACTTAATGGTCAAAATATAGTGGACTTAGAGAAAGAAATTGATGTGATACAGGGCTTGCTTAAAGATGAGGCTTCTCCAGAAATGATGGAAAAGATCAATAAGGAACTTGATCAAGAAATGAATAAATGGGAAAAAGAAATTAAAGTAACTAAAACTAAAAATTCAAAAGAGACCAAACTGATCGTTTAAATAATCAAGTCTATAAATGGAGAAAAGGCAAGCCCAGAAAAGAGCGATCAAGAAATAACTCTATAGTCTCAATAGTCTCCACGGAGGGATCTGAAGCTGGAGGCGGTGGAGCTAAAATAGATGACACTGCACAGAAAAAGATAGCCAATAAAACCAACAAAAGAAAAAACATCTCCCCAGTGGGTCAAAAAGATAGCAAACGTAAATCCAACCAACTTGAGGTAATTAACTTGTCTACTCATAATCTTTCTGATGCACAGATACAAGTTTTGCAATTAGGTTTAAACTTTGTCCCTAAAAATTGTTTTGATTATTTCACAGCTGTGAAAGACCTGAATTTGTTTGCCAGAAAAATGATTTTAAAAAAACTACATGATAAAAGCCAGGTGGAAGTTATTGATCCCATGCTCCAGGAGATTGAGACCTTGGAAAATCTGGAAGACCTGGGGGACGAAATATCTAACCCTCCAGGTATGTACCCTTCAAATTTGGCTCCCAAATCCACCACATTTCCTCCCTTGGCATTAAGCCCTCAAGTTGAGATCTTTACCAGGTTGGTCACTGACGATTTTGGTAGGATCTCAAGATATGAGGGTAGGGATAATTTAACACACAAACAAAGAGAAGCGTTAAGGGAATTAAAAACCCTTGACGATATTGTAATCAGGAATGCAGACAAGGGAGGAAATGTGGTGGTTTGGCCTAAAAAGCAATATGAAAAAGAGGTATATAAACAACTCAATGATGGTGTTACGTATCATAAATTGTCTTGTAACCCCACGATGACGTATATTGCTGAGCTCCAGGATATCTTACAAAGAGCCTTTGACAATGGGACAATATCGAAAAAATTAAAGGATGGGCTGTTGGTAGAAAACCCTAAGATGCCAACATTATACTTAATTCCAAAAGTCCATAAAGACATTTTAAATCCGCCAGGACGTCCCATTGTCTCGGGCTTAGGTGGATTATGCGAGCCTCCCTGCAAGTTCGTGGAATTTTATCTAAAACAACTAGTAGTCGACTTGCCGTCGTACGTGCGAGATACCACTGATATACTTACAAAAACTGAGGGACTAATAATTTCTGAGGACATGTGGCTGGTAACAGCCGATGTCGAGTCCCTATATACTTGTATCTCGCACGGCGACGGCATGAGGGCTGTGCGCTTCTTCCTTGGAATGACCAGTTGGGACCCTTGCCTGTGTACGTTGATACTAGAATTGTTGGAGTTTGTCCTCACCCACAATGCCTTCGTCTTCAGCGACCGCTTCTATTTGCAGAGACGTGGAACAGCAATGGGGGCGGCTTGTGCCCCATCTTACGCTAATTTGTTTTTAGGCGGATGGGAGCGGTCGCTGTTTCAGACTGGGGGCATTGTGGGTGTGGATCAAGTCCCCTGTTGGTATCGATATATAGACGACCTGCTATTTGTTTGGCAGGGGTCAAGAGAAGACCTAGAGACATTTATGGAGACTCTAAACAAAAATGATCTAAACATAAGATTGACGTACCAGGCACATAGGAAAAAGATAACGTTTCTGGATGTAGCAATGGAAGTGGGAGAGAGTGGGATAATTCAAACGGATGTATTCCGTAAGGCCACAGCGGTCAACTCCCTGCTACATGCCACGTCAGCACATGTACCTAGTACAGTAAAGGGGATCCCAACTGGTCAATTCCTGAGATTGAGGCGCATTTGCTCAAGCGACGACAGGTTTGAATTACAGGCCCGTGACATGCGTGAGAGGTTCGAAATCAGGGGGTTCAGCAATAGAAGTATAAACAAGGGGTACATGAGAGCCAAAAAAACGACTAGAGAACATTTACTATTTAAACCAAAGATGCCAAGGTCACAAGATTCAGGAGTGGTGAGATTTATTTCCACTTATAACGCACAATGGCCTAAAATCAGGGAGGTGCTGTGTAAACATTGGTCTGTTCTTTTAACAGATCCGATTTTGCAAAAACATCTACCAGAGAGACCAATGATTACCGCACGTAGAGGTAAAAACTTGAAGGATATCCTATCTAGCAGTCACTACATCCCAAGAAAAAATACATTTTTAGGTAACGCAAAAAGACCACTAAAAGGATGTTACCCATGTGGTGACTGTCTAGCTTGTAAGCAGGGGAATATAAAACGAGCTTTTGAGTTTGATACCTCAAATGGTAGAAAAAAACACAGGATCAACAAATACATCACCTGCAGCACGACACACGTGATTTATCACGCAACTTGTCCCTGTGGCAAGATCTACATCGGTCTGACCACGAGACAGTTGCGTGTAAGGATCCGTGAACACGTGCGGGACATTGTGGGTGCTGGCCAAATTGAGGATATTAGATTATTAAAAACTCTTCCCAAACATTTCAGATTCTTTCACGGTTGTGATCCAGCAGGATTGATAGTCAAAGGGATAGACCAAGTGCAAGGTGGAATCAGAGGAGGAGATTTGGCCAAAACACTTGCACAAGTTGAGTGCAAGTGGATTGTGGAACTAGACACTATGGCCCCCAAGGGGTTAAACGAAAAATTGAGTTTTTCCCCTTTTCTATAATAGGTTTAGCCCCAATGTGCATCAGATTGTTCCAATGAGATTAGAAAAGCAAAAAAAGAATATTGGAATGTATTTTCTTCCTATCATCATTTGTCTGTGTGATTTTAACTTTATCTATATTATTGTAGTTATCCGAATAGGAGAACTTATTCACAAATGAAGTTAATGAGCTGCTGTTGAGAAACTGTCGAACAAAAGGAAAATATATAAGCTGGAAGACAGAAATAATGTGAAAATTCTTGTTTAAATGTCCGGATGGCATTACGGCAATGAACAGACGAATAGGTTGTTCTCCCTGGGGTGATTTCGCTTGTTGTTATATGTGTTTCACTCATGCAAATAAGTAGAGATGATGCGCTGTTTTATGATATGTGTTTCGGTATGGGGTTGTTTATTGTGTAAACCTTTATTGTAAAGATATTTATTATGCACTATAGGCACTTTATTCACTTAACATAATATAATTAATCATGTTCACTAATCTTAGAACATTGTTCTACGATTGTTAGATATATTCATATAAAATATGGCTATCACTTCACCTGTATGTTGAACGAGTGAATACTCGTTATGTATGTATGAAATGACACCTAAGGGGGAAAAACACACACAATTTGTCCTTGATTCAGTTGCCATGATAAACTACCTGCCCATTAAACTAACAAATAAATGTGCTCCAACAAAATGGCCGCCGTCATCTAAAAACTACAAAGCGGTGCGGGCTCTTATGACTGAGGAGAATCGGGCTGTAGTGCGCACGCGCAATGACGCGTCCCGCGTCATGCGCACAGCCCCTTTCCACCCAGTAATACCGGCGGAAGTGACGCGACGGTAATGGCGGCGATCGTAATCCGGCGGTCGGCAGCTAATAAAAGGCGGCTGAAGTCGCCAGTAACATCACAAGACCCCTTGAGAAAGCCTTGCGAAACGGTCGTAGGGGGGCCACAACAGAGGGCACTGACCGGACCAGGGAACAGCACAAAACATTATGGGTGAGTAAACCAGTGACTGAGTGATTGTGCCATCACTGATCTCCCTATATTAATGAATGAGACTAACCACTTGGTATTATATGGTGCAAAATTGTGTTACCCTGAGTGTGCAATCACTCTTTTGTGGTTCATATCTGGATTCATCCACAAAAATACTTCATTTTTTAACGGTGTACTGTCTGTTACTTTATATGTTTAATAAAGTGGTAATTTTTATGAAACATCAACTCCTTAGTGCTTGCACTTATTTTGTTGTTTCTAGTTAAACAGTGGTGCTTCCATAAGTAGGTTTTGGTAAGTAGGTTTGGGCAGATGCAAATCAAAATTGTTTTCTGTGCTGTGTGGTGGTAGATTTCAACACAACACTGGACTACAGCTACATAGTCAAACAGTGGCTAAAACCTAAATTGGTTTTGGTAAGTAGGTTTGGGCAGATGCAATAAAAAATTGTTTTCTGCACTGTGTGGCGGTAGATTTCAACAGAACACTGGACCACAGCTACCTAGTGAAACAGTGGTACTAGCCAAAATGGATTTCCTTGGCTAGATGCAGTGAAGAATGGCTAGTAAAGACAGGAGGTGTAGCTTTCTTCACAACAGTGCTACACCAGTGTCTGGCACATACTGCTTCTAGCCAAAAAGGATTTGCTTGGCTAGGTGCAGTAAAAAAATGGCTAGAAATACAGGAGTTGTAGCTTTCTTCACAACAGTGCTACACCAGTGCCTGGCACACACTGCTACTAGCCAACAAGGATTTGCTTGGCTAAATGCAGTAAAAATGGCTAGTAAAAACAGGAGGTGTAGCTTTCTTCACAACAGTGCTACACCAGTGCCTGGCATACACTGCTACTGGCCATAAATGATTTGCTTGGCTAGGTGCAGTAAAAAATGGCTAGTAAAGACAGGTGGTGTTGCTTTCTTCACAACAGTGCTACACCAGTACCTGGCACACACTGCTACTAACCAAGAAGGATTTACTTGGCTAGATTTTGCCAGATGCTGCTAAAAACACTTGCTCAGCACTGGAACACACCTGCCTGGCAAACAGTGCTTTTAAGCCTTAAAAGGGCTGTTCTAGTCCCTAATCCTTCTAACTATCTATCTAACTTGGAATGGAATCGATATCTAACTATCTTTCTGGCGCACACAGCAGCAGCGGCGGCATTTGACACTGAGCTCCAGCACTGCTAAAATGGCAAGGAGGGAAAATGTCTGGTTCTTATATGGCAAGGACATGTGATGTACCCAGCCAATGACACAAACTCTTGTATATAAAAAGAACACTTTGCTCTATGCGTGCTTATAGTAATTGCGGGAAGGAAAAAAAATGCAGATCTGCATTATTTGACCACAGACCTCTCCCCTGCTCCCCACCGACCCACTATTCCTAGACACTGAAACTCATAATAACGTTTCACGCATTACTGTGAAAAGTCTGTAACACTTTTGGTCAACAAACCGTTATCAAACATAACCTCGAATTACCGGATTTTTAGCAAATTGTGCGCATTTGTGAAATTACTCCAACATAGCCCGAAACAGGTCAAATTTGAAATTGGCGAACATTTCAAATCAAACATCGCTCATCTCTAGTAACATTAGCAGTAGCACCAACCTCTAGTACACCTCAAATACCAAGTCTATTTACCCTTACCCCATGTCTATTCCACTTTCCACCATGACCTCGAGCTTTCCCACTCATATTTAATGCATACAGATTTGGCAATCACTTGTTTGAGGAGAAAAGAAGCCTTTTAGAGGACACACAAATATTTGGCAATGACTTGGTTGGGGCCAAAAAAAGCCTTTTATGGGAACCACAAATATTTGTGCAATGATTTCTTGGAGGCAAAAAAAAGTATTTTAGGGGAAACACAAAGATTAGGCAATTACTTGTTTGAGGCCCAAAAGAGCCTCTTAGGGGAAACACAAAGATTTGGCTATTACTAGTGATGAGCGAGTACCATAATATTTATAATCGCTGTACTTGTAAAGAGTAGTTTGTAATAATCGTATATTCGTTCCGAAAACCGAGTACAATGCAAGTCAATGGGAAATATGAGTAATTTTCTACTGGATCTTACAAAAAGATCTGAGAGGGCTGTAAAAAGGCAGAAATGGATGAGATCATGCTGAAACTGCATGGGAAAAGTATACAGACATGATGTAGAAGGTCTGCTTATTGTTCTGCCATACAGCTGTCTGCTCTGAGTGACAGAACCTAGTGAAGAAAGATAGACAGACAGACAGATAGATAGATAGATAGATAGATAGACAGATAGATAGAGACATACAGACAGATAGAACAGGTAGATCAGGCTTTCCAGACTCCTGCTGCTGCTCCTGGGTTAGCTCAGTCTCCTGCGCTCTTGCTAAATCACTTCTAGGTAAGCTTAGTCTCCCGCTGAATCACTTCCGGAGCCACCCATTAAGCTACTTCCATACTCACTGCACTGTCAGGCAAACAGTCAAACACAGACACTCACACTCTGTTGGCGCCTCTGTGATTGGCTGTTGCAGTCAGAATGCATTTCCACAACCTTGACGGTGATTGTACTTGGTTGACATACACATCAGTGCATGGCAACCAACCTGCCGTCATAGGGTGTTAAATAAATAATTAAAAGAAAAATGCATGGACTTTACAGTATTTTTAAGTCTAGCCTAGTGAAAGCAGACAGCTGTGAGCTGCCACCCTCAGCTGTCTAATTTTACCTTGGCTGGCAAAAAAAAAAAAATGTGGGCTCCACCCTGTTTTTAATTGCCAGCCAAGATAAAACTAGGCAGCTGAGGGCTGGTATTCTCAGCGGGGTGAGGGCCTCCATCGCTAATGAATAGCAGCCAGCAGCTGCCTCCATTTCCAGGCGGTTTACTGTTTTGCCATAATGAACATTGTTACTTTTGGAGGTAAATAGGAGAAGCTTGAAAGTTTAAGAACACTTCCACACTGTGAAGCACGTGGATGGCAGCATCATGTTGTGGGGTTGTTTTACTGCAGGATGGACTGGTGCACTTCACAAAATAGATGGCATCATGGGGAAAGTTGATTATGTGGCAATATTGAAGCAAAATCTCAAGACATAAGCCAGAAAGAACTTGGACGGAAATTCGTCTTCCAAATGGACAATGACTCAAAGCATACTGCCAAACTAATTACAAAGTGGCTTAAGGATAACAAAGTCAATGTTTTGGAATGGCAATAGCAAAGCCCTGATCTCAATCCTATTGAAAATTTATGACAAAGCTGAAAAGGCAGGTGCGAGCAAAGCAACCTACAAACATGGCTCAGTTACACCAGTTCTGTCAGGAGGAATGGCTCCAAATTCCTACCAACTATTATGAGAAGCTTGTGGAAGGATATCCAAAATGTTTTACCCAAGTCATACAGTTTAAGGGCAATGGTACCAAATACTACTGAAATGTATGAAACTTCTGACTTTGCAGAAAGTGATAAAAATGTCTTAAAGCATTCTCTCTCTCATTACTCTGGCATTCAGCAAATATAAATAATTATGGTAATCCTAAAATCGGAAACGTTTATTCTGATTTAATGTCAGATCGTGAGAAAAACATACATATGTGTCTTCTTATATAGTGTATGTAAACTTTTGTTTTCAACTGTATATAGTAGATAGCACATAGTAGATAGAAAACATGTTACAAGTTTTTTATTGTGCCCAGGAGCAAAAGTTAAATACGGTAGTTTGATATTCTTTTTCATTGTCTGTTCACTTCTTTCTTCTCTTTTTATTTTCTTCCTGTAAATTTTTACATTTTTTACATGCACTATTTTTTGCTTAGATGCACTCCTTCGCATTAAAATCCATTCTTTGCCATAGTCTTCAACTTATAAAATCACCCCTGCAGTCTGGTATTTATCCATCTAATTTTATCCACAAAAGAACAAGGAAGATTTTTAATCTCCATGAAAACAACCTGAAACTGCAAAATGCAAGTGTGAAATATTAGGAGTTTGATTTTTCTCTGCACTGAGACTCAGAACTATTATTAACCGTTATGATCTCTGGAATATCAAGAACAAGGCTTGAGGAGATTTTTCTTTGCAAAATAAATTTCTCAACATAGAAGCATAAATGGAAAAAAAATGAAACAGCTCAATTGTTTTGTTCATGCATATTCATTGCATTTAATATGGTCACTACTGGGGATGGGCGAATTCTGAAATACTCGGACTCACTGGACTCTAACGAGTCCGGGTCCGAGACTCGGTACTCGTTGCGAGTCCAGCGAGTCCGAGTAGTAACCTGTACTTTTGCAGTGTATCTATACAGATAAACTACAAAAGTACCCTTATGGTACCTTTACACGCTGCAACAGGATGGTGGCAACAACCGGGTATATGAGAGAAATGTATCTTGCACCTCCAAATCAACCCGCTGTTGCGGCGTGTGAACACGGTTGTTGCCACCCATCACTTGAGGCACCTGTTTCAGAGCAGAGCCCTAAAACAGGTGGATTTCTAGGCGATGGTTGCGGGTTGTATCGGCGTGTAAATATGGTAGGGTAAGGTTTATTCGTCACCTAGATAACTCCCCGGGCGTGACACAGCCTCCAGGAAACCACCCCCCTTCAGCGATCATTAGAGGAAGCTCTTGCGTTACGATTGGTAGTCGCTGCATAGGGCGGCATATTTAAGGAGCTAACCACTCACACTACACAATTGCTCGAGCGTCATGTATTAGTCTGCCTCCTGTGCTGGCTGGCCAATCATGATGTTATTGCTTTGTCCTATCAGCGTTCGGAATTCTCGTAATCCACAATTGTGGCACGCCTATGTGTTGTCCCTGCTGCCTTTGTCCCGCCCTTATTACCTTGTTATTGCGGCGTGTAAATGTGGTAAGGTGAGCTACAGAAGGTAACTTGTGGCACCCGGCGGTGTATCCAGAGATAGATGTAACCTACCGTAGCGCACCTTGTTGCGGCGTGCAAAGGTGGTGCGTTTACCGTTGGCAACCGTTTGTGCATGCTCATGCACGTGAAGCACCCGGTTGTTGCCACCATCCTGTTGCGGCGTGTAAAGGTACCATTAAAGTTAATCTAAGGGGTTAAAAACAATAAACATTAATACTCACCTCCTGTACTCCTGTACCTTATGTACCGGGACCGGTACCGAAGACCTCTGGCTGTTACAGGACCTCCGAGACCACCGGGAGAAGATGGAGAAAAGGACCTTGCAGTTCAGCCAATCAGCATTCGGCTAGCGGTCACATGGGTTGTGACGCGGCTGCACTGCGGTCACATGACAAACCCATGTGACCGCTAGCCGAATGCTGATTGGCTGAACTGCAAGGTCCTTTTCCCCATCTTCTCCTGGTGGTCTCGGAGGTCCTGTAACAGCCGGAGGTCTTCGGTCCCGGTCCCGGTACAAGAGTACAGGAGGTGAGTATTAATGTTTATTGTTTTTAACCCCTTAGATTAACTTTTAGGGTACTTTTGTAGTGTATCTGTATAGATACACTGCAAAAGCACAGGGACTCGCTACCCCCGAGTAAACTCGGCGAGTAG